>OZ038483.1:70000493-70077993 GCA_964036315.1 Acanthosepion esculentum
AGAATAAGTCTAACGTCTTAAATCATTTATTTACTAATCTTGAAAAAAATTTCCTCCGTTAGATTTATTGACAAGTCTTTAAAATACGGCACTTCAGTTAGTTTCAATAAAACATTTATCGTTGTTTTCAAACATGTTTTTCTTCGTTTGCTTTTCATACAATTTTAAACACTCGCGTTTTCTTTGATTTCCAAAATTCTTAAAAGAGATTTAAACACTGTCTATTAATACACTTTAAAAAAAAAAGAATTAAAATGTGATACTCAAAACTTCGATGGCTTCTGAAATAAATTTCTTCTTAGCATTCATTTACTTTTTAATTTACTTAATTTTATATTTTGTACGGTTCTCTTTTCCCGCCTTTTATCGTTTTAGTTTGGGATCCATTAAAGTTGTCCGCCATATTTTTCGCCATTAACTTATGGCTTTTATATTTCGTCCGCTCCTTTTCTTTCCTTTTTTTAAATCGTTTCTTTTTTTTTTCTTTTTCTCCCCCCACCCACTCCTGTTTTTATACATTGTCCTGTTCTATGGGCGCCAATAATTTGTCTATGCCGAGACCGTTGGCATTTTTTCTTTTCTTTATTTGGCCTCCAACTTCTAGATGACAGAAGACTAGTGGAATCTTTTTAATAGCTACCACTCATTGCTAATGCATTCCCTTGTCATTTAGTCCAGAAGACAGTCGCTGAAATGGCTTTATAAATGGCTTTTGAAAAGAACATCAAACAAGGCATCATCTTTGTATATTACGAATTTCTTACTGTTATTAAAGCTCCCCCTACAATCACAAATGGTACGTGTAGTTATAAATTCAGATAGTTTCATCAATTTAAAATTATTATCTTAAGTAATGGCTTCAATATTTCTGTCACACACTCACAAATATCTGTCTGGTTGTCTGTCTTTCTCTCTCTCACTATCTATCTATCTATCTATCTATATATATATATATATATATATATATATATATATATATATATATATATATATATATATATATATATATATATTATACTAGTAACTATACGCGGTTGGTGAATAACCTCGGATGACACAATTCACAAATATAAATATATCAAAACAAATAATCGAGTAACTAAGATAAAACGTAAAGTTCCTGGCTCTTAACGAATTATTTTATTTTATATATAAAAAAATACGAGTCAAAATCGTCATTGCGTTCATTTAATAAATAATAAAAATACTTACGTCCCAAAATGTGAAATTTATCCCAAAGAATAATCACATTAACATTAGCCTGTTTTTTCTTTTTTTTTTTTCATTATTTGCTTTTTCGTATTTATTTCCTTAATCTTTTTATATCCATGTCCTCCGTTTTTAAACCGGTTGTTACTCATTTAAAAATAAAATTTAAAAATTAGAAAAAAAAAATCAAATTTCCCCGAATAAAAAATCAAATGCTGAAAGTGGTGGAGTTATATGTTATGATATTAAAAAAATTCTTTTATCTTTATTTTAATTCAATTCTCTTAGAAATATGAGCATTTTTAGAGCTATTATCCGACTGCAAACATTTATGTTTCGATATAAAATACATTTTTTTTTACTGTTCGCTTGTACGTACATTCTCAAATGCGAGACAGAGACTTTTTTCCACATATAAAAATGACGCAAAAGATTTGGAAGCAATTTTTTTAAAAAGATTTTTCTGATTTATTTTTAAAAAAATAATAGAATTAATTCTAGAGAAATGATACAATTTAGCTAAATGGCATTGTGACAGATTGACGCCCAAAAGGCACAGTCTTGTGTTTAGTTTTCAGTTCTAGCAAAAAGCGAGAGGGCAAAGACCACCATATATATATATATATATATATATATATATATATATATATATATATATATATATATATATATATATATAAGTGAACATTGAAGTGAACACTCAGAGGCGACAGGCTGTTTCATCCGGCGGCCTGACGATTGCGTGCTGCATGAAATAGCCTGTCGCCTCTGAGTGTTCACTTCAATGTTCATTATGATATTTATATTTACATACGCTTTATCTCTGATATTGACCACTTTATCCCATAAATAGAGCATATATTAAAACTATATGTCTTCATATATATATATATATATATATATATATATATATATATATATATATATATATATAAGACATTTATATTATGTTAACGTTCTTTTTATAGATACAAGTATTTAAGCAAATGCTCTGTTTTATAATAAACAGTATTAAAACAGAGCATTTGCTTAAATACTTGTATCTATAAAAAGAACGTTAAACATAATATAAATGTCTTTAAATAAATTGTCGGACTATGTCCAATTCAAAAAAAAAATATATATATATATGTGTGTGTGTGTGTGTGTGTGTGCGTATGTGTGTGCGTGTGTGTGTATATGTATGTGTGTGTGTGTGTGTGTTTAGGTAGCAATCCTTCTTTCATGCGCGTTACATTGAATATGACAGACCTTTTAGAACAAAATTAAATACAGCAAATAGTATTTACGTATTTAAATATCCATTGTATTCCTGATCAATCAAAATTCGTAAACAATTATATAAGCCAAGCTACAACATATTTGACAAGAAGACTGATACTACATCTTTCTGACCATAGCTCAATTAGGTCTCATTTAAATACACAAGGAGACCTACTTTACCCTTGTCGTAATATACACAAATGTAATAATATCGTCTACATGTAAAAAAAGGCTAAAAATAATGGAACCCTTATTAATAAAAAAAAAACACTCTATAATTTCAACTATGAACATCGACACAATATTCTTGACTGTTTTTTGAAAATGAAAACATTATATAAATACATACATACCATAATCTATTTTTGTTAACAGTTAATATATTTCAACCTTGAAAATGGCTAAATGTATAGCCGAAATCGCTTGGTAAAAAAGAACAATCATGCGCCCCCTCCTAGAAACTCTGCAAAGAATGGTTACACCATAAATAATAAATGGGTTCTAGGTGTGGAAAGACGACAGATATCACTAGCAGACGTCTGCAACTGGGAACTCTAAAAGATTATTTTTTTTCGGGAAAGGAGTAGCCAGCAATTTAAGTCTTTATTAATATCTATGCTTCATTTGCTTATATAAAAGCGCACGTAGAGAAAGAACGAAAATATCAAACATCTGAGAGAGGCCATTTTGCCTTCAGTCAGCATGGCTGATGCTAACCCCCAGGTGAGTGCCTCGTTGCGCCTTCTCGGGCTAACATTTTCCGCTGATATAAAGTGGAAATATTATATTGAATCAAATGCTTGGTCTGCTCATAGAAAGTTGTTTCACTGTGTTTTGCTATACAATATTTTTCTCTCCAGAATCTATCTTACATATTTATATGTTTACCATTCGTCTATGTTTTGAATATTGCTGTCACATATAGTCTAGTGTACCTGCTATACATTTATAGATTCCTGATAAAATCCCCCCCAAAATTAGTTTCTTTTTCCAGTTAACTTAACTAGGGTATGTATGCTCATTGGGCCCTTTTATTTCTGTCCCTATTTTTTCTTTAGTTTAATTCCCCATCCCCTCTATTGTTAGGTGGTCAGTGATGTCAGTTGTCTGGTGGATGCGGGGCGTCTTTCGTTTCGCGTGTGTGTTTTCGTATTTGTTGTTGTGTCTGAATTAGTGCGTGTCTGTGTGAATGCTTGGGATGAATTAATGGTTATTATTATTAAAGTCCTGTATCAATTTCGTCCAGTTAACTGTTGTTTGGGGATTTTATTACTAACATTATTTTGTTTCTTTTCATGGAAATAGATTGTATTCATATTGTAAATACTCACTGGGTTTTTTAACTTGTTGTTTTATTTCCCCCACTCAGAGAATGAATTGTACATATTATAGACATTATTTGTACATATGGGACTAGTTAGGATTTTCATAGAGACAATGAGGTATTATGGCGAATGTAGTAAAAAAGTTAGGTAAGAAAGTGTTGTTTTGGTGTAAGGATTATTGTTTGTATGACTGGGTCAGTTTTTGTGGCTAGCTAAGTTTAATGTTAAGACAGAAGAAGACCCTCCTTTTCTCTATCACCCATTTTGGCCTTGTGCCACATTTTGTACCACTGTACAAATAAATGTCACTTTCGTTAATAGTGCCTCGTCTTTACGACTTTCAGCGCAGTACTAGTTTGAAATTTAAATGTAGCCGTAAGTTCTATGCTAACGATTTCTTCTATCGCCATTCTTGCTTGTGGAACTATATCCTGTCTTTCTTGCTTCCCAATCAGGTTTCATCTTCAAAAATTTAAATGTAATGTGAATCGTTATTTTATACCGTCTTAATTCTGGTTCTTTTATTATTCTCTCCCCGTAAGAGTATTTTTCTCGTTCTCTCTAACACACAGTAACCCTTTCCGTCTTAGTTACTTTATTGCCTTGCTTTGGATGAAATAAAAAAAAGGAATTAATTGCTATTTAAACTGACCTGTTCCAGTTTGACTTTGAGCCGAACTCACTTGGAGAGTTCCTCACCATAAATTTCAAAGAAGACAGCTAGAAATAAAAAAAAACGCATTTGTGGGCATGCGTTAATGCTTTGTGCGTCAGTGGACGCGTATACACGTTCATACTGACATGCAAGATAAAACTGTTTTTTTTTTACGTTCACAGAACAAGGAAGACATTTTTCCAGCAACCACTGCATCTTATTTGATTACATCGTTTTCTGTGAAGTAATCATGTTACCCTTAAACTATTACTAAAACAATAAAGTTTCATTCCTTGTGTATATACGTATTTTTATCGAGTTATTATCTTCGTTTTTTTTTTTATTTTGGTGGGTTTTTTTGTATATTTTGTCTTCACTTAAAAGGCAAAATCTTCGAACTGTAAAAGAAGTAGCAATATAAAAACACTACTTACACTGAACATATCGGCGCCTGATTCGTATGCAGGTTCTTCAAGAGAAACGAGATAGAAACAATTCCGGCTAATCGAATCGAGGAAAATCTTACAAGATCTCCACAAGTAATGGTATTAAGTGTGCAATAAATCGAGAATTACCCCACCAGACACCAAATATGTTACGCACGAGAAATGCCGAAGGTTTACTCGCTCCAGATACTTTCATCGTTCGGATCTTGTAAGATCAATACGGCAATGTCCTGGTTTCATGCTGAAGAATTTATGCGATGCAACGTTAAATATATTTCCTTACAGAGATTCCCAAAACGATTTCGGACCAATTTGTATCTCTACATTTCCTTTCAGATGTCTCAGATAATCCAGCGTTTCTATGTTAACTGCAGTCTCTGTACTGCGCTTGCAGAGAAAGGTTTCGAACACGTTTCAATAGGAGTAGATAGGTTCGCCTGTCATCCAGTTCAGACCTTTCTTTTTTCTTAAATGATAAATGAATATTATTATTATTTGTTATTACAATGAGTTCTAGATGAGTGACCAATGTATTTTTCTCTTTTCTTAAAATGATAAAGGATCCGTTGCTTTATTTGCGTCTGAATCACGACATTCAACCGCCTGAAAACCTTACATCATACATGTTTGTCTGTAACACAAAAGTTTGCATTTATACATACATATATATATATATATATATGTGTGTGTGTGTGTGTGTGTGTGATTTGCAAAACTTGCAATTATTGATTGGTTTCTGCTGTACAGCAATACTTCACAAATGACTGCAACTGAATTCTATGTCAGTGAAAGGCCCTAAATTATTTTGGCCTTCTTCCAGACACAGTGCAAATAGATGGGTCATTTACAGCATCACAGAATCGATTAATTAAATTTAATTTAATTCACTCCCCTTATCTATCTATCTATCTATATAATAATAATAATAATAATAATAATAATAATAATAATAATAATAGGGCTTACAACCATATCACGTTGAAACATCGGTTACCATACGATCACCGAAATTAAGCGACGTTGTCAGTAGCTAGATGTGTGACCTTTTGGGAATACCAGGTGCTGTAAGCTTGGGTGTGCGGGTGGTGTACTGGATAATGGATAATTTTTAATCGTTCAGCCGAGTTCTAATTCCAGTTGTGTTCGGTATGTTCACTTACTTAAGCTATGAATCCACAAATTCTTCCGTCAGCTATGGCTTAATTAGCAAGACTTGTATCACTAAACCATTGTCACCTAAAAAAAATGTTTACAAAATACTTAGATTTCGGCATAAAATAACCCATAGAAGTGTTGATATGCCGCTAAACAAGGGACAACCAAAAACACTCCTTCCCGGTCTTTTGAACAGGAGTAAAAATTTATTCCTTGTTTCCTGTTTAGGACTGGATTTACGGTCCTTTCTAAAGCCTACTGCATTTCTATAATTCTGTCTCCGCCTAAACTCTGAAATGGTATTTACTATTATTTTCTCCGCAATATGAGTAGATAGGACCGCCTATTGTCTTATTGTTCACAATCCTTCACAAAATGTTTTTGAAAAGGTGTAGAGATTTATCCCTTGTTTCCTGTTCAAGATTCGGTTTCCAGTTCCTTCTAAAGTCTTCCCATTCTCTTTCACTCCCAGCAAACCTTTGCGTCTTAGTAGCATTATCGCCTAGCTTGAGGCGAATTGTTTGTTTTAAAAATTCCTTTAGGCAACGAGATATTTTTGACAATGGGCTTTTAATTTAGGTCTTTTACATAGTACCTTAGTCATTATATACATAGTACCTTAGTCATTATATACATAGTACCTTAGTCATTATATTTATCACATCATTATAAGTGTTTTGCGCAAACGGATGACAGAAGATAGAAAAATAGCATTTGGCAAAGTGTCAAAAATTGCTTAGTACAATAAAATTGCGGAGAGTCAAGATCTCTCGCCTTCTGAAGCAACATATCACACAAAGACAGAAATAAAAATGTTGTCTAAAGCGCTTCAATGGCGAAATAGAGAACAATATTCAAAGGTATCAGTACCCATGGAGATGTCATTTTCTATTTGAATTTTCTGATGAATCGTAATTCTTAAGCTAATGGGTGAATTAGCTCATGGCAAGTTCAATGACAGTAAATAATCCCGTGGAAAATTCTCCTATTACAAACGTTACGCATCTGAGCTTAAAAACTTTACAAAAATATTGCAATAAGTATGAATGCATGTCTTTAATTAAAGAAGTAAGTGGGTACAAATTAAAAGATTCAAAATTGACATGTTTTTATTTCACTGAAGCAGACCATAAACGTATAAGATCATTATTGTCTACTCTACCCTTTTTCTTTCTTTCTTTCTTTCTTTCTTTCTTTCTTTCTTTCTTTCTTTCTTACATTTCTTTCATTTCTTTCTTTCTTGCTCGCTTCCTTTCTTCTTATTATTATTTATACTTTCATTTGCTCACTAAATTCAAACAGCATCTCTGACGTACCTTCTTTTCCTGTTCATCACTTATAATTATGGCTGCTGGTCATTATTTAAAGTATAACGCCCCCAAAAATGAAAATAGGTTTAACTGAAGCAGAAATTAAATGCACTAGAGTGTTTCCGAATTTTCTCGTCACTCTTTTTTTTTCTTTTTTTTATTGCTATTATTACGCACGCTATCTTTTTCTCATCAAAAGCAAACTACATCTTTGATTCTTATTTCTTTCGCCTTCCATCGCAGACAAAGCGTAACGGTTCTTTATATACCTGCGTAACGCACGTGCTGATTAGCTTATCAATCAACGGTGGACGCAACAGAGTTATAAAAAGACAAATTCCATTTATCCAGATCAAATGTCTTGTTAGTGTCCGCAAATGACATCCTTTGCGCTTAAAAATATGCATTATTTTAGAATCGGAGAAGGCATAAACCCGTTCATGTGTTGCTCACGATAAATGATTTTTGAGAAGAAGAAAGAAATAAAAAAGTTTTTTTTTATTTATTTATTTTTTTTTTGCATCTGATATATCTTAACTAAATTGATAAGTGTGCAAGTTATTCTTCTGCCGCAGTTGACGCGATATTTATACATTAAACCTGTGCTGAAATCCATATAAAGGGTGTTTCGTTAAGACGGATTATATATAAGGGTGTTTCATTAAGACGGATCAAAGTTAGCAGTAAATAAATTCAGTGTTAATGGCGAAGATTTATTTATTTCTCTATTGAATCATGTTATTTCATCATGGCAATTATGTGCGAAAAATAATATCGGCCAAATGTCCACCAAATCTGAAAGAAAAAGAAAAAAATCTTTAGACGATTAAACATTTATAATCGGTCCAAGTTACTGGAACACCCTTTATACATACATACATATATATAATATATATATATATATATATATATATATATATATATATACTATTTAGCACATATTGTTCCCGCCTACAAAAACATGTATACTTGAAACAATGTTTTAATACAAGGAGGTAAAACACTAAACGCCACCACCTAAGAAAACACACAACTATGTTTCCTTATATTTATGTTTATTTTGCAGAGAGTTGGAGCGAGAGCAAAGAGGAGTGATAGAGGAAAGGATGAAGAGAGACGTCGATTGACATTACATTTGAATAGTTGGAGATTATAGCTCTTAGGGAACTACAAATGGGGAGAGAGTTCCACAGGCGAGAATAGCGAGATATGAAGCTATTGGAGTAGAAGAGACTGCT
This sequence comes from Acanthosepion esculentum, assembly GCA_964036315.1. Classification (NCBI taxonomy): domain Eukaryota; kingdom Metazoa; phylum Mollusca; class Cephalopoda; order Sepiida; family Sepiidae; genus Acanthosepion; species Acanthosepion esculentum. The sequence continues at coordinate 70,009,095 of OZ038483.1, forward strand.
ACATCTAACAGTTTAGACAGGGAAAGGGTGAGAGCGAGATGCCAGCCTAGTTGAACACTTAAATTGATGAAGTCTGGGAACCAGCGAAAGCAGCTCATCGGGGCAGTTACCGTGAAAATATAATGTAAAAAAGACAGAGGGAGGCGACAGAACGTTTGTGAGAGAGCGACTGCAGAAAAGATGCCAGATCAGGGCCAATTACATTTCATATCCGTTTCTAGATTTTATCAAGGACCTTGAGACAAACAGAAGGGGCTCCAGACCATATATGGCAGCAATACTCCATGCAATGCGAAAGGTTGATTTGTAGATTTGAAGGATCGACTCCGGCGAGAAACATTTCCTGGCTCGGCATAGGGAGCCAACTTTCCTTGTGGTAGACGAAGCTATTGACTCAAAGTATTTGTACCATCTCAAGTCAGCAGTCAATGTGAGACGTGTGACTGTGCGTGTCTATATATATATATATATATATATATATATATATATATATATATATATATATATCAATTATGTGGTGCAGGTTCAATTTATATTACGGGAATCATTCATACGTTAATGAATGGTATGATCCTTGTTTATAAATTCCGGTTTTATCAGGTCTTTTTTTACTACTAGCTTTCAATCGTTTCATTCGATCATCCTCAGGTAGGGAAATAGGTAAGTTTTTTACATCCAGGTTATAACAGGATATCGAAAGATAAAGTGTAATCCGAAAGAAGTGTTTTTAGAAATGTGTTATTGTTAACTGTAAGAATACTTTTGGAGCGTGCAGTCACGACGCTGAGGTTGAATTTTTTTAAAATTTTAAAATTGTGCGTTCTTGTACTAATATAGTAATATGAGAATTCTTTTGTAGAAGTAGTTTTTTTTTAGTAAAGATGGCATGAACTAAATTGTTCAATAAATAGAGTAATGTCACAGTTATTATCAGGATTCGAGGTTAATGTATTTTATTATTAAAAATTGTTCGCGAGAGTGATTCTTGGCATTTATATCATTAACTTCATTATCTGCTTTTCGTATGAATGATTCGCGTAATATATATATATATATATATATATATATATATATATATATATATATATATATATATAAGGGTGTTTCATACGGATCAAAGTCAGTAGCAAATAAATCAGTGTTATTGATAAACATTTATTTATTTCTCTATTGAATCATTTTATGTACGTCATGGCAATTATGTGTGAAATATATCGCTCAAATGTTCGCTAAATCTGAAAGAAAAAGAAAAAATCTTTAGACGCTTAAACTTAATTCACATTAAAATCTGTCAAGTTATTGGAACACTCTTTATTATTTTCTTTCGGTGACTCATTGCTGAAGAACGACACACCGAACAGTACCCAATTTGTACATTGATTTACCAAGTGGGGGTTAGATATGGCACAAACCGAAAGTATAGCGTACCAGGTGAGAATCGAACACACTAATCAGTCGTCTAGCGAGACAATCTTGCTGACCATTACACCACATCGATGTTCCGTGCGCATAGTGTGTATAAACTTAAATTATTATTTTTTTAAAAAGAAACCCTACGTAATGAGGGCCTACGGTCGCTTCAGATTGAAACACCAATTCCAGTAAATTCACCAAAGTTAAGCAACGTTGATCATGGTCAGTACCTAAATGGCTGACCGCATGGGAATACCATTTTCTGTAAGCTTGGACATGAGGGTAGTGTAATAGAAAATGGTTTGGAATTGTTAATTCGTTATATTCATTTACGCGAAAAAAAAAATCTTTTCTCCCCCCAGCTACGGATTAATTAGTAGTACTTCCCTTACTAAAAATCATTATTATTTAATAAAAAAAATTACATTAGAACAATATTTTTTTGGCTTTAAATAACCCGCAAAGGGTTGATAAGCCATAGAAAACCAATCAGATTTACGTAACGGATAGGAACAACAGTTCGTGGTGTTAAGCGAATAGCAAAGAAAACATATATGCATATACCTGTCTATATTTCTGAGATGAGGTATTATGTACACTATTTATATTATTCGGACTTTTCCCTAAATCTCATTTATATCCAAAATTATAATTATCAATAGAATACCTTAGGGTGAGTAAAATCTTTTACTAGATGGTCTGGAAGGGGTCTTTATATTAGTAAAATTAAAAATTAGTTTGACCCCCCCCCCAAAAAAAAATAGGTGAAAAAATTTTAAGTAAAAAAAATCAGGTGAGTCATCTTTGTCGCCATATTTATCACAACGTTTCGGCCGTTGTAAGCTCCAGCCTTTTTTTTTTTAGAACAGTCTACCCTAGGGAGCGAAATAAAGGGTTCAGTTAGACATTCCAACCACCTGAAGAACGCCGGAGTCGTACAACGGCCGACACGTTGTGATAAATATAGCAACAAAGATGAGGACAATAGTCCGAATAATGTAAATAATATGCGTATATGGACAGAGATTTATTTTCTCACATAGATTCCGTTTTGTTCTGCTACCTTTCGCCACTTTTGGATCAGCTCTATGGCACGTAATGAACAAGTCTATGAAGTTTTTTCTTAGAAGTTTTCAGAGAAATGAAGATCGTCCTATTCAGATAATTTACTAGTGACCGAGTTAATCAGAATGTGCAAAGGCCAGAAGGTTTACGACGGTTGAAGCAAGACAAGCTGTACCGATTTCTAGATTCAAATTCCTTATCACATGTACTCCTTCCTTCCATTAATCACCGCGCGTGATGCACTCTTGGGCGAACAGGTCCCTTTTTCGATTCATGACTGACTTTGCAGAAGAACTCCAACGGTAGACTGCCGTTAGTTTATACAGTAGATTGGTTGCCAGCTTATTCTATAGGATCGAGGCCACCTTTGTCTTTACAGGGGAGGCCTTCAACATCGGTCCTGTTTTATCGATGCTTGTGCAGTGTGATGTATTGCGGCTTGGAATGAGAAATCGGCGAGCCAAGTTCGAATTCTAGCCGAGACCGTTACATTCACTTCAGCGCAAATACTCTTTTGAATATTATGAATTCCGCTCTTATATTCCAGTCATGGATTCATTAGGCATCTCTTCTCCTGCAGCTATGTGCTTATTAACACATAGCTATGCGTTAACATTAACATAAGATATGGACTCATAACATTCACAAGTGTATTTGCACTTAAGAGAATGCAACGAATCCGCTTGGTAAATATTCTCGAGAATTTCTGACTTGATAAAATCACTCATCTCTTAGCAAATTTGGGCCAGTCGTTGGGAGTCAATGACCCATGAAAATGCACTGTGACTTAAATTCTTCAGTCGTGTGAGCTGCTCATTCTGCCATAGACGGATAGACCGTTTACTTTTTTCTTTTTAGTATTGAGGTACAGGCACTGATTTTATCCCCTTGTGATGACCGGCCTCTTGCGATGAACGCATGCGATTCAGAAAAATCAAAAATAGACACCCGCCCAAATAGCGATGCCATTTCTTCTCCGCGGGTGTTTCCAGTATCGATTTTTCGACGTTTCATACTTTCCAGATAGCGGCCAAAAGATTGGGCACCCTTAGTGCTGTATCTGTGTCCAGGACCTGGTTAGGTTTTGAATGCAGTTTCACGTGGGGTCTCTCTGATTTGATACAGAAAAAGTCGCGTGATCGAAAAGGGACGAAAAATATTCACGAACAACGATGATAATTTATGAAATTATTCTGTGTTATTCATGTACTTCCTTCAACAGCTAGTCGGAACGTCTGCAATTCGATTTTAGTAACTGGGGGATGTAAATTTTTTAAAGAGGGTAAAACCCCTTAGAACGTTTGGTGGAGCGGAATGAGCACCTGTTCTAAACGGTTATCCTTTTATGGAGTTTGTATGCTTCTAAATCTCACATTGTTTAGTGGGGATAATCGTATATCATTATTAACATCAATTGTCCGGTTATTTTGCGTTTAGTCAGTGTGTGCTATTTATCTTAAACTTTTTTTTAATCGTTTTATCATTTTATTTTTTTTTACTTATATTCTTCCGAAAATTCCATCTGCAAGTTCGCAAAGGGGTTCTTCGTTTATAGAGTTTGATTTCTTTTTGTTTGTCAGTTTGATCGCAAAAAGTTATTTTTAACTCTCAGCCCACATTAGTCTTAGACTAAAAGATTTTGTCCTATACTGATCCAGATGAAAAAATGTCAACCCATGTGATGACCGGCCTCTTGCGATGCACTCATGCGATTCAGAAAAATCAAAAATAGACACCCGCCCAAATAGCGATGCCATTTCTTCTCCGTCGGTGTTTGCATTATCGATTTTTCGACTTTTCATACTTTCGAGATAGCGGCCAAAATATTGGGCACTCTTAGAGAGCTGTGTCTGTGTCCAGGACCTGGTTAGGTTCTGAATGCAGTTTCACGTATGCTTTGATGTGGCATGCTAATGTAAGGATTCTAAATCCTACCTCCTTTAATGAGAATAATCGTATATCTCTACTAGCTTTAATTGCCCAGTAGTTTTGGCATTAATTTGGAAGTTTTTTCATCATTTCATTTATAAATTTTTAACATTTTCTCGGGCTGGGTATGACGATAAACTACATCCGGGAGTAAGGTCTCTTATCAGGGGATTGGAGGTTTTGAAGAGGGCGAAGGAGCTGTCGTTCCCAATTCCACCCTGACCCGCAGTTTTAGCACCTGGTCCCAGCTATGACTAAATAATGAACTGCAAAAAAATCAACAGTACAATTTTATAATAATTTGAGCAACAACATGTTTTTATAGCAAAATAGCAATAAATGCAACACTAAAAATATGTAAAATAAATAAAATATTTAGATTTCGGCAAATAACGCATAGAGGTCGATATATCGCGAAAAAAATTCAAGCAACCAAACAATCAACATGAAAGAACTCTTTCATGATATTAGTTCATATAATATCCTGAGAAAATTTAAAGAAATCAAGCTGTATTCCAAAATATAACTTCAACAAAACTACAACATAAAACACACACACACACACACACACACACACACACACACACACACACACACACACACACACACACACACACACACACACACACACATATCTCCGCCTCTACTAATCTTGTCCCCAGAAACATGTATATGCACAAAAGCTGAGTATCATTTACCATATATTCCATTGTGAAAGCAGAATAACGTAGCAGGGGGTCCTCAACATATATCGGAGATCCGTTCCTAGAGAGCAAAGTAACCTAATTTTGGACGTAGGTACTGAACTCAGCTACATAAGCATCCAAGAGTCTGCCTTACGCTTGGGATAAATAATGAAGGGCAAAAACTTCCCAAAAATACGACACAAGCGAGAGAGAGCAAATGCTTCACAATCCAATAGTTATGGGAACTTACCCATAACAATAATGGACTATTCCGGACATCATAAATACTGCGCCTCAAGAGGGGGCAGCAGTCAGAGTCGCGTCAGTCCTTTTTGAACGACTTGGCTAGACGGTCGAACTCTCTGCCTCTGGGCAGAGAGGAACCTGGACGAGGCTCCGCCGAGGGGCAGAGCCTCGTTCGGGGAGGTTGACCAACCCGATCCCGTTTATACGGGTTCTACGGGCATTTTTGGGCCGAGCAACGGGCTCGGTGAGCGCACATTAAACCGGCCTTGTGCCACATTCGACACACGTGGGCGTGTTGTTGAACATCGTCATAGTCACAGTTACATTTCAGAGTTCAGAGTCACAGTCACAGAGTCAGACGATTACTGTAAGACATTGGAATAGTGGTACTTGTCGATACAACATAGTTCTCTCTAACCAAACCTGATAGTCATTACTAACACTTCTACTTCTTTGTACATATTTCTGTTAGTCTATACCTGTGTTCGAGTTATTCTTCATTGGTTCTACCTTGGACCATCACCGTGGTACAAGGAACTTGGACCATAACACCAATATAGCGTCCAGTCGGTGAAGAAACAACGCTGTCTTCCTCATATAGCGCCGCGTGACGACGTATTATATTATGAGAGATGTCGCTGTAATCACGAAACGCCTTAAGTCGGATCCGACGTAACCCGATTACCTTCTGTATCGTATTTTTACTACTTCAAAGTTCCAAAGGAAATTAAATTTCGGAATTAAATGACACAGAAGCTGTTGATATGCCGCAAAGCAAACAGATCAATCATTGTATATTTCCCCCGTCAGCTCCCAATATTTTTTACTCGGTTAACATTTCATGTAACTTTCACAGAATCCATCAGCATTTCTTTTGAATCTATATACATTTGCTGCCCTTTTCCCAGCACATTTCTAAATAACCGCTTAAAGACTTATTCTAAGGCCAATAAAGTAAAAGTCATCGGTTGATTTTACACAGTAGCTATACTATAAACTGTATCACCTACATCTAAAACGATAACAAACCAATATTTTTCTATTCTGATAAGTTTCACGGCATCAAGGAGATCTATTGAATGCTGATATACAAAAATTATTCCCCACCTATTTAAATCGGGCCCATGTTTTTCTTGCATTTTATTCAAAATCCTTTTTCTCATAACACAAACATATTTTACTGCTGTGAAAAAACGAGCTTCTATTTGCCTTCAGCAGGTGGACGATCGTGACTCTCCGCAACATACTCTCCTTTGTATCTATTAGTAAGTTTTGTCTTTTTATCATAGCTCTCAATTCATTATCTGCCATCCATTTACAAAAGCTAGTTATGTTAAGCACTGTTTTCCACTATTCGTCTTGACTAAAACATATCCTGCGGGTGTTAAATTCTCCAAACCATCTTTTCTCATTATGTGTCCTAGTAATTTCAACTGTATTTTTCCGATTCTAAGTATAAACCTTCATTTCGTTTACTCATTTGTTCAGTCCATGGTATTCTCAGCATCCTTCTGTAGAACCACATTTCCGTTGGTTCAAGTCTCTTCTTCATATGTGAGAAGACTGTCCAGAATTACCTACCATAGTGGAGGACTGATATTACATAACAGTTCAACACACTTTTTTTTTGTTTCTAACTATGTTTTTCAGTCTCATAATACTTTGCTTAGCTTTTGGAAGGCATCTTTTGCTTTTTCAATATGCTTTCGCCTTTCGATATCACATTTCACCACCCTTCTGTGTTATGGTCCAAGTTCCTTGTACCACGGTGATGGTCCAAGGTAGAACCAACGAGGAATAACTCGAACACAGGTATGGAATAACACAGATATATTACAAACAGAAATATATACAAAGGAGTAGAAGTATTAGTAATGACTATCAGATTTGGTTAGAGAGAACTATGTTGTCTCGACAAGTATCACTATTCCAATGTCTTACAGTAATCGTCTGAATCTTGACTCTGTCTAGGACTGACTGACTGACTCGATGTTCAGCAACACGCCCACGTGTGTCGAATGTGGCACAAGGCCGGTTTAATGTGGGCTCACCGAGCCCGTAGGCTCGGCCAAAAAATGCCCGTAGAACCCGTATAAACGGGATCGGGTTGGTCAACCTCCCCGAACGAACCCTTATGGACCAAAAAATGAAGAATTACATTCTGGTGAGGTATGAAATCATAAACCATGTCCTTGCCAACCTATCCGTCAGTGCTTTAAAGATTTCATCAGAGATTAACAATTATTTTTTAATCAATTCCGCCCAAGAAAGGCGATGATGCCTGTAAGACGCATGGGTCGTAAACGGGGTCTAAGCTACCCCTTAGGGTTAGTGAGGTGTTTGAGGAGCCCTGAGAAGAGTAGATGACAATGAAGGGTTTGAATGGGGGTCGGTGTGCTAAATTTTAGTTGGTGTGCATAAATTTTGTATTCTTCGGCGTAGATGAAAGAAAGGCATTGATCCCGACGATCAACAGAATGAAAGCCTTAGTTACAACTATCCAAGTAGATTTTAACGTATTTTGAAGAAACTTATTGAAGACTATATTGTACCTTGATGCGTTTTTTTAATTATTCAGATTTTCAGGTAATAATCCCATTTTTCAAAATGTAACTGTAAAATAGTTTATTATGGTATTCAGCATGATTGCATGATTGCATCAAGTATGATGCAGTATCTGTCTATATTTCTTAGATGAGGTATTATGTACACTATTTACATTATTCGGACCATTGTCCTCATCTTTGTTGCCATATTTATAACAATGTTTCCGTCGTTGTACACTCCGGCCTTCTTCATGTTAGTGCTTTAGCTTTGCAGCAATTTTTAGTGTTGGGCAAAACTACCTCTCGTGTATCTGTCTATATTCCTGAGATGAGGTATTATGTACACTATTTACATTATTCGTACTATTGTTCTCATCTTTGTCGCTATATTTATCACAACGTGTCGGCCCTTTTAGGCTCCGGCTTTCTTCAGGTGGTTAGAATGGTCGAACTGAACCCTTTATTTCGCTCACTGGGGTAGACTGTTCTAGTTCCACCTGCAGAAGGCCGGAGCGTACTACGACCGAAACGTTGTGATAAATATAGCGACAAAGATGAGGAGAATAGTCCGAATAATGTAAATAGTGTAAGTATGATGCAATATTTATTTAGTTAACTTTATTAGTTAGTACTGTTGTGCAATAGCGTCTCTGATTGAAAATGTTTGATCACACATGGAAGTGACATAGAATGAAAAATACACTAGAAGAAACGGGAAATCCAAACCTATACAGGAAAGAAGGAATAAACCTTCTACTCCTGTTCTAAAAAACCGTGGAGCTGTGTGAACGGGGCAATAGGCGAGCCTTTCTAGTCGCATGAACGAAAAAAATATATAAATATTAAATATATGTGAAAAGTGTTTGTATATATATGTGTGTGTGTGTGTGTGTGTGTGTGTGTGTGTGTGTGTGTGTGTGTGTGTGTGTGTGTGTAATATATTATATATATTATTATTTATATATTATATGCGCGGTACTATTAGAAAGCGCTCAAATATTAAATAAAATTTCAGAGTTTAGGTGGACATGCTAAATGTATCCAGTTGAAGGAACCGGAAATAATCTTAACCAGGAAACAAGGGGTGAACCTCTGCACAGACCGTGTGGGAGTGTGAACCGGACGATAGGCGAATTTATCTATTTCTATTAAGGAAAAATGTTAGAAGTATAGAGTTGAAGTAGACTTTAGCAGGAACAGGAAACAGAATTCTAAACAGGAAATCAGACATAAAAATGGTAAGTTAGTCATGTAGTTACGGCATTCTTTCTTCGATTTTTCTACACGAAATACCGTTTTACCTACCTTGTTATAGTAGATATAGTAGTCGTATGTTGTTTGAATTTCGTTTTTATTATTATTTATTTCATGTTATCAAATTATCTATTAATGTCTAAGCTTACGTTGAAATACCGATTCTCGTACAATCACCGAATTTAAACAACTTCGAGCCTAGAAGTGAGACCGCATGGGAATACCAGGTAAATACAATGCTTGGACGTGCGAGTGGTGTAATAAAATAACATTTCGGAAATGTTAATCAGAGAAATGGGTTCGAATTCTAGTCGTGTTTGTTATATTCATTTACACGCAAATAGTCTTGGGAAAAATATGAATCCGGCTCTCCCCCAACCAGCTATAGGTTAATTAATTAGGACTTTTATTATCAGTAAATCATTATTATCGCAAAACACCTCTTATAATCTAAAAGTATTTTCTTGCTTTAAATGACATGCGAAATCGTTGATAAGACGTAAAAAAAAAACTAAAATTGAATTACTGTGACTAATCGGTAAAGCAGCTGTTTTAGACAGGTAGTTTCTTTTGTATAACTGATGCGAACTGGAGTTTATTTTATTTTTTCAATTTTTATCAACACGGTTTCATCTTATTTGTATCATAATAGATTGAGACTTGAGTTTGCGAGAAGAAATATTTACAAAAATATCAGTTATAATTAGTAATAATAGGCAATGCTCTATTTCGAAACGACAATATATAACAGGCATTTGAGGGTAATAAATCATGAATTACCGTGACTGTTTTTTTTTTGTTATAGTCTAATCTGTAAAGCAGCTGCTTCAGACAGGCAAGCTCCGGTGAATAATGGATGACTTTAAATCTGGTTGGTGTTATTTTTTTTCTTTTCGAAGTCACGCTGTTTATCCAATCCCACTGAATGATCTGAGAATTGCGATTGTATGCAAATAAAATTTTAAATTAGAAAATATTAAAATTAGAAAAAGTAATTGTCAATGGTCTCCATTCGAGGTTAGAATCGACAGCGTATCAGACTTTTAGGGGGAAAATCATTAAGCTTATATTCTTAGATTTGAATTAAGGTAACTCTTTTGCTTTTTGTAGCCTAATAGGTAAAGCAGCTGTTTCCGACAGACAGGCTCTCATGGGTGATGAATGAGTGTTAGAATCTCATATTTATTTCCAATCCACGCGGTTTCGATTGTGGAATGACGAAATGGAATTTGGATAAAAAGAAACTGCGATGAATTTTGTTTTAAAATTACTAGTAAAAAGCAATAATCACAATAGTTTTAATTCGGATTATTTACTGATTGCGGGGAGATGCAGTATCCGTGTTAAACTTGTACATTTAATCATGATAACATCAGTTTTGTCATGATCATCGAGAGAAACAATCCACTAATGACTAATCATTAGTATAGCGGACAACTTGAGACTCATTAGCAATTCTCAAATGTGTCTAGTTATTCTAATACCGAATTTAAAGAGAGAGAGAGAGAGAGAGAGAGAGAGAATAGACGGTAGCGTAGAGACATCCAATGTAATGAATGAACAGCGACGTAGAATTTTAAATTCTTCGTGGTTGCTTGGCAATAGTAACATTCACCCAAGCCGATTTTGTTAGCAGTGCGATCAGTTCTAAATGAAATGTTAAAAGAAAAAAAACAGTATAAAATCGTGATAAATTACGAAATTGCCTTCATTTTTAGATGGATCACTTAACCTATTTTTTTTTATATTTAAAAAATATAGAACCCATTAAGGAATTTCATTATTGTGCTTAATCCAAAGAGTGTAAGACAAGGATGTGTCTTCTTACCAGACTTATTCAATGTATCCAGTCAGGCGATTCTGAGAGAACTAGAAGTCCTACCAAGATTTATTATTGGCGGCCACAATCATAACATAAAATCTGCAAACGACACAGTATTGATGGCTGACGCGTAAAATAAAACTACAAAAAGATCCTTTAGGAGTTAATAAAGGAAAGTGAGAAGAAATTCGAGAAGACTAAATGCAAAGTAGTGAGTAAAATGATACTAATTAGAGATACCAAAATCAAACAAGTACAAAAATTTAAATATCTGGGAAGTGTTTTAAAAGAAAATGCGACACTGAAATTCGAAGGCGACTTGGGAGAACCAAGGATGCATTCCGAAAGCTAAGCAGTGTATTAAGAATCAGAAAAATTTCAAAGATACAAAGAAAAGTGTACTAAACTGTTACGAGATATCAGTCCTTCTATATGGCAGAGAATGCTGGACAATTTCATCACAGATGAAGAAGAGACTTGAAGCAACAGAAATGTAGTTCTACAGAAGGATGATGTGGATACTATAGACCGAATATGGGAGCAACGACGAAGCTTTAGAGAAAATGACAAAATAACACTCTTATACTTAACATGAGGAAGAGACGTTTAAAATTTTTAGGGCACATAATGAGGAAAGTGGGCTTGGAAAATCTGTTACTCACAAGACAGACTGGAGGCAAGAAGGACAGCGAAAAACAATGTATAACCTAAATGAGCTTTTGTAAATGGATGAATGAACAGAGTTATGGGGAAATAACAAAGGAAACATTTATGAAGAGCTAAGAAGGACAGGAAATTGTGGAGAGTCATGATCGCCTACGTCATGAAGGGGAAATTAAAGAGAGCTGATCCATGTAAGTAAAATATTGCTAACAACTTTCAAAGGCAAGTAATCGATGCGAATTTATTAATTAAAACATTTTATGGGTTTAATTATTTAAATACGAAGCCCTAATTTATAAATAATTAATTTATTTTATTTAATTATATATTGGCTTAATTCTTTAAGTCTTTAATTCGGTATTATCTATTTTTGTATAACTTGGTACCGCCACGGAGTATCTATTGAAAAAAGAACTTAGAAAAAAAAACACATTTTAATTCATTTAAATGCCTTCTTTGAACTTAAATTTTGGTTTTGTTTAATGACCTAATGATAATTCGAATTAAAAGAACAAATCATTTCTTTATATAAAGAAACTTTTCTTTAATCAGACATTTTGTTTAATCGAAATCAACCCATGCAAGTCAGTAAAACCACTAAGACACAAAGGTTTAGAGAGTGTAGAAGAATTTGATGATCAAAATCGGCTGGAATGCAAAGAACTGGAAGAAAGTTCCACATGCGAGATGTGCGACAGAAGAAAGTATTAGCAAAGAACTTACGGTTATATCTAACAAATTCAACTGTAAATCGATGAGACCTTGAAGTGTGCTTAAATACATAACGCATAAGTACCATAGCGAAGAGCTGTTCCGAACAATATTCGGTGTGTAAGTATCTGTTGACTTTCACTGGGATCAAGTGACAACAATTCATTATATCTGTAGTTTTCCGCAGTATTCGTACTCTTTTAATAAGGCCCCTTTTCTCTCAAAGAAACGACTGCTGATGATCAACGTAAAATTTAATCTCCTATATGGCAGTGAAAATGAGACAATCTCCTTCAAGATGAAGAAGAGACGCAAAATAACAGAGGTGTGGTCTTACCGAATAATGCCTTGACTATCAGGCAAAAAAAGAGCGACAAGAAAAGTTTAAGACCAAAGAGAACGACAAAAAAATTATATTAAAACCATGAAAGTATTTCTAGAAAAGGCACAGAGAAGCAACTTCACGATGGAGTGAATGTGAATGACGCCGAGACGCCAAGTCAGGACGAAAATATTACTATATTAGATTTTTTCCCCGCAGTAGGTTGCTATTTCTTTCTGCGGTAGACCTGTTGCCATCCAAGGCTAGATAACATGGACGAGCTGGTGGAGAAGAAGAGAACCTATACCCTTACCAAGGGTATTAGCACGTAAGTGAATGTAATGGATTATACTGGAATTGGAACTCGGCTCTCCGATTCCTCAATCCGAGCCGCTATACATTACTTCATCAGCCAAAAACTGCAGCACAATCCATGGTCACTGATGGAACTACCGTAGTCTGTTGAGACGACCACACTCTACACACTTTCCTTCCAAGCACTGTTATAAACAACGGAAGTGAGCGAGAACGTTATAAGTCAATCGGTGCCCAGCGGCTTCACTCTGTTTACCTTTACTCTATAGCATAGCAGAAGTCCCGATACTTTTTGATAAGGCCTCATATATAAGATAAACGAATTTAAAATCAATCACTTTTTAATTTCTATATTAGTTTTTTTAATCTGTATTTAAATAATCCTAAAACTTTAAAAAAATAATCTCATGAGTTTTAAAATAGGAATTTTTTTTTTTTATTAAATCTTCCCAACCAGACAATTTCTTATTAATACCAATCGATTGGTATCAGCAATCGATTGACATCTGTATCGAATATGCCCAGTTTTTTTTTACTCTGTTCACAAGTATCGTGCTTACGTAAGCAAATAATGTTTAGCTAAAAACGGAGGAGACGAAGCAGAAATCACGCATCCTTTCAAAAATCCATCTTTAATATTTCGATAAAGAACAGAAATAAACTCATTTAAAAAAACTCGTACAATACCAGCTCTTATGTTTGTAGCATGCATACAATCATAATAATAATGATCAGTAAAGACCGAGGATTTGAAAGGTACTATTGCAAACCAAAAATTATGAACATGTTTACGCGGAGGCAATCTGAAATATGAAACTGGTTAAAGTATCGTCACACTCGAGACCACTTGCATCCGAACAAATAACATGGCGACAAACATAGTAAAACACAGAAGAATAAGATGTACTACGCCTGCGGAAAAAATGGGAGAAAATAAACTGCAGATTACATAGATGCAACAAGCTGGTTTGACAGGCAGATATGGTAGAATAGGAACAGGTACAGACTGGGAACTGTGCAAATGGCACGTATTGTACCGTATAAAAGAAAGACGAAAACAAAGGAGATAAAAAAACAAAAAAGTTAGAAAGAAGAAAAGGATATACAAAAAGAAAACGTTGAGTGATTGATTTCTTTTTTACGTCTTATCAACCTTATGCAGGTTATTTAAAGCAAGGAATATTTTTAGATTGTAATGGCTTTTTTTAGATAATAATGATTTTTACTGATATAAATCCTACTAATTAACCCATAGCTGGTGGGAAAAAAGTTGGATTCATGACTGACCCGTGGGTATTTGCGCATAAGTAAACATAACGTACCCGACTGAAATGGGAACTCAAATCTACGATTTCCAATTCCGAACCTTTATCCATTACACTACCGCACACCCGAACTTACAGTACAAGTGGTCACCCATCTAGGTACTGACGAGGCTCAACGTTGCTTAACTTCACCGACTGTACGAGAACCGCTGTTTCAACCTGAGATTGGAGTAAGCCTAAAGAGGAGTGGAAACAAAGAGTAAGAGGGAAAGAAACAGAGAAAATAAGAAAAAAATTGTTGCACATGCGAGAAAGGGACAAATGGCGGGGTATATATGAAAGAGTGTGGGTGAAAGAAAAAACATTGCAAAAATTTATTTTGGTGATAATAATGCTATACTGATGCAAGTTCTGCTGATTAACCCATAACTGGAGAGAGAAGTGAATTTTTACCTTTCCCGCAATTATTTACACGTAATTAAATATAATTAAAACTGACTGGACGGGAAGATGTCCTTATAAATAAAGAAAATAATATTTATATTCGATGTAATATGTAAACGTTTCTATTAAGGTGAGCGTTAGTAGAAAATTGCTACAACAACAAACCACACTATTTACATTATTCGGACTATTGTCCTCATCGTTGTCGCCATATTTATTACAACATATCGGCCGTTGTACGCCTCGGCCTTCTTCAGGTGATTGGAATGTCCAACTGAACCTTTTATTTCTCTCTTTATCCACAGTGGATAAAGGCGTTAGTTAGATCCAGTGACAGGACCCAAAGAGTGTCAGTTCAATACCTGGTTAAGGCAGTGGAGAGTTGTACATATATATATATATATATATATATATATATATATATATATATATATATGCAAAGAACCTAACCGTATTCTGATAGTCAGAGTCGAGAAAGCTATATGCACATTGGTTGCTTGGAAATCTGGTTTGGAGTATCATATTTGGAAGGTACAATTTACAGTAAAGCCTCTTTAGTATAAGGCCCATATAAAAATGCTGGTAGGTACCAGAATCAACCGAGCACAACAATTTAATCATCTGGGAAGTGTTCTAGCTGAGGACGTAAAATGCGACACTGAAATCCGAAGACGTATTGGGATGGCTAAGGATGCATTCCAAAACCTAAGCAGAGTATCAAGAGACAGAAAAATGTCATTAGAAACAAAGAAAAGATTACTGAATTGTTACATGACATTTATCCTCCCGTATGGCGGCGAATACTGGACAATCTCTTCAAAGATGAAGTCAGCCATGATGCAACAGAAATGTGGTTCTACAGAAAGATTCTGAGGATATAATGGACCGAATATGTGGGCAACGACGAGGATTTAGTGAAAATGGAAACAAAGAGGCAACTTATACATAACATCAGGAAGAGGTAGTTGAAATGTTTGGTACACGTTATAAGTAAGGAGGTCTTGAAATGTATCCGCCTAACGGATGCCTCACACAACTCACATGAAGACATTGGCTGTTAGCCTTCGTCATTGCTGTAGTCATCGAGGTGTAACACTTGACCTTATTCCTATTTGTGCAATTAGCTGATGCAGAGACGTGGCTTGATCCTTTATCGTTTAACGCAAGAGATCAGTTACAAAGCTGAGTTACTTTCAGGAAGCAGAAATTGTAGGTTATTTAATCACAATATGTAAGCACAGAATGCATGGTTATCAGTAAAAAGATGAGTGCAAAACGAACAAAACAAAAACAGGGATACTAAAATCAAACAAGTACAAAAATTAAAATATCTAGGAAGTGTTTTAACAGAGGACGGAAAGTGCGACACTAAAATCTGAAGACGTATTGGGATGGCCAAAGATAAATTTAAAACCTAAGCAGAGTATCAAGAGACAGAAAAATGTCGTTAGAAACAAAGAAAAGATTACTGAAATGTTACGTGACATCCGTCCTCCTGTACGGCAGCGAATACTCCTCAAAGATGAAGAAAGACAAAAATATGGTTCTACAGAAAGATGCTGAGGATACCAAGGAGCGAAGGTGTGAGCCACGACGAGCTTTGCGAGAAAATGGTACAGTTCCATTCTCAAGCGATTTGTAGGTTCTAAACATCGCTTGAAATGAAACTGTACTGTAAATTTTAAATTAAACTTTAGGACTTGAGTCAAGTTTCGAAACATAATAATTTGTGTGTCGCGATGGAATCACACTTTTAAAACTAATTATAATTTAAGCTCTACTTCTGTATCGAGCACGGTTTATTTTTAAATAAAAAAAGAAATACTAAAGAAATTTGGATCATTAATCTAACTGTTCTTTCCTATTACATCAACACACACACATATTTATATATATAATCTGCATATATATAGCCCATATATATATATATATATATATATAGTCTGCATATATTATATTATATATATATGTATATATATATATATATATATATATATATATATATATAGTCTGCATATATTATATATATATATATATATATATATATATATATATATATATATATATATGTAATCTGCATATATACGCGAGTCTAACACAATGTCTTTTTTTATTTTCTTCAGGAAGTTGAGGAGTTCCTAACTAAGTTTGTTTTTAAATTTAGAACCTACTGAGTAAAAGGTGTCCCTAAAAATGTATAAGTAAACGACTCCAGTAGTTACGAGAATTTCGCTCGCCATTTTGCTGCTAACTGAATTGAATAAATATATGTTTAGCTATGCATATTTAAATTTATATAATTTTAATATAATATATTATGAATGTTTTATTATTTTTCACACACATAATAGTTGGAATATAAAATGCAAGTTTTTTTATTTATATACGCGGATTGATATAAGACGTGTATCGAAATCAAGTATTGCATTTAAAAAAATATTAATACAAACTGCATGGCAACATGCGAGCTAGTAAACTTTCACCTTTCGGAAGTTTTAATTCTCTTATAGCTGAATAAATATATCCAGACTGCTCTGAAATGCCTATTGGCCTGACCAATATATCTGTATATTTCCTTTCATTTTCGTGCTTTGTTACGATGTCTCTAAAAGAGAAGTTGACCACTATTTGGACTTCA
The DNA here is from genome assembly GCA_964036315.1 of Acanthosepion esculentum. Taxonomy (NCBI): domain Eukaryota; kingdom Metazoa; phylum Mollusca; class Cephalopoda; order Sepiida; family Sepiidae; genus Acanthosepion; species Acanthosepion esculentum. Next base: position 70,026,414 of record OZ038483.1, read on the forward strand.
ACCCAGAGACGGCAAAAGCGATAGCGATTAGGAGAAAGAAGGAGAGAATAACATGAGCACTTCTCCGTTTAGTTCCGAGTTCACCAGACTAAACGACTTGTGGTCCAGCAGACTAAACGCTTATACGTCATCTTTCCTATGTCTGCTTTCCAATGTTCCTGGGGTCTGACTTTCGGGAGACGGTTGATTTCTTTCTTGTAAACGTTTCCGTCGGTGAATTAAATATTATTAATGCAACCTTTTCGAAAAACCACTTCTCGCGTGTGAGACGAATTCTCGTAAGTTGTTTGTGAAGAGTGGTTGTTAGATAGATCGCATGAAACTCACATGAAAAGGACGTCTGGATATGTATCTATGTTTTTACAGAGGGGTTCACACTGCACAAGGTTCAGGAGAGTAAGGAGCACAGTTTATGCCAATATGTGGAGAATATAAAGATTAACCTTAGAAATGAACTGGTTAAGATTGAGTCGGTCGGGAAAACATCCTCCTGGGAGTCGCTTCCACATAGCAGTGGGTTGTAGGAAGAAGCTGTTGGGATAAAACTTACTTCTCACCAATGGAATACGCTGGGGAGTATGGTTGGTTCGCTACAGTGTGCGTAGAGTGACGGGTCATATCCATGAAGGATAAACTTATTTTTTAAATCATTTCACCCCAAGCAAGGCTGGTATATCACAAGTACGCAAGGAGTTACAGGGGGGGGGTGAGAGAAAAGACTGAGTATAGGGAGGATTGAGGAAAGGATAAAGATTAACGGTATTCAAGAATATAGAAGATGGCGATTGACGTTGCATTTAAATTTTTGTAGTTAAAGATTGTAGTTATCAGTGAAGCAAGTAAACGGAAGGTAGTTACACAGATGGGAAGAGCGAGAAAAATAAACTGTTGGAGTAGAAGTGGCGGTTGCTTTTAATTATTTCAAAATTAAAAAGGGTGTAAACCTAGATGCCAATCTAGTAGCACGCTTAAATTCATGGAGTCGGGGTACCAGCCAAAAAGCTCGTCAGAGCAATTGCCATGAAAATATCTGTAGAAAAGACAGATAACTGGTTGAACTAAGGAATATAGTTTGTCTGAGCATATTACATGATAGTAGCGATAGAACAGAGAGGATTGCTACATCTCGTCTTTTAGAAGGCGTTGCAAGGTGGGAAATAATTTGTCACCCTCAAGAACACGGAAGCACTTTTGAAATTTATCGAGACTGGAAAAAGAGGACTGGGCAGCTGGTGCCTATGTATGACAGCAGTACATCATTTTAAGCTTAACACACACACACACACACACACACATATATATATATATATATATATATATATATATATATATATATATATATATACATACATATAGATAGATAGATAGATAGATAGATAGATAGATAGATAGATAGATAGATAGATGATGTACGCTATATTTATGGGAAAATGTGATCAATATGAAGGATAGAACGTAAATATAAACACTGAGGTCAACATCGAGCGGTACTATCTGGTGGTTGTTTGAAGGCATATATACTAATATACTTGGGGATCTGAAGATTGCGTTGAAGCAGACAGTCTTCATTCGATATTGGCTTTTGACAGCAATGTCCATTTGAATTTCGCTAAACAAATGTTGAATAGTTGCATAACCCTTTATAATCACAATTGCACAACTCTTGATAAATGGAATAGAGATCTTGTTTAAGATATCTCTGTCGTAACGTTAAGGTTACGTCCGATGTGGAATTCCGAAATGTTCTCCTAGACTGATTGCCAGGCACGGTCAGAAAACCCAGTCTGCCCTGGTATATGCATACATGCATATATATATATATATATATATATATATATATATATATATATTTAACCATATATAAACACACACATACATACATATATTTTATATATAAACATGTTTATATATATATAATATATATATTATGTTTATATATATAATGCATGTATTTATATATATATAATATATATATATATATATAAAATATTTTATATATAAACCCAAACATACACACACACATATATATGTATATATATATATATATATATATATATATATATATATATATATATGTATGTATGTATGTATGTATGTATGTACACAGACCGCCTGAAGATTGCCCAGCACGCAATCTTCAGGCGGTCTGTGTCTGTCATAGGCACCTTTATCCACTCAGATGATAATGTTCATAGTCAGTAATAACATCGACCTAACTCGTCTCAGGGAAGCGTAGCCTAACCGGCCAAGATTGGAAAATGTGCCAAGAAAAAAAAAATCACCGGAAATGTTTTTCCAGTGTGAGAAAAATGGCACAATTTTAAGTGGAACCAAAAGAGCCAACGTGGCAGCGATCGCATGAAACTGAAAGTTGTGGTTGGTCATTGCTTTACCGGAATTTAGTTTATAAAATTTAGCTCTGCCAGTATGATGTGTGCTATATAGCATTTTACCCTTTTCGCTGTGAATTTTCGGGTGAATTCATTTTAGAATTACTTCCTCCCCTTCCTTATACATTTCACACACACACACACACACACACACACACATATATATATATATATATATATATATATATATATATATATATATGTGTGTGTGTGTGTGTGTGTGTGTGTGTGTGTGTGTGTGTGTGTATTACAATGAAGCAGTCATACAAAGAATAAATTAGTAATGTTAATGTAATAAATAGCGAATTCACTTCGTTAACAAATTTTAAATATCAACCCATTAACGACACGTTGAATGATGTGATTTTTTTAGATGTTGCGTATGTTCCATAAATACGCCAGTACTTTCGATATATATATATATATATATATATATATATATATATATATATATATATATATATATATATATATATATGTGTGTGTGTGTGTGTGTGTGTGTGTGTGTGTGTGTGTGTGTGTGTGTGTGTGTGTATGTATGTATATGCAAAAATAGTAAGGGTTAGGGAAGGACAGATGTAAGAAATCTAAGGTGAATGGCATAGATAAAGTATTTTTGAACAGATAGTTATGAATGAACCGTCAGTGTTAATCCGATTTGTGCAGACTGAAATTTGTTTAGACAAGACGAGATAAATAAGAACAGAATGTTATATAAACAGACAGACATACATAGAAATATAGAGTATGAATAACCTGTCAGTATTAAATAAATTAACATTTATACATGTTGAAACTGTAAACGAACAGAATGTCATATAAACATGCCGAGATAGATAGATTCGAACATAGATAGATAGATAGATAGATAGATAGATAGATAGATAGATAGATAGATAGATAGATATGGACAGAATGGGATAGACAGATATGAACTGGATAGACAGACAGACAGATAGATAGATAGATAGATAGATAGATAGATAGATAGATAGATAGATATGGACAGAATGGGATAGACAGATATGAACTGGATAGACAGACAGACAGACAGATAGATAGATAGATAGATAGATAGATAGATAGATAGATAGATAGATAGATAGATAGATAGATAGATAGATAGATATGGACAGAATGGGATAGACAGATATGAACTGGATAGATAGATAGATAGATATGGACAGAATGGGATAGACAGATATGAACTGGATAGACAGATAGATAGATAGATAGATAGATAGATAGATAGATAGATAGATAGATAGATAGATATGGACAGAATGGGATAGACAGATATGAACTGGATAGATAGATAGATAGATATGGACAGAATGGGATAGACAGATATGAACTGGATAGATAGATAGATAGATATGGACAGAATGGGATAGACAGATATGAACTGGATAGATAGATAGATAGATATGGACAGAATGGGATAGACAGATATGAACTGGATAGATAGATAGATAGATAGATAGATAGATAGATAGATAGATAGATAGATAGATAATCAATCTGTGTTAAAGCTATTAATAAATGTGTGCAGACTGAAGTTTATTTCAACAAACTTAAATAAATATGAACAGAAAGTCATATAAAAAGACTAAAATAAATAAGATATGAAAAAACTGAGATAGATAGATATGAACCCACATAGATAGATAGGTAATCATTTGAATCTATGCAGTCTGATAAAAAAAAATCTAAAATTACATGAGCATATTAAATGAAAACTAATCGTTTTTAAGTATTTATATAAACTGTGCTGCATAACATTTTATTTTGTTTTCTTTTCAAATGAAAAGAACGTACTTTAAACACGCGTTATTTAAGATATGTTTAAAAATAAGAAGCCCGTTCTATAAATATAAAAAAATGATTTCATATAGTGCATTTGAGCGAGAATATCTAACAAAAATAGCAAAAAAAATAGAATATATATATATATATATATGAAACTGTTATTTTTATGAAAGACTAAATTTTCAAAAGAAAGTGTCTCATAAGAAACTTTTCTTTTCGATTTGCGTAAATATCCCATGATTAATCATACAAAAAATACTAGTTTGGAATTCGCCAAGGATTTCGTGTCAATTAAAAGACGACCACTCAAATAAATCAAATTCTTTTTCTTTTCTATCTTTTGTTTTGTTTTGTTTTTAAGGGTTGTTTATAGATCTTTGAAATTTGCCTCTTTTTTTTACCTCCAACCGATTAAAGTTTCAAAAGGAGACTTGCTTTTTTCTTTCTATAATTCAATTATCTCTGTAGGTGCCGCCCAAACGTATGGGTATTTTCGTCAAAAAAAAAAGAAAGAGATTTTATGATGTCTATATTGTTTCATCCGCTTTTTCGTCAATAATATATATTTTCGCCCTGTGACAAGAACGCACATTACGCGCCACTCGCGTTAACTGAGCAAAAATTACTTGAAATATCGTCTACTCTGCTCTTTGTTTTTATTCGTAGGTACCATAAAGTGTCGCTAAATCTGGTGCCTCGTCTACATGAATTTAAGCATGCTACTAGATTGGCAATTAGGTCTCACCGTTATACTCTTCAGCTAGCTAGATGCGACCGCTACTTCTATTTTAACAGTTTCTTTTCTTGCACTTCCCTTCCGTTTCCTTGATTCCCCGATAACTACAATCTTCAGAAATTTAAATGCAACGTCAATCGCTATCTTCGGTTTTCTTGAAGCCTGTTCTTTTTTTAATGCTTCCCTCCGTCCTTTCCATTTTCAATATTTCCATTCTTTACTTTCATCCCCTCCTAGTGGGATTTTAACTTGTTTCAGCCACTTTCTCTCCGACAAGACGTGTCTTCCCACTGTCTTTTCTACAAATATTTTCATGACCACTGTTCTGATGAACTTTTCCCCTGGCGCCTCGAATACATGAATTTAAACGTGCTACTAAATAATCAACTAGGCCTCGCCGTTTTTACTGTCAAACTATGTAGATGCGACCACCACATCTATTCTGACAGTTTCTTTTCTCACACTTCTCACCTGTGGAATTCCATTCCGATATCTTGCTTCCCTGCCACATACAATATCCCAAAATTTAAATGCAACGACAATCACCATCTTCTGTCTTGCTGAACTCTGTTTCTTTATTATTCGTTTCCCGAGTCCTCCTTTTCTCATTCTCTTTCATTTTTTTTTTTTTTTGGTAACCCCCAGCGACTTAGCGACATTATTCCCTTGCTTGGGGTGAAATGATTAAAAAGGAGAAAAAGGCTGATCAGAACCGTTTGCATGATGATATTTATAGAAAAAGCAGATGGAAGTCACGGCATGACGCTGAGAAAGTGATTGAAGTCGGAATGCCAGGTCAGCATCGATTGGTCAGTGGACGCAAATATAAACTGACTAGATTGCATCCGTGGACGATTTGAAGCTAGATACCCTGTTTCCTGTAGGTCATATCTTCGGATATACTTTCTACGCTAGTATCCCCAAAAGGTGAGGATTCAAAACTATAATTATACTAATCCATTTTATCTATTTTGTAAATTTTACCTTTTGACAAGATTGATTCGTTTACTTCGGCTGGCCAATCTCTTGCGGATTATTTAAAGCCAGGAAATATTTATAGATTGTAAGAAATTTTTTTTTGAGATAATAAAGGTTTAGTGTTATAAGGCTTACTAATTAACCCATAGCTAGTGGGAGAATAGCTGGATTCATATCTTTTCCAAGACTATTTTACGCATAGGTGAATATAACGAATCTAAGGGAAACCTGAACACGACTCTCCGATTCAAAATTCCGAGCCATTAACCATTACACCACATACAGCACCTGCTATTTCCAAGAGGTTACCTATATAGGTGTAGCGGACACCCTGGAGGTGGGGGGGGGGCGATGGCCCGATGGACCGATGTCGTAAGTGATGATGTCACAAGGAGCCCGCCACATTTTTACTTTCTGATCTAACCAGGTGAAACAATATGGGCAACAGAACGAAGATGTGTATGATTTACGCTGGGTTTATTAACTGAAGGAGAAATGTAGTGGATATATTTGTAATGCTGACCGTTGGACGTTGATGATTGCGGTTGCTCCGGTCGTGTCGACGGTTGGAGTCGAAGTGAGTGTCGAAAAACCTTCTGTAAATAATTACTAACAATAGTGTAAGGGAAAGGTTGCTTTGTCGTCGCAAGTGGGCTTTGCTGGTCGTCTGGTTTGGTTAGTGCTGATTGTCGGCTGGTCTGGTTATTGCTGCAGGTCGGCTGGTGATCGCTGCCGGTCTTTGCAGATGGTTGCTGGCGTTGCGATGTTGTCTGGCCAGAAGTATAGGCAGAGAGAGAGAGAGTTTCAACTAGCGTCCAGTTGGCAGACAAAAATAATGGGAGCACCGACCGGTCAGTACCGACCACGAATTTGGCGAGGAGTCGCTGTGTTAAGTTCGGAGTGCCTCACGACAGAAAATGGCATTACTAAAATGTCAAAAATCTCTCTAAAAATGAGTAGAGATTTGCTATGCCAGACTTACGGTGTAAAACGCTTAGAGGTGTATTACGACTAGGTTCGTAATAACAGCAAATTAAAAAGGTAATTAGTTCATCTCCAAACGAAATTACAAGCGTGTAGGGATCGTGATGGAAAGGTCAAGGTTGAAAAATGCCCTGTTCTCTAGCGCTTTAGTGAGCAGTCGAAAGTGGCTGCGATATAGGTAGAGAACAAGCCGGACGTTGTTTAACTTCGATGATCGTGCGGGAGCCGCCATTTCAACGTGATGTGGCCGTAAATATTATGCTATATGTAATATGAGGCATCCGTCGGTCTCGAGAGATCGTGGATCGGCCCCCAAAGAGTTATGCCTCAGCTGCTTATGGCGGCGCAGCATATGGCTGTACAGGCCCAAACAGGAGTGACAGTCTTGATTGCAACCAATGTACGTGAAGACGCACTCCTCCGTTGAGCGTTGTGTTGTTTTCTTCCGTTTCTTCTCTCCTCGCTTCAGCACCGGCGTCTCCAGCATGAGCGATCGTTGGCGATGTCTTTCCATGTCCATTGCCCTCACTGTTGGAGTTTTTCGGTACCTTGGTGTACTAGTGAGACAGCCAAAATGAGCTGACTCATTTTATAGTTCACCAATAGATAGATTTAACCAAGCAGAAGGCTCAAAATATTCATTGCGACGTGTATAAAGGCGGTAATTTTTTTTTCCGGAATATTCACTGCCAGCCTCTGATATCGAAGACTGAAGAATTACGGAACAGCTGCTGGTGGTATTGGCGATATAGTCAGATTCTGTAGAGTGTCTGACTCGTGAGTGTTAATCTTTAACGTTGTTTCATTGAACAGATTACGTACTGCGCTGGATTCTATATTCATAGACTATGGTGAACATGGTCAACATTCACATCACTTTTTCCAACGACCTTGAAAGGAACATGAGGTCACCAGTTCCCCATACAGAAGGACCTTTGGAATCCTCCCATCATTAGACTGTTGCTCCCCGTGTTTTGCCATCGCGGTGAGGCGACATTGGAGTTTTCGCTCCAGCTATATTTGCCTTCAATCTGTCCTGTGATTAACAGATTTTCCAAACCCTATTTCCTCATTATGCACATCTTCTTGATGTTAAGTATAAGTTTCGTTTTTGTTTCCATTTTCTCTAAAACTTCGTTGTTGCTCATATAATCGGTCCATTGCATCCTCAGCATCCTACTGTAGAACAGTATTTTTGTTGTTTCAGTCGAACTAATAAAAAAATGATAACAGTGAAATGTCTTCATCTGAAAAGTAAAATAATCTGATTATAATTCAGCGTATCCCTCCGGCTCACGCCATGATCGCGTTTAAAAACCGCAGTTAAGCAACGTTTAGACTGGTCACTACTTGGATGGGTGACCTTTGAGGAATATCCGGTCCAATTAGCTTGAGACGTGCTGGTGGTTTAATGGGTAAATGCTCGGAATTGTTATTCTGAGAGTCGAGTTTCAATTTCAGTCGGGTTTGTTATATTCACTTACGTACAAAATATGATTGGGAAAGGTGTGACTCTTGTTTTTGCTCAAAATAGCTGAGAACTAGGAAGGCTGTACTTAGAGAGGGTATCGAGGGAACAAATCTAGGACGGTCGTAGTTAGAGAGATTACCGAGGGAACAGAAGACTAGTTGGAGGAAACAAAGAACAAGAGGCTTATTAAATACTTATATATAAAACAGAAATACTTGAATAATAAAATATTAATCAAATCCTACTCTAATTTGGCTACCTGCCATACTTATATGTAGAAGCAGTTCATTGTCACAGTAGTAGGGCAGAGCATCATCCAAGTCTTCTCTTCTCTTCTACGGGTTAATTATTAAGATGCGTATCATTAAACTATTATCATCTAAATAAAAAAAGAGTTTGGAAATATGATCTGGCTTTAAATAACCTGAAAATGGTTGATAAGCCGTAAAAAATGAATTAATCAATCAATCAATCAATGCGTTTCCCTCTCTGTATTACTTAGCACGTACGTTACGCGCTGATAATACCTCATATATATAATGGACTATTCCGTTTTGATCATGAGGAAAAACGGAAAAGATATATCAGAAATGCCGTTTGTTATCATTGAAAGAAAGAAAGAAAGAGGTGGCGAAATATATTCAGCCTCTGCTTCAGTGAAAAGGGAAACTTGTCAATTTCAAATCTTTTCAGATTATCTCTTATTTATATAGAATAATAACCTGAATTCCTATTCAGGATGTTTTGTTACAATATTTTGTTAAAGTTATTAAGCTCAAATATTTAACGATGTAATAGGGGGATTTTTACTGATATTTTATTGTCCCAGATCTCGCATGGAGCTTATTCAAATTATTCTTATTAACTTAAGAATTATAATTTATCAACGTTACAGCACGTCATTGCCCCAGAAAAACAATTGTCAATTCATTTTTCTATTGCGCAAATCGCGGGAAGAGAACATACATCAAAAGGGCTGTTTAGTTTTAGAAAACAAAAAAGAAGCAGAAAAGATAGAAAGTATGAATGAATGAATTTATAAACCGGAACAAATTATTTTGAATATCATAATCTATGGCTGCTTAATTACTAGTAATATGACTTTTTTTTCCTTTTCAAAACATCCGTAATCAAACAATAAATAAATAGGTTGATTTGTTTTGGTTCCATGACGGGGGGAGGGGATCGATTTACAATCAATTTCTATTGCCCTAATTTTTACTCGTGAACTACTCGACCGATATCCATCTTTCTGCGATTTTACATAAATCTGTGACGCGGATTAACGTCATCCGGGTGAAAAATGTTTAATGTTTAACCCGTAAGCCCGCCTACTTTCTTCTTCGTATACGATCAACACCATTTGTTTGTCTGCTAGAAATATGGTGTTTCACGAAGTAATGCGATACCAGTTAATTGGCTCACCTTTAAAGAAGGAGAAAAACTAATAGTAAAAAATAGCAATGTATATTCCTCTAAACATAAAATCTAATACTGAATAAAATAATGCGAAAAAATATTCTTTATCTAAATCTCAGCTAGAAGATGCAGGAAAAGCTAATAATAAAATAAGGATAACGAATATTTTTCATCATAATCTCTCAAGACGTAGTAAATTTGATAAAACAATAGCGAATATTCTTCGTCTAACGTGCGTTACGCCCTAACAATACCTCATAATTAATGAACTATTCGTTTTTATTGCATGGAAAGACATGAAAAGACATAGCAGAGATGCTACTTTGGTTAAGTCATAAAATGAAAAGAAAGAAGGAATGATGATATAAGTGTTTGACGTCTCCTTCTAATATAACATAAATAATTAACTAATCTGTTTGGATCGCGTGGTAAAACGGAAAAGACATATCAGAGAGGCTACTTGGCTTCAATGAGAAAACAGAAGAAAGAAAGAAAGAAGTGCTTAATGTCTCCTGACGATACTTCATAAATAATGGACTATTCTGTTTTGATCGCATGGAAAGACGGAAAAGACATATCAGAGACGCTACTTGGTTTGAGTGAAAGCAAGAAAGAAAGAAAGAAAGAAAGAAAGAAAGACATGTTTAACGTCTCTTGCTAGCACGTAATAAATAACGACCTATTTAAGAAAATATCACAGACACTACTTGGTTCATTGAGAAAATGAAAGGAAGAAAAGAAAATAGAAGTGTTTAACGTCACTTGTCAATACCTCATAAATAATGGATTATTCCATTTTGATAGCGTAATGAAAAGTTGAAAAAGACGCTACTCGGTTTCGATGAAAGAAGTGTTTAAAGTCTCCTGCCCATACCTCATAAATAATGGACTGTTAGGTTTTAATCGCGAGAAAGATGAAAAGGACGCATCAGAGACGCTATTTGGTTTCAGTGAGAAAATGAAACAACGCAAGAAAGAAGGGAAGGCGGATGAGGTTAAAAAAGACTCAGGTGTCTAAAGTTATTTCAGGGAAATAGAAAAAATTCTCAATTTCAAATCATTTTATTTGTACCCTCTTACTTTTTTAAATAACAAACAGCATTCATACGTATGAATGTTATTACAATATTTTATTAAAGCTGTTAAGATCAAATATTTGACGATGCACTTGGGTGATTTCTACGGATATTTTATTGTCCTAGAAAGCCCCATGAGTTTATTAAATCATATACTTAAAAATTTCTCCATAAGAAAATTCAAATAGACCTGTGATATTTTCACGTGTATTTCTCGTCAATAATAAAAATGAATAATAGTGAATGGTCATCAAGTAATGTCGTAAGTAGGCAATAATTTTAATCTGTTAAACAAGTTTTAATTTCTTGCGTCTGATTTTTCTTCTTTTTTTTTTGTTTTTAAATTTCCTTCTTGATTTTAAACTTACCATTTCCGGTTCCGTTGGATCATTTTAATGGTTTAATTCTAATTTATTTCCTCCATTTTTTTCTGACTCTGATTTTGTCACATCTGTTGATTATCAAATGGGACCACCTAACTGTGTTGTTACCGATCCTACAGGAAAAGCATGCTGAAAGAATTCCAGAAGTGACGTGCGAGATATGGTTGATGAACGTAAACTAGTGGCGGGTAGCTTTAGTTGTTGTGGACATGAACCATATGTCTCGTAAAACACAGGAAACACAGAGTAACTTCCCATATTAAGTCTCACAGTCGCCAAAATTTTAGTTGTCTCTTCATTTAGACACACACACACACACACATATATATATATATATATATATATATTGTGAGAATTTAGGCAGCTTTTTTTCATTGGTACATGTTTCATTAAATAATATAGACAAGTTTTGTCTATTTATTTTATGTAAATTCTTTTCATATCGTCTGATAAGCTTAATAGCATTATCATTAAGAGAAGTAAGAAAATCACAATATTGATACATATTTTTTTTTAATCCTATCTAAGCTTTCGGCTTACATAAGCCATTATCAAAAATGACAATTACATTACAATATATTATATTAAACAATACACGGACAAAACAATAATAATAGTCTGTTTTTGTTTACATGGAAGATTTCCAAGCAACGACAAACTCGTACATATATATATATAATTATATATATATGTGTGTGTGTGTGTGTGTGTGTGTGTGTGTGTAGTCAGCCCAAAAATGTATACACACTTCAGGAAAAGAAAAACTTGTCTTTCGTAGTTATTAAACTATGACCGATAGGGGACCCCGAAAGGATGTTGTGCCTCGTAGAAAACAGACTACATTGGCGACCCTTTAAAAAAATAAAAATGCATGCAGTAATCCCGCTGGACACTTTCCAACGTTTCCCAAGCAACAAAATGCCGTACCAATTAATGACTGTCAGACAATTTCCGCAACCACATCACCCCTTATATCTGGTCGCCTTACTCCCCAGACTTTAACCCTCTTGATTATGATGTGTGAGACGCGCAGTTGAGCGGAAGACCAAAAAAACTCCTGGTAACACCAAAGATGAACTGAAGGCAAGGATTATGGCAGCAGTCACCAGCTTAAACAAGGAGACAGTCCAGAAGAGTTGCAGGAAATTCCGAAGTCGTCTGGAGGCCGTAGTTGAATTCAATGGCAATTTTAATGAATCAATGTACTCTTTAGTATTTTATTTTTTTTTTTTTTGTATTTTTGGTAAATATATGTATTAAAATGAGATATCGGTGGCATTTTCAGTTTCGCGTAATTTTGACGACAATTTATCCATCGCACTATATATATATATATATATATATATATATATATATATATATATATATATATATATATATATGCACATTTCATTGAATACGACAGACTAGGTGCATTGATTTTGTTTTTTTATACAATTTCTCATGCGATCTAATAATTTTTTTCTTTTCAGATGAAAAATTATATAAAAAAATGTCCGAATGTTTTAAGCTTTTTTGCATGTAGATAATGTTCTTATATTTGTGTAATCAACATGCAAAACAGGCTAAAAATAACGGAAGCCTTATTAATAAAACAAAAAAGATAACCTCAATAATACGAACTATGAACATGGACACAATATATTGACCGTGTTTTGGAAAATGAAAACATTATATAAATACATACATGCAACAAACTATTTCTTATTTAACAGTTAAAATATTTAATCCTTGAAAATGGTTAAATGCATAGCCGAAAGCGGTCGGAAACAAAAGAGTATTCGGATAGTTTTTTTTATATAATCTATCATCTGAAAAGAAAAGAAATATATTAGATCGCCTCAGAAATTGTATATGTATGTATATATATTGCATATATATATATATATATATATATATATATATATATATATGCATGCCCACATGGAGGAACAGATAGATAGATAAATAGATAGATAGATAGATAGATAGATAGATAGATAGATAGATAGATAGATCTAATAAAAATATAATGTTCATTCAGTTTAATGTATAAAATATATTTTTACCATTGACTTATTCAAAGAGCATATGCCATTTTCTACTATTTTCTGCCTTCAAGATAAATTCAGAATGCCAACTTCTCAAAATGTTTTGTCTTTCTCGGTAAAGGGCTATTCCTGGCGACTTTTTGTGATATTTCGGGGAACTGAAATTTTGTACTTAAGCACATGCTATAACGAGAGAACAAATGATTTCTCCCTTCCCCATCTCTTGAACAGGAATCGAGGTTTTGCCGTTGCTTCCTGTTTAGCATTGAGCTTCTAAAATCTTTCCATTCTCTTTGACTTCTAGTAAGCGCTTGCCTCTTAGTGGCATTATCGCCTTGGTTGGGAGGAAATGATTAAAAATATACAGTCGAATACTGCGCATTAATCAAAACGTCCACGCCATGTTTTAGCTATTTTTCTGTTTAACAAATTTACTCTATTTCTTTCAATCTCGGGCGCTTTTCGTCGATGGTTGTTTCACGGAAAGAAACTCACATCAGGAGACCCCGATTTCTAACTTGCATAATAGGTTCTCTCGATTGCTGACAGCCTCAGATTTCCTTTATTATATTGTCTAGTTTTCCACTTCGGTTTCTTTATCTGTTTGCCATCAAGACGGCGCCATCTGCGTATTTCCTGTTAAGATGGTGCCCACAAATTATAAATCCTGGTGGGAGTTCTAGTTCTCTTATCTACACTATATACCGGATACAAATTATGGTGCGATGCTTCCATTAACTCTACCCACGGTCTCTAGCTAGGTTGTTTAATGCAAGTGGTCCCTAACCACCGAGCCGCGGACCTGTACCAGGTTGTAGAACATTTGGTACCTGGTCACGCAGAAATAATAATTACAGTGTAACCCGGATATAAGAGAAACCCTGATATAAGAGTGATTTTCTCTGGTCCCAAATTAGAGCCTGTGTTAATGTATGTAATAGACCAAACCCGTATATAAGAGAAACCCGGATATAAGATACTTCTTCTCCGGTCCCGACAACTCTCTTATATCCGGGTTACACTGTATTTGTTTACCATTTTATTGACCTTTTATTGACCATTTTTATCGTGGTCTTATTTATTCTATTATGTGCAATACCGACACCGATTCCCACAATGGAAAATTGTCTTGCATGTCTCCGGGGAGTGGCGCAAAAAGTTTGGGGACCCCTAGTTTAAATTATGCTCACTTAAATTGCGCAATGCATTTTGAATAAGAAACGAAACACTTAATTAGGATCCATTTGCTATTTCTTTTGTTGTTTTGCTATTTTCTGAATATTTATGGAAACAAACATGCAATTCTTTTCACCCCAAGCCAAGCGATAATGTCACTAAAACGCAGAAGTGAAAGTGAAAGAGAAAGAGAGAGAGAAAAGTAAGAATGATGGAGGATTGAGAAAAGAGGGAAAAAAAAGGAACAGGGTCCAAAACGACAGAAGATGGCGATTGACGTTGCATTTAAATATAAGAAGACTGTAGTTATCAGGGAACCAAGCAAACATGAGAAAGTTCGACAAGTCGTAGGTGCGAAAAATCTAGATTAGTAAGCGGTGGTTGCATCTAGTTAGTTCAACGGTAAAACTGCTATACGTAGTTACTAATCTCGTATCACACTTAAATTAATGTAGTCAGAGTAGCAGGGAAAAAGCACATAAAAACACGAACCTTTAAAAGAAAATTCATGACATAGTTTTACACGAAAATAAACATTTAAAAGAAATGTTCTACATAGTTTTACCTATGAACTGAGCCTAGGAAAATCCATTACTTTCTTGATATATATATATATATTTATATATATATATATTTATGATAGAAATTATTAGGAGGATTTGATAATTATATTTAAGTAATTCATCGAGTCTGAAACCTCAACAGAATGCAGAAAGAACTGAACAGCCGTTTCGTCCTATATTTGGGACTCATCAGCAGTGCGCATCCACTGCCAATAATTGAAAACCTGACAGTTAGGTTGTCAAGCAAACATCATACCAACTGTTCCAACGGGCCTCGGTGACGAAGAGATAGCAAATCAGACTCAATATAGCGCCGCTCGCTCACATATTCCGTGGTGGAACACTACTGAGATTCTCTCTAACCATAGGACTGTGCCCCCTGGAGCCACGACTACTATCACCAAGTCGCTTACTCTAGAGCATTAGAAGCTGGTTCAAGCAATGATATACACGTGATAGAAATTATAGGCAGGATTTGATAATTATATTAAAGTAATTCATCCCAAATATAGTACAAAACGGCCGTCCAGTGCTTTCTGCATTCTGTTGAGGTTTCAGACTCGATGAATTACTTAAGTATATATATATATATATATATATATATATATATATATATATATATAGAGAGAGAGAGAGAGAGAGAGAGAGAGAGAGAGAGAGAGGGAGAGAAAGAGGGAGTGGTAGATAGATAGGAAAAGACAAAATTTATAAGGCATTTTTTATAAAAGAAAAAGGTAAAAAAACAGCCGGCTTCGTCCTAGGACTTATCAATTAAAAGTTGATACGTCCTGGGATGAAACCAGTTGTTGTTTTTGTTTTAGCTTCTTCTTTTATAAAAAATGCCTTATAAATTTTGTCTTTTCTTATCTACTATTAAATTTTATACCGCAAAAAAATTATTTAAATATATATATATATATATATATATATATATATATATATATATATATATATATACCGGCCTGACGATATTGCGTCGAGCATAAAACAGCCTCTGAGTGTTCACTTTTATATTACTTCCTATATATATATATATATATATATATATATATATATATATATATATATATACATACATACATACATACATACATACATACATATATATATATATACATATATATATATATATATATATATATATATATATATATATATATATATATATATATATAATACTCCTTTGAAAAACCTCGGACAGCTCAACTTGCAGATATGTCAGGACAAATCGGTACCCGAGGAAAGAATTTGAAATAGAAAGAAAAAACTAAAAACATCAGAAGAAGACGAAACAAATCGCCAAGTGCTTAAATTCCATAGTCCAAAGAAAGAAAAAAAACGAATAGAAAGACTTCAGTTTAGCCTGAAGATCCGTTTAGGTGAAACCGAGGTATATTTGCCTGACTCCTTAGGATTTATTCTAGTATATATATATATATATATATATATATATACTGTGTTTAACAGCAGAATTGTTGTAACAACTCGGGTATCAGCAAAATTGTTCAATTGTTAGATTAAACTTTGAACCGTTGTATATATATTTATAAAAATGATTAAAAGTATCTTACTGGAATTTTTTATGTTTTTTTAAAACCCTAATCGACTCTACTTTGAACAATAAGAATGTAATTAGCTCTAAATTGAAATGATGATTCCTCTTGCTGTTGTGAACCCCTCAACCAGTTTTGCTCTCTACTGATCCCTCTTTTTAAAAAGATTTTCACCGTTCTCTTTAGGGTTCCTGAATGGACTTTGAAGTTTGAAGCCAGAGTATGAATGTTGTTACCATTACTGAACACCTGAATGATCATTTTTCATCTTACCCTTCCTCAGTGGAGAAGACATAGTGGGACTGACACAAAACGTTTTTAACCTGTTCTCTGTCTATCACAAAGGGTTTTTCAGTGATTCTTACGACAAATGTTGTCAAGATGACTAAGCGGCTTATCTGAAAACGTGGAGAAAAGAAACTCACTTACTTTAGTGTTTGTTTAGATATTAAACATTTTGTGGCATGCAGTTACACAATCTGGACAATTTTGCTGTTACACTCGTTATATATGTATGTATATGTATATGTGTGTGTGTTTGTGTGTAGGTGTGTAAGAATACATGTGCCTAAGATTGTACACTGGCAAAAGGTGTGATCAATGTTATATTGAATAGCAGAGCTTTTTTATATTTTAAATCAAATTTCAAGTGGTCAGTGACCAACCACGATCTCCAGTTTTATGGGTTCTCGCGCAAATATCAATATCAATATATATATATATATATATATATATATATATATATATATATATATATATAGTATTACTCGTTTGGAAAACTTTGAATAGCTCAACTTGTAAACATGTCAGGACAAATGGGTACCCGTGAAAAAAATTTGAAATAAAAAGAAACAAATAAAAACATCAGAACAAGACGAAACAAAAACAGTGCGACAAGAAAGTGCTCAATGTCATGGGGAACAATAACACTATATAATATAGATGACTGTCCCGCAGGTTTTTGATGTCTGAAGATCCAAAATCTTAGTTCTTAGAACCGAACAATATATATATATATATATATATATATATATATATATATATATATATATATATATCAACAGGGGTGTTAATACAACTGAGACGGCAAATCGATTTTCCCCACTTCCTACACGATGATAACTTAATATATTTCTTTCCTCTGCTCTCTATACGAAATCACTATTCTTAATTTTTAAACCCTGAGTACATTTTTCCATCTTCATTTGGTTTACAGGTCAGAAGATTTCTGCCCACGTTTTATCAACTTCAATGAAACAAGATATCACCCTTGTTTTTTATGTGTTTTTCATTATATACATATTTTTGCTGTATTTTGAGATAGAGCTTTCAACGAATCTTTATCCTTTTGGAAATTCCATACGGATTACATATAATTTTATTAATAGTATTATATTATATATATATATATATATATATATATATATATATATATATATATATATATATATATATATATATATATTTGAAGATATTTTTATAGGTACAAAATTTTATTATGGCGATAAAGGTATTCAGCTTAATATTACTAGACATATTAAAACGCGCGAAGCAACCGGTTTCGCTCCCGCTCATCAGGCTTCCAACGGGAGATTTTAATTTAAAAAACAGAAAATGTACACTAAAAAGAATTGTGGAGGGGGGAAAAAAAAATGAGCAAAAGGAGCTAGAGGCGAGCCCCAACAAAGACTCACGTTGTTTACACAAGGAAGGTTTGCGGGACCCGATGTAAAGTGCCTCCAGCACCTTCAGGTGAAATAAAGAGTGTGACCGGGACAACACGGTGAACTGGTCAACACTAAAATTCACTTCACACGATCTGCTATTTGATAAGTGCTCACAAATGGCGGACCCGTAGGTGTTTGGGACGAGTCCATTCAGCTGCAAAGTGTGGTTCCTGATTTTGGTAGGAACGTGCTGCTTAATTCTCAAACCTTCCTTGTGTAAACAACGTGAGTGTTTGTTGGGGCTCGCTGTCATCTGCCTCTAGCTCCTTTTGCTCATTTTTTTCCCCCTACACAATTCTGTTTTTTAAATTAAAATCTCCCGTTGTAAGCCTGATGAGCGGGAGCGAAACCGGTTGCTTCGCGCGTTTTAATATGTCTAGTAATATTAAGCTGAATACCTTTATCGCCAATTATATATATATATATATATATATATATATATATATATATATATATATATATATATATATATATATATATATATATATATATATATATATATATAATTATTATTTTACTTTAAGAGATTAGGGTTAAAAACACGTTAAACTGTTAATTCTCTTTCCACGTTCCTTTTATCATTTCTCTTATCTTTTGCTCTTTTTGGATTCTGTTTTCTATATTCCTTTCTGCTTGATTTCTTACTGTTCGTTTTTAACTTTATTATAGCCAATCCACGTTCGTTCTTCTTTTCCTTTCCTTCTTTCATCACCCCTTTTTTTTATTCTTCTATGCGTTACTTTCCTTTTTCTTTCTTTCTTATTTTATTTCTCTCCATTATTCTTTCTTTTCCGTTCTCTTTTTTATAGCATTCCTTCTTTTTTCTTTCATTTTCTCTCTTACTTCTTTAATTTCTTCCACCTTCATTTTATTTTTTCGCTTTCTTTCTTTCTTTCCTTATTTCTTTTTACTACATTTATTTTTATTTTTCATTCTTTTTCACGCCATTTCTTTTCATAATATTCCTTCTTTTTATTTCATTTTTCTCTTATTTTCTTTGTAATCCTGTTAATAATGTTACTTTCTTTTTTCTTTCTTTTTTCTTTCTTTCTTTTTTCTTTCTTTTTCTTTCTTTTTTTTTCTTTCTTTCTTTTTTCTTTCTTTTTTCTTTCTTTTTTTCTTTCTTTCTTTTTTCTTTCTTTTTTCGTTGTTTCTTTCTTTGGTAGCACAGAAAGTGTATCGTTTATACATCCTTTTTTTCGTTTTCTAATATTCCTTCTTTTTCTTTCTTTTTCTTTCTTTTTCTTTCTCTTTTTTTTTCAATCCTGATAATAGTATTCCTTCATTTTATTTTTTCTCTTTCTTTCTTTTCTTTCTTCTTTCTTTCTTTCGGTAACACAGAATGTGTATCTTTTATACATCCTTCTTTTTTACCTTCCCATCATTCTTTTATATTTCTTTTGTTCTTCATTTAAATTTGGATAGTTTTTTTCTTTTGTTTGCTTTCCGGTTCATCTATTTTAATCCGTTGCTTCCCGCTTATTTTATTCCCATCATTTTTTTTTAAATATTTTTTTCTGCAATTTCTCTTCCTTGTTTTTTTATTTTTATTTTTATTTCTTCCTTTCTTAATAACGTCTGCAATTTTAGTTTTCTTTTTTCATTTTTTCTCTTCTCTTCCGCTTGAGTTATTTCTACCATTGACATTTCCTTATTCCTATGTGCTTCTTTCCTTATTCTACATTAAGACTGTCTTTCTTTCGTTCCCGCTTTCTTTTGTTTCTTCTTCAGTACACTTTTCTTCGCTTAAATTTCTTTCAACGTCTTATTTTCCCTTCTTCTAATTCATTTTCTTATATTTGCTACTTCCTTCTTCTTTCATTATGTTCTTTTCCCTTTTTCTTCCTCCTTTTCTCTGCTTCCACTTCCATTTCCATGTTTTAATTTTCCTACTCCTTTTTCTGAAATACTTATTTCTATTGTCCTACTGCCTTCTTCTTCTTCTTCTTCTTCTTCTTCTTCTACTACTACTACTACTACTACTACGACTACTACCACTACTACTACTACTACTAATAATAATACGTCTTCTTCATCATCGTTTTGTTCTTCTTCATCTTCCCCTATTTAATATTTTTCCTCTTCTTCTTTTTCTTCTTCTTCTTCTTCTTCTTCTTCTTCTTCTTCTTCTTCTTCTTCTTCTTCTTCTTCTTCTTCTTCTTCTTCTTCTTCTTCTTCTTCTTTAACTTTCCTTTCTTTCCCTCATTTTCTTCATTTTTCTTCGTTTGTTTTCATTTTCCATTCCTCACATCGAAAAATTGTCTTTCTCCGTCCTCCTCCTTTTCCCCAACAATATTTTTCTACAATTTTTTATTCTTCTTCGTCTACTTTTTTTCATTTTTTTTTTCCATTTTTCATTCTTCTTATCTACAAGTTTTCTTTCTTCTGCTTCTACTTCTTCTTCTTCTTTTCTTCTTCTTTTCTTCTTTTCTTCTTCTTTTCTTCTTCTTCTTCTTTTCTTCTTCTTTTCTTCTTTTCGTCTTCTCTTCTTCTTCTTCTTCTTCTTCTTCTTCTTCTTCTTCTTCTGCTTTAACTTCCCTTATTTCTTCTTCTTCTTTGTCCTATTTTCATGAATTTATTTTTTTCCTTCTTATATTTTATTCTTCTGTTCTTTCCCTCATTTTCTTGGTTTTATTCACTTTTTCTTTCTTTAAATTTTTTTGATTCCTCGTATCTATAAGTCATCTTTCTTCGCCCTCCTTTTTCCCGACAAAATTTACCCTGCCTCTTTTTTTCTGCCGTTTCATCTTATATTTGGAACTCACTTTTCTTTCCCTCATTTTCTTCATTTTTCTTCGTTTTTTTTTCATTTTCCATTCCTCACATCGAAAAGTTGTCTTTCTCCGTCCTGCTCTTTTTCACCAACAATATTTTTTCTACAATTTTTTATTCTTTTTCGTCTACTTTTTTTCATTTTTTTTTCCATTTTTCATTCCTCGTATCTACAAGTTTTCCTTCTTCTTCTTCGTCTTCTTCTTTTTTTCTTCTTCCTTTTTTCTTCTTCATCTTCTTCTTCTGCTTCTTCTTCTCTCTATATAAATCAACAAAATTCCTTCAATTGCCAACACTTTATCTGACTTTAATCAAATTCTCTTGAAGTTTGAACCTGCGTTCTTATCGGAACTTCATCTCGTCTATATAATTTATTATATTGAGCTTCAGGGGAAAAAACTCCGACATGTCAGACATTTATTTCTCTCAGCAATTTGATCTCTCCCAGAATGACAGCTTATCAAATTTTATAACAATGTACACAAGAGATTCACCCCGCTGATATCATTTCAAAATCGTTTTAGCAGAAATATTTTTTAATGTATTTATTACATTTCAATTGCAGAAATGTCAACCATCTCTCTCTCTCTCTCTCTCTCTCTCTCTCTCTCTCTTTCTCTCTCTCTCTCTCAATCCTTTGCTGTGAGCTTTAGAATTCATTCAATTGTTTGTTGACTGCGGTTTTTCGAGGCTGATTATATCAATTAAGAGAATTTGTCATTATTCTTTCTGTAGCGGGTTTATTAAGGGCAAAAGAAATATGGAATTAAAAATATAAGCATATATAAAAGCATACTTTAATCAAAAGAATGAAGAAAGAAATGTTGCTGACCGCTGTTAAGATGATCAGATCTGACAAGGTCATTGTAAATGTTTCGTTACGTTGCTTACAGAATGAACAAGACTAACCAATAAAAAGAGGATGTTTCGACAATAGGGAATACGTTCCTGCGAAAGCGCCCTCATGAAATTTGCGTATTTACACGCGAACACATTTGTGAAATCATTTTGCCATTTCTTATATGAATAAGCGCCGAGCTGCATTTTTTTTTCTTAAATCATAAATGAATATTATTTGTTATCACAATGGGTTCTCGGTGAAGGATCAATGTATTTTTCTTTGTTCTTAAAATAATAAAGGACCCGTTGCATTATATGCGTATGAATCACGACTTTCGGCCGCATGGAAACCTTGCACCATACATGACTCTAACACAAATGTTTATTTCGTCAATTCGCATGTGATTTGCAAAGCTTACAAGTTATTGCTTGGTGCCTGCCTTAATGCGATAATTAGCAAACAATTGCAACCGAATTCGATATCAATTAAAGACTCCAAATTATATGGGCCTTCTTCAAGACAGTGGAAATGCATGGGTCAGTTTACAGCATCACGCCTAATTCATGATTCAGACCACAAAATCGAATCTTTCCGACCCGCACTAATAGAAATATGCCTGTGTGATATTAAATTTCATTCACTATTTTTTCAATCTCCGTTTCTGTATGTCTATCTATCTATCTATCTATCTATCTATCTATCTATCTATCTATCTATCTATCTATCTATCTATCTATCAGGCTCTTCATATATACCTATCTTTCACACTGTTCATATATATCTATCTAATAATAATAATAATAATAATAATAACAGGGCTTACGGCCACATCGCGTTGAAACCCCGGTTCCCGTACGATCACCGTAGTTAAGCAATGTTAAGTCTTGTCAGCATCTAAATAGGTGACCGCTTGGGAATAACAGATGCTATAATCTTGGATGTTCGTGCGTTGGAATGGATAATGGCTCGAAATTGTTTACCGGAGAGCCGAGTTCCAATTCTCCTTCCTAGCTATGGGTTAATTAGTAGGATTTGTATCACCCTAAACATTAATATTTCAAAACATTTCTTACAATCTAAAAATATTCTCTGGATTTAAATGACCTACAAAGGATCGATAAACCGTAAAAAAACAAACCCATCAATAATAATAATAATAATAATAATAATAATACTGTAAGTGGGAAATTTTGGGAAAATTACGATAATTAAAAATATTTTTCAGTACAGGAAAACTTCTACCAAAAATAACTCCGTATATATTTGGAAGTATAGTCATCAATATATCAATGAAAGTTCAATGGATTTATCTGATTGATCGATGCCAGAATTTCGCGTTAATTTAACGAAAACCTGATCCTGACGAGGATTTTCAACGCGAATATATGGAGTCGGTCAATTAAATTAGTCCGAAAAAGAGTTTGAAAGACGAGAAGTGAGAGAAGAAAATGTTAGCATAGAACTTACGGTTAAATCTAGCCATATCAACTGTAAAATGATGAAACCTTTCCACCAATTTAGTACGGCGCTTAAATTCATAAGTCTAGGTAATCTAAAGGAAATTTATCAGAACAATTATCATGAAAGTAATTACAGAAAAAGCACAGGGAAGATACCTTACAGTGGTGTGAAAGTGACTTAAACCGATATGCCAGGTCATGACCAAGATATGATCTAAAATTTAAATGCAATGTCAATCAGTAATCTTCTTAATTCCTGTACTTTTATTGTTCGCTTTAATTAGTAATGTTTTTCTTTTTCACACTCAGAAATCCCCTGCGTCTTAGTGGCTTTATTACCTTCCTTATGGTGAATTGATTTAAACGTATGCCACTTTAAGCCCAAGTTTAGACCACGGTAAATTTTCTCTATTCCCAGAATAGAAAAAAAACATTATCCAAGCTGAAGAAAATTTAGTATCTGATTGGTAATGATGAAACATTACCTGCTTGGTCTTGTAATTCCTGCATGATACAATCCTCTCCTTGTCCCATTTACCTGTCTGGCCAGGGGAGATGTCAGCTGCCAGGCTTGCAATAAAAATGTTATCTTCCATTAATAGCCAGTTCTACGATCTTTATTTATTTTTTGGCGAAATATAATCTAATTATATATATATATATATATATATATATATATATATATATATATATATATATATATATATATTGCAAAATAGCCATTCAAAGAATAAGACAATAAAGAACATAATTAATGGTGAACGCACATCGCTAACAGGTTAAGAAGTCATTAACTTATTGACCGCTCGCTGAACGACGCGATCCTTGTTTTTATTAATTGTACAATGGAGTAAATGTTCGGTCCATATTGCTGGCAAGTACTATCGGTGAAAAACATTTACCATCTTCAGGCATAGATGTTATTTTTTTCTCAATTTCAGGTAATTTCGGGTAAAATACCAAGGCGAAAATGAATGTGATACTTGTCGTAAGATGTTTTATTAAAATTAGCTGAAATTGAATTAAATAACATCTAAGCCTGAGTATGGTAAATGATTTTAACGAAAGTATTTGCAAGCAATATTGGACCGAACATCTGATCCATTGTACAATTAAGAAAAACATGTATCGTGTCGTTCAGAAAGAGAAACGGAAGAAAGTTTTGTTAAAACATAAGAAAGTGTCATGACATTTAAACGAGAAGAGATAATCCGTGGGAAGAATTGAGGATTTAATTCACACATAAACAAATTGAATTGTATGTTGAGAAGTCTGAACAATGGAAAAGTGACCCAGACTTAGGGGGCAATGTTGATTGACACACAGCTGCAAATGCAAGCTGTAAAGCGAAAACTTCATTTTCGTAAACAACGAATTTGGAGTTGATTCGCCTGGTTGAAAATTGAGTTGAAATACCACGAGGAGGTGGATAAGCCACCCACGCTCACTGTTGAGATTTAGTGAGAGGTAATAATATGAGAGAGAGAGAGGAAGAAGGAACTTCCCCAGAATTATCGAATTCTCTTACTTCGCCATATTGTGCGAATGTCCATAAATACGAATGGGTGACGCGAATTAGGCAGAAGAAAGAAAAGTATCAGAAGAGACGTAGACGAGACCAGAGACAGGAGAAAGGCCCACATGATTATCTGCCGACGAAAGCCTCCGACTTCAGACAAAGCAGCAAACCAATGTTTACCATGTCGACAACGATAATATCACCTCCGACTTTAGATGGGGGTTGGGCTGATAAATTAATTGCATGCGAATTCTGATATAAACCAATTATTGTAAGGAGGACTGATATAAAAACAGTATTTAATTTTGTTCAGTTTATTCGAGTGTTATTTTTATGTACCTCATCGCCCTGCTTGGACCAGCCGAACACGAAGATACATGCGACGATTCGATCTTAGCTGCTTTATGATCTACCTTAAATCACAACGTGGGATAGGGTTAGCTCTGGTTCGAAGCGATCTTCATCGATCAGCTGCGGTGTTGTAAGTCTTGGACGACCGGGGAGGGTGCTGCACGATTATATCATAATTAGTTATCATACCTGGCAGTCAAGAATAAATTATGAGTACACTAACATACATTACATTTGCACGGCAATGGCAGTGTACAGTGTTGATTAAAGATTTTTTTTAACCACACTAATATAGGGATTGAACTTAATGCTAAATAATATTATGGGAGTCCATCCAACGGAATCGCTCTATGCAGATATTTTTAAACATTTCACTGGCGGGAATGCCATTTGTACGCAGGGGGTTACAAATTGTGAAAGTAAGAGAAAATATGGGTATGGGGGGATTGAGGAAAATATAAAAAGAAGAACAGGGATCAAGGCATTATTTATATTATTCGGACTATTGTCCTCATCTTTGTCGCCATATTTATCACAACGTTTCGGCCGTTGTACGCTCCGGCATTCTTCAGGTAGTTGGAATGTCGAACGGACATCCATTAGACATAGCACGTGTCTACCCCAGTGAGCAAAATAAAGGGTTCAGTTCGATATTCCAACCACCTGAAGAAGGCCGGAGCGTACAACGGCCGTAACGATGTGATAAATATGGCGACAAAGATGAGGACCATAGACCGAATAATGTAAATAATGTGCATAATACCTCATCTCAGAAATATAGACAGACACTGGGGGATCAAGGCATCAGAAGATGACGATTGACATTACATTTAACTTTTTTAAGATTGTTGTTATCAGGGAAGCAACTAAGAGAAAGGAAGTTTCACTGTCGGGAAGTGGCGAATGAAGAAATTGTCAGAGTAGAAGTGTCGGTTATATTTAAATATTTCAACAGTAAATGGGTGGGACCTAGATGCCAACCTTGTAGCACGCTTAAATTCATGCAGTCATGGTAACATGAAAAATATCTCGTCAAAGCAGATGCCATGAAAATATTTGTAAAAAAAGACAGAAGAAAGCTTCATCACTGAAAAGTGACTGCAGTCGAGATGCTAAGTCAAGATTGACTACATTGCAACTCCTTCTTTGGATTATGTTGAGGACCTTGAAATGAACAGCAAGGGCACCAGACCATATATGGCAGCAGTATTCGATTCATGGACGAATGGTAGATTTGTAGATGTGTAGGATGGACATAGACGGGGAAAAAAACTTTCTGGCACGACACAGAGAACCAACTTTCCTTGTAGTAGATGCGGCTATTGTTTCAATGTAGTTGTTCCACCTCAAGTCAGTGGAAAACGTGAGGCCAAGAAAGCGCAGTGGGACGTTCTAACTAAGTCGAGCATCAACCATGCTGACAGGACCGAAAAAAATGTATAGTGTTTATGGTCAACGAGTCATAACTTACCGACAAGTGAGAAATTGTTTTGAAAACTTTCATTCTGGAGAAACATCGATGGGAAGATGAACGAGGCAGACACCTGACCTTGACGATGATGCTCCAATGTCATTAGTGGAACGCAGTCTGCGGTAAAGTACCACAGAAATAGCAAAAATGATAAAAACACATCTCAATCAACCATATGATGCCAACATTTTGGAAAGATAGGGAAACTAAGCACGTCGTGAGTTTGAGATCATCTCGCTCTAAGATAAAAAAACTAATCGGGTCGCTCGTAAAGAAAATCGGAACTTATGATTCAAGTTAAGAATTCCAGGCCCGAGATTAATAATTAATTTTTATTTTTTTTACAACAACGTTCACTCCGTACAAGGGCCAAGAGACACTTGATGTTGAGATTTACAGATTAATAGACATAGTTTATGGGGATATGTGGGGAAGAGAACAATTAACTCTAGACTTGAACAGGTTAAGATCGTAGTGAACATAGAATTACATCATTTTGCTTAGAACAGGCATTAAATTTTTTTTTTTCATATAAATGTACACTTTATTTTCTCATTGCTTAAATATTTCAATTCATTTTATAACAATACTTTTGTCCATGAACGATACCAGCCCAGCATTTTTTTCGCTATAGAAACGTGCTGATAGATCTCGACGTTGCTTTACTTGGGTGAGCGTACGAGAACCGGTATTTCAACGTGATATGGCCGTAAGCCGAATCACAAAGAACTGTACCAGATAACGGAAACATCATCACTTTTTGAGGTCTTTCAATGGCGACGTAGGAGAACTGCAAAAATATGTGAGCTAGTTATACATTGTAAATATGTGAACTACTGTAAAAATGTGTGAATGCGTGTTTGCATGAGTGTGCGTAGGTTTCAATGGATGAAAGCAGTTTCGTTTTTTTTTAAATCTTTATCATTGTTATGATAAATAAAAAAAAGAGAATATCACTCCACCGGAGTCGTTATTAATTCTTGGATCCACGTTGGTTCTTGCTCAATTCCATTATATTCAGCTAAAATGGCAATTCTCGACACAAGTGGTTACATTTTTTCATCCTGCTACCATCCAATCAAGTCTACCTATTTGCATATATATATATATATATATATATATATATATATATATATATATATATATATATGTAAATGGCATTCTGTTAATGTGCCTATGTGTTTGTTAACTTGTTACCTCATCCTGAGCAAACCGTTCGCCCGATTGGCAAGAAAATTCACACACAGATCGGAAATTTACGGCATTCGTAGTTGAGGTCTTCGGATATTTCGATTGTTCCTCCGATTTTGAAAAAAAAAAAGATAAAACCGATAGGGGGTCGAATACTGATTCGAAAAAATTCATCAGATTTGCAATGTGAGTGTTTTCACGTTGAACAATGTCCTTACTTATAGTTTTGAGGTGCTGTTCTTTGTTTTTAAAAACTGATATCAGTTATCGGAAAAAATCGATAAAATCGATCACTTTGGGACATCCGATTCAAATCCATTGTAGCTGATTTTTGGCTCTGTTTTTCGCAAACTGCAAGGAATTTTCACGAAAATCATGTTCAGCATTAGTTTTATCAAGGGTTATTAGTTGCTGACATTTTTCTTCAATATCGGTATCAATTATCGGAAAAAATCGATAACATCATGCCACTTTTAACTTCCAATTCAAATCCAGACAAGCTGATTTTTGGCTATATTTTTCGCTAATGGCGAAGAATTTCCGCCAAAATTACGTTGAGCATTGTGTTTATCAACAGTTATGAGGTGATGACATTCATTTTTAATATCGATATCAATTACTGGAAAAAGTCGATACAATCGATCACTTTGGGACATCCGATTCAAGTCCAGTCTAGCTGATTTTTGGCCATATTTTTCACAAATGGCGAAGAATTTTCAGTAAAATTCCCGTTGAGCATAGTATTTACTGACAATATTGAGGTGCTGACTTACGTTTTAGATATCGGTTTCAATTATCGGATAAAAATCGATGAAATCATACCCCTTTTGACTTCCCATTCAAATCGAGTTTACCTGAATTTGGCGATGTTTTTCGCAACTTGCTTGGGATTTTGATTAATTATCGGCTTTAGTCGTTACAATTAAAAACTTTTGCCCTGTGAGCTCCTTTGTGACCAACTAATGCCCGATCGAAGTCGATACAATCATGTCTTCATCGGAATTTGCGAATACACTAATCAAATGTATGTTCAACTGAGACGTCTACACTAGAGACTCTACAGCTGATTGTTATTCACACACGCGTGACCATGCTTCACATAGGCTGAGTGCAGTACGCGGTCGCTGATTGGTGTTCGAGACCCTAGGACGCTCGCTGATTGGCACAACCGATTGGCCAGTAATACTTCGCATTTGAACCTGCTGTGCACAGCTGTGGGACGAAGGTCTCACTTCTCCCCCTGTTACGCTGCCATCCGGTTGATACGATAGGCTCCTTCAACTGATCATTTCTCCTACCGCAAGTTGTTTCTTACATTTTTGTTTTCCGTTTGTCTGTCTAACTACATATTTCCAATACCATAAACAATTTATTCAGCTGTTTTACTTAGCTGCCTTCCCGATTCTGGCTCACGCTTTGTACTCCTGCAATTGAGAAACCCTAATCAACAACTACTAGCATCACTTGTCTCCATGTCACCAAAAAAGAGGGTACGTCTTAGCCTTCGGGCTGCCAGAGCGTCCGCTTTGAGGGCAAGAAGAGCCCGCGAGTCCCACGAGAAGACTACAATGCGACTATCACAGGTCACTCAACGCAGCGCCCTCACGCAGGCATCGTAGTCGTAAGAGGAGCGTGCTTGGCTGGGAAATCTGCATACAGGGCTTCGTTTTGATCAAGGCTCAAGAATGCACAAGGGTCGAGAATGAACGCACAGTGTGCAGCAGCCGCCTCTTCATCTCGTGCTTCCGAGAATCATCATCAAAGGCTTCTTCGTAACGTAAGAAACGCTCCTGCCACTGTGAAATCAAGGGCAATATAGACACTTGACCGCAGGCTCGCCCATCAATCCAGGGACGCTGCTGCAACGGCAAGCGCTAGGTCTGCTGAGACACCGCTCCGTAGGTCTGTGCGAAATGCTACGAATGCTGCCACCATTGCCAAGTCGAGGGCAGTAGAGACACCTGCCCACAGGCTCGTCCGTCAATCCAGGAACGGTGCTGCAACAGCGACCGCTAGGACTGCTGAGACTGTGCTCCGTAAATCTGTTCGAAATGCTACGAAGATGCCACCACTGTCAGGTCGAGGGCAGCTGAAACAATTGACCACAGACGCGCCCGTCAATCCAGGGACGCTGCTGCAACAGCGAGCGCTAGGGCTGCTGAGACACCGCTACGTAGGTCTGTTCGAAATGCTTGGAATGCTGCCACCACTGCCAGGTTGAGGCCAGCTGAAACATTTAACCGCAGGCACGCCCGTCAATCCAGGGACGCTGCTGCAGCAGCTATGTCGAGGGAGTCCGACACAGAGCTGCAACGAGCAACCCGCAACGCTGCATCGACTTCTGCTGCCAGAAACACCGAGGGCCCACAAACAAGGGCAAACAGACTTTCAAGGGCTGCTACAAACCTCGCCGCATATGCCTCGATGGCGACATTCAGCGCCTTGCGGTCGCCCGTGCTATTACCTGTCCCAGTAGCTCTCTTTGGTCTTTCTTGGCTTTCAATTACGACCCCGGCATTAAATTAACTACGCGTGACGACATCAACGTAGGGTCCATGACCTGCGTTTGCCAATTTTGCAATACCCGCAAATTGGCCGGGGAGCCTGCCGGTCTGTGCTGCTCCTCCGGCAAAATTCGATGGCCACCTCTGCATGAGCAAACAGTTCACTCCCCAAACTGGGGTCAAAACACTATGAAAGTGTAAAAACAGGTTTTAATACCAGCAATATATTTTTGTATAAAATTATTACCAGCAATGCATTTTGAAAAAATATTACCAGCAATACATTTTTGAAGGAAAAATATTACCAGAAATACATTTTTGAGGGAAAAAATATTTGCGGCAATACATTTTTGAAGGAAAAAATATTACCAGCAATACATTTTTGAAGGAAAAATATTAACAGAAATACCCTTTTGGAGGAAAACATATTAGCTGCAATACATTGTTGAACGAAAAATATTACCAGCAATACATTTTTGAAGGAAAAATATTACCAGAAATACATTTTTGAAGGAAGAATATTACCAGAAATACATTTTTGAAGGAAAAAATATTACCAGCAATACATTTTTGAAGGAAAAATATTACCAGCAATACATTTTTGAAGGAAAAATATTACCAGCAATACATTTTTGGAGGAAAAAATATTAGCTGCAATACATTTTTGAAGGAAAAAGTATTACCAGGAATACATTTTTGAAGGAAAAATATTACCAGAAATACATTTTTGAAGGAAAAAAATTTGCTGCAATACATTTTGAAGGAAAAAATATTACCAGCAATACATTTTTGAAGGAAAAATATTACCAGCAATACATTTTTGAAGGAAAAAATATTTGCTGCAATACATTTTTGAAGGAAAAAATATTACCAGCAATACGTTTTTGAAGGAAAAATATTACCAGAAATACATTTTTGAAGGAAAAAATATTTGCTGCAATACATTTTTGAAGGAAAAATGTTACCAGCAATACATTTTTGAAGGAAAAATATTACCAGAAATACATTTTTGAAGGAAAAATATTACCAGCAATACATTTTTGAAGGAAAAATATTACCAGCAATACATTTTTGAAGGAAAAATATTACCAGAAATACATTTTTGAAGGAAAAAATATTACCAGCAAAACATTTTTGAAGGAAAAATATTACCAGCAATACATTTTTGAAGGAAAAATATTACCAGCAATACATTTTTGAAGGAAAAATATTACCAGCAATACATTCTTGAAGGAAAAAATATTACCAGCAATACATTTTTGAAGGAAAAATATTACCAGCAATACATTTTTGAAGGAAAAATATTACCAGAAATACATTTTTGAAGGAAAAAATATTACCAGCAATACATTTTTGAAGGAAAAATATTACCAGCAATACATTTTTGGAGGAAAAAATATTACCAGCAATACATTTTTGAAGGAAAAATATTACCAGCAATACATTTTTGAAGGAAAAATATTACCAGAAATACATTTTTGAAGGAAAAAATATTACCAGCAATACATTTTTGAAGGAAAAAATATTACCAGCAATACATTTTTGAAGGAAAAATATTACCAAAAATACATTTTTGAAGGAAAAAATATTACCAGCAATACATTTTTTAAGGAAAAATATTACCAGAAATACATTTTTGAAGGAAAAAATATTTGCTGCAATACATTTTTGAAGGAAAAAATATTACCAGCAATACATTTTTGAAGGAAAAAATATTAGCTGCAATACATTTTTGAAGGAAAAAATATTTGCTGTAATACATTTTTGAAGCAAAAAATATTAGCAGCAGTACATTTTTGAAAAAAATATTACCAGCAATACATTTTTGAAGGAAAAAATATTTGCTGCAATACATTTTTGAAGGAAAAAAATATTACCAGCAATACATTTTTGAAGGAAAAATATTACCAGCCATACATTTTTGAAGGAAAAAATTTGCTGCAATACATTTTTGAAGCAAAAAATATTAGCAGCAGTACATTTTTGAAAAAAATATTACCAGCAACAAAAAATTTTGTCGGAATTAAATAACCTATTGTGTTTGATATGCCCTAAAACAAAACAAACCAAACCAACCCAATCAATTGTTATTTTTTTTATATATACACAGTAGAAAAGTACATTGAGTAGAAATGTACATTAATTACTATATTTTTTCATTAATAACTATTTGTGCTCAATTGTTTACATTAATAGACATTTGCTGATGTGTTAAAATTTTGGAATAATGCAATAATAAAAATTTAAGTTCCATCTCTCAGGTAGATGTCGCGATCTGTAAATAGATTTATTTCTTTTTTATGTTTAATCAACTTTTTGCAGCGTCTTCAAATCCAGAAATATTTTTAGACTGTAAGAATGTTTTTTGATATAATATTTCTTTTAATATCATAATTTAATAATAACGATTTATTGGTAAAAAGTTCTACTAATTAACCCATAGATCGTGGGGAGAAAATGTGGATTCATACTTTTCCAAAAGTGTTTGCGCGTAAATGAATATAACGAAGTCGACTGAAATTAGACTAGGCTCTCCGTCATCCAACACACCACCCACACATTCAAGCTAGAAACACTAGGTACGATGAAGCCGGCATCCAGCTAGGTAGTGATATATTTTTTTTTTATCTTTGGTGCCTCGAGGTTACGATTTTAAAAGCGGTTCTAGATTAGCATCACGTTTTCATATATTTATATTTGAAATTTGTTACATGTAACCGTAAGTTCTATGCTAACAGTTTCTTCTCTCGCACCTCTCGCTTGTGGAACTCTCGGCTTCTTGCTTTCCAGTCAACTTCAAAAGTAAAAAAAAAAAGTAATGTCCATCTTCGTTATTTGGAATTTTTAATTCTTGTTCTTTTATTGCCCTTTCTCCTTAATGTTTTTTTTTTTTTTATCAAATTCCTTTACACTCAGTAACCCCTTACGTCTTAGTCGCATTATCACCTTGTTTGTGCGGGAGGAAAAATGATTAAAAGAAAAAAACAATATCAGTTGGCTCATGTCTGTCTATTGTTGGAATTGATTTCTGCTATACCTCTTTCTCAATCAAGTTTTGGGAATCTATCTAACTGTTTGCATTTTCTTTACTTTTCTTAAAAAGAAAAATAAGTACTACAGCAATTGATGAATTTTTGTTGGATTCTTTGTATTCCGTGCTTTTAGTTTAATTCGTTTGTTTTGTTTATCTTGTTCCAGCGGTGGAATTACTTTGAATGTTATGCCGCTTTTCTTCTGGACAAACATCGCTCGCGCAGGCTCAGACAGGCTTTCAACAAAATTGTCACCAATATAACAAACTCGTACTAAAGCGAACATTAAGTGATTGATCGATGCACATAATGCAGTTGGGGCAAGGCTGGGCGGTGTGGTGGTGGAGACGTGTGCTTTTTGCCCACACAAACAGCCGAGACAGTCGACATCTACCTTCTATTGCTCGCAATTCTAAAGTCATTCTTTCGACAAACAAATACGCGAACATAAGCCGACAATTCAACGACACAGCGTTTCCTAATGTCTTCTTCAGCGACTTTCATCTCAATTCAATGATTAATACTTGAAAGTTATCAAAGTAGCGTTCAGACTATTTTTGGCAGAGAGTCATCTGACTTGGTTGCTTCAGAGGTGAAAACACCTGAACGCTCTGACATTTCGAAATGTTCGTGCTTTACACACCACTCACACCCGACACCCTACTACATATGGTTTAAGGTTAGGTCGACACACTGCACATTCTCCACGTCTCTGGTTTAAAATCTAGAAACGGCGCGAGATATTTTCGTATAAATTTTGAGTAATTTTAAAAGTGTTGCTGTTTAACGCGGATCTTCTATATCATTACCAGAATTTTAAAATTTAAAAGTATTTTGGTCGTCTGCTCTCCATCAGCCGTTTTGTGCGGTACAAAGTTGACGATTACATCAAAATTGTTTAGGGGAGTTTAAAATTTGCGACTAAAATCACGAAGAGAAATGGAAGATGATTTACCAAGTTCCAGAGTTGGCACGTAACGTAGACATATCGGATCTGCTAACATATGAAGCAAGCAAACATCTTGCGTCCCGTGATTCGCATGCTGACGGCTATTTGCAAAATGAAAACTGCTCATGATACAAATCATTTGTAAATTTGAGGATGTTTTGTGGACAGAGTTAATATTGTGGCAAGAATATGTATCGTCGCTGAAATGCAAGGACCATTTACAGAGAAAAATGAGTGAGAATTTGGATAACCTTATCCAAGATCAATAAATGCGAGCAGTATAACATTTTTTTACATCGACAAACTTGACATGTTTCTTTCAATATATATATATATATATATATATATATATATATATATATATATACATATATATATATATATGAAGACATTTATAATATGTTTAACGTTCTTTTTATAGATACAAGTATTTAAGCAAATGCTCTGTTTTATAATAAACAGTATTAAATAACATTTACCGGCCTGAAGGTCCGAGAAATTTTCCTAGAAAATTTTCGTTCTCCGAAAAATTCTATGAATATTTCTCGGACATTCAGGCCGGTAAATGTTATTTAATACTGTTTATTATAAAACAGAGCATTTTCTTAAATACTTATATCTATAAAAAGAACGTTAAACATATTATAAATGTCTTTAAATAAATTGTCGGACTATGTCCAATTCAAATATATATATATATATATATATATATATATATATATATATATATATATATATATATAAGTGAACATTGAAGTCAACACTCAATGCTAACTCAATCGAAAACCACCTGACGAGACATCTGTAGACGTCGAAACAAATATGCACTTTTTTCGTAACTTGCATTATCCAATGTAATAGATTATAATACATACATATATATATATATATATATATATATATATATATATATATATAGTCTTAAGGTGTTCTATATTTATGGGATACAGTGCTCAATATTGGAGATAAAGCGTGTGTAAATATAAAAGTGAACATTGAAGTCAACACTTAGAGGCGACAGTCTGTTTCATGCTAGACGCAATCTTCAGGCCACGAGTGGCCTGACGATTGCATCTAGCATGAAACTGTCGCCTCTAAGTGTTGACGCATATGGCTTGGCGTTGACATTAGTGTACATTTTATATTTACATACGTTCTATCTCTGATATCGAGCACTTTTACACGTAATTATCTTCAAATTATAATTCTATCAAACCATCTTCTTAAAAAAAATCAACTTCGTTGGAGAGGGCATCGATGATACCCGCATCGGAAAAGCGAAGTCAAAAGAAGAGATCCAAGGACGTTCTAAAACAATACACCAAAAAATGTAACATCGACATCGGCCGCTGGGTATCCAGTTCAATGGACAAGAATTATCTGTAGATCCATTGTCAGAGAGAGGACAACAATCGGCGAATCTAAACGATCTCCCTAACACGAGTGGAAAAGGACGACGTAGAAAGGAAAAACAACAACTAAGGCCTAATCCACCTTCTGCAACAACCTGTCCTCGAAGGACCATTCAAGTAAAAGTCGGCCACATTATCCATCTCAGAGTCCATAAAAGAAATGACTGAGAGAAACATAATAAGAGCATAATCCTCGACATCGAGGGATAACCACGATCTTTATCATATATATATATATATATATAATAAATTACTAAATAAACGATCTGAGCACATCTCAAAATGCAGACAAGAAAACAAATTTTTATTACGTTACTTAAAAATCGAAAACTGAAATGAATACACAAAATAATATAAAAAACAAGTAAAATAAATAACCCAAACAAATAATAAACAAATTAACAAACCACTCCAGTTAGAAATGACGAAATAGAATAAATAAATAAAAAATAAAAAGCAAGTAAAAATAATCAACACAAATAAATAAATTAAGTAAATATTTTTAAACAAATTAACAAACCAATCTCGCCAAAATAACCGTTAGAATAGATTACAACAACCAATCCAAAAATTGGACGTAAAAATAGCTATAACTCCTATATAACGATAAAAAAAATTAAAATTACTATTTTACTCAAAAATCGAAAAACAAATAGAGTAAATAAACTATACAAATTAAAAAATATGTAAATAAATAAAAAACACATGAAAATTAATCCAAATAAATAAATAAATGAACAAATTAACAAATCGCCCCTACTAAAATTACTGTTAGAACTAATAAAAATAAGCATAAATAAACAAGTGAAAATAATCAATCCAAATAAATAAATTAATTAAAAAAAATAACAGAATAGATTACGTCAAGCAATCTAAACATTGGACGAATGAATATCTTTAATTATCTTCCCAGACCAAATCAAGCTATTAAATAAGCGACCTTAGCATATCACCCAAATTTTTTTAACACTTTAATAAAACATCAAAAACCGAAAAGAATAAATATTACAAAATGAAAATGTAAAACAAGTAAAATAAATTAACCCAAACAAATAAATAA
This sequence comes from Acanthosepion esculentum, assembly GCA_964036315.1. Classification (NCBI taxonomy): domain Eukaryota; kingdom Metazoa; phylum Mollusca; class Cephalopoda; order Sepiida; family Sepiidae; genus Acanthosepion; species Acanthosepion esculentum. The sequence continues at coordinate 70,063,271 of OZ038483.1, forward strand.
ATAAATAAACAAGCCACCCACGCAAAAATAACCGCCAGAATAGATTACCCACAATGCATCACTGATATATATATATATATAAATAGTCGAGGAAAAATCCAATATTCGCGACCTGACGATTGCGTCTAGCATCAAAGAGCCTGTTGGCTCTGAGTGTTGATTTCAATGTTCACTTTTATATTTATATTTACATACGCTCTATATCTGATATTGAGCACTTTATCCCATAAATATAGTACACCTTAAAGCTATATTTCTTCATATATATATATATATATATATATATATATATATACCCGGTGTAACAGCAAAGTTGTCAAGTCGTGTAACCGCAAAATTTTCCAATTATTAGATTAAGATTTGAACCGTTGTCATTTAGAAATGAATAGAATCTTACTGCAATTATCCGAGGTGTTTATAACGCTAGTGAACTCTGCTTTGAACAATGTGAATGTGTTTAGCTCGAAGTTCAAATGACGAGATCTCCATTGGTATTGTAACCTCCTGATCCAGTTTTCCTCTCTGATTTGCCCTCTTTTTTAAAAGATTCACTGTTCTCTTCCTGGTTCTTGAATAGACTTTGAAGATGGAAAAATGTTGGTGGCATTACTGAAGGCCTGAATTATATTATATTTCGACTCACCATTGCTCAATTGGGAAGACATAGTTGGACTGACACAAAATGATTTTAACCTGTTCTCTCTCTAGCTGAATAACTCAAAGGGTGTTCAGTGATTCTTACGACAAATGGTGTCAAGATGGCTAAATGTTTTATCTGAAAGCCTGGAAAAAGAAACAGTTTGTTGGTTTTTAGATATTAAACATTTCGTTGGATAGATAATTATATCATGCTGTTACACGATTTGGACACTTTTACACCCGGTACATATATATATATATATATATATATATATATATATATATATATATATATATATATATATATATATATATATATGTATATATATATATATATATATGTATATATATATATATATATATGTATATGTATATATATATATATATATATGTATATATATATATATATATATATATGTATATATATATATATATATATATATATATATATATATATATATATATATATATATATATATATATATATATGCGCGTGTGTGTGTGTTGCATACATTTGAGTAGATTTCGCATTTACGCAAGTTTCACTGAAGACCAATGAAAGTTCTTTCATTAACGTTTTCTTTATTTTTTTTCTACTGTTCACGTTTTAGATTACCGAAGAGAATTTGAACAAAAATTATCGAAAGTCTTCGCAGCCCTTTCGGCTTTCTTCCGCCATTATCATTTTTTTATTTTTTAGTCTGTCGCTTGATAGGTTCATATGTATAAATGTGTATCGTGTTTCTTAGACGGTTATTGACTTCTGCCTTCTCACGTGTCTTATAGGAGATTTCGTAATGGCTAGACAATTTATCATCAAATTCGCCTTTGGAAACAGGATATTCTTTTCTTAGATAAATAGAAATAAATTTTAAAAAGCCTTTAAAAAATGTTTTCATGTTCTTCAACCAAACCTGAATATACAGTGATGAGTCAAAATCATTGTTTATGTTAATAGTTTTCATGGTAATGTTAATGGCAATATTAAAATGTTCATGGTAATGTTCATGGTAATATTACCTGTTTCCTTATAAGTAAATATTCGGTATTCATTCACCGAAAAGCCAGTGCTACTTTCAGTTCAAATATATAAAATCTTTCATAAATTTAAATTTTTAAAGTCCACTGTTATCAGTTTTAACTAGTTTTGATTAAGGTCTTTTCAATATTTTGTATGAAGAAGTGTAAAAACATCAAAATTTTGATTATGTCACCAGTTTCTCTTCCAGTTACTTATTTAAAAGTATATATATATATATATATATATATATATATATATATATATATATATATATATATATATATATATATATATATATTTATATATATATATATATATATATATTTATATATATATATATATATATATATATTACAATATGATTATTTAGAAATATGTTTCGGAACTAATAATTAAAATTGATATTTCTGTTCCCTTTTCAAGCGATTTTGTATAAATTCAGAAAAATGATTTACTTTTTGTGGAATGTATTATTATATTTAAGAGTTTTAGTTGAAGGAGAAATGTGATTTCAAAATTTTAAATGGTTGGTGTTTTTTTTTTTTGACGAATCAGGAAACAGAAGAAACTGTGGATTATTAATCTGACTGCTCTTTCTTAATATTTTAATATACAAATAAATAAATAAATATATATATATATATATATATATATATATAATATGTGTGTATGTGTGTGCGTGTGTGTGTGTGTGTGTGTTTAAAGGAAAAAAACAATTGGAAAACTGTGTAGTTTTAGCCAACACGTTTCATCCATTGTGGACTTTTTGAAGGCAAAAGCGAAATGAATTTATTAAAACAAATTATCTATAAACAACAAACAAAATGTCGTTAGCAACTAGAAGAATTTAGAAACGCTATTGTATATTAATTTTGTCAACTGAAACATTACGTCAATTATTTTTGTTTTTGAAGTGAATATTTTCACATGTAGAAATATTGTTTGTATTGTGTTGACTGATTCAACCTTTTTCTATTGATTTCTTGATATATTTGTTGTGCAAGTTGGCTTAGGAGAGTAGTGATTCTGTTAGGAAAGGTGATATTGGGAAAACCCTGGGCCATAGACCTGGATAATATTCAATGGCATCACTTTCGAGGATCTTCTTTTTGAGTGATTTATGTTCTTTTATGGGTGTAGAATTTTTTTAAATCAATTGGGGTTGGATTTATTTCTATGTATGACTAGTGCATTTGTTAAATTGTAATTTATGAGGTCTCTTGTGTGTTCATAAATGCGTTCTTTTTTAAATGTCTGCATGTTTCTCCAATTTATTGTGAGGAACATTTTTGGCAATTTATTTTATACATGCCTGCTTCAGAAATATTATTACCATGAGAAAATATTCTCTTCTTGATAATTTTTTGTATATTAGGACTTTTGACCAAACGGAAGCATGAGAGAAAGATTTTAAAATTCGGAAATTTCGGACACGCCTGTGTCCTTTATCAGTGAGACGAGAAATAAAAAATAAAAAAGGAAAATGTAGTGGGACTTCTTTTCCTGGGAATTTCTTTTTTTTTTTCAGTAAGTGTTATATTACTGAAGAGATCTGGTACTTTTGTGCTAGCTTTTTGCTAGCATTACGGTTAGAGATGATAGAAAGCCATTGACAAACCATCTACAACCCTAATCAATTCCCTCGCGTGGTTCATTTAACCTGAAATTAGGGGTCGCGGTTCGCCTCCTATCCATACGCTCCAAATTCACCTATAACAAACTTCTGTAATTCTACTTAACTTTGAATGTCGCCTTTTCAGTAAAATCCGGCATTCATTAAACAAATTTGTATCAGGCTCACATGTTTTTCCCAGACTAATTACATTTTGGCATTAGTCTTTACCCAGTGCTTAAGTGCACAATCCGAACGTCGCTTAAAGTGCTTCAGAGGTGTTTTTAATCGGAGTACGATCAATCTAGTCTACTCAATGTAAATGTTAGTCTTCTGATATATAGACAGTAAAAAAAAAAAGTTATACGAAGTTCTACGCTAAAACGTTTAGAAATAACGATAACAAATAAGACATCAGTGAATATATTAAGTCTAATTTCAGTCTTTTATAGATTTCCAAGTAGAAAACACTTTTTGTCTATATTTATGTATGAGTGTAAAGTCAAAAATTATCCGCACTCTTGTTATGTTATATATTATAGCGAAAGTGCGGATAATTTTTTTATTTACCTTCTGTTTGTACGTAGGGAAGGTTACTGAATAGAATGATCACACGAAGGTTGGTAATGAACGATAATACTTAAGACAAGAACAACACATATAAGATTCGCCAGCGGAGCGTAGAAGAAGTAGTCAACTGCTAGAAGTGAGTCAAGTGAATTCCACAATGAATCTCCAACTGCAGGATATCTACCAACCGCCCCACGCCGTCAGATCTGTCACAAGGCCGAATTTAACGTGGGGTATCCGAAACCGTAAGTTCGGCTAAAAATTCCCCGTAGACCCCGTATAAAACGCGGCCGAGTAGCTGTTTTCCGAGACGTGACTCTGCCCTTCGACATAGCCTAGTCAGGGGATCCTTCCTCCCCGGAGGCAGTGAGTTTGACCAGCAAAGCTGGAGACGAATCTCCAACTGCAGAATATCTACCAACCGCCCCAAGCGGTCAGATGTGACACAAGGCCTAATTTAATGTGGGGTATCCGTTCCTGAAGGCTCGGCCCAAAAATTTCCGTAGACCCTGTATAAAATGGGGTCGGGTAGCTGTTTTCCGAAACAAAACTTTTCACTTTGACATAGCATTGTCTGGGGATCCTCTCTGCCCGGAGTCAGAGATTTTGACCAGCACGGGCGGAGACGACTCTCCAACTGCAGACCAACTTACAGTATTCACTACTGTATTTATGTGAATGGGGACATACCCATTATCGTTCGTAATTATGCTAAAACACTTTCAAAGATATGTATAGATTATTTCCTATATGTCTGCTCGGAATGGTCTTTCTCCTCTTGTTACTGGACGTCTACGATAGACCGATTGATAGCGTGCTCCTTCGGCAAATACCTTTCGTCTGCGTACCTTCTCCAGTTCTTCGGTAAAAACATTAATGTTCCAAGACTTGCCTTGATCTATCCACTTCCCTTCCCCACATCCTTTCGCCTTTCATTCCTATCTGCTCTCGCTCCAAATCTTCTGTAACCCCCTTGCCTTTATCGACCCACTGTTTTTCTCTTTCTCCACATCCTCTCCTTTACCACTCCTATCTGTTCTTCCTCCAACCCTTCTATAACACCTTGCGTGATAGTGGCCTCCAGCCTTGCTTGGGGTGATACGCTTAAAAAAAATAAAAATAAAAATAAAAATAAAAAAAAAGACTTATTCTGCCAACGGATATATTGTTGGTATCTTTAGTATAAAAATGTATTTTTTTGTGCTTTCATAGTTTTTTTGTTTGAGGGATTCCCTATTGTCCCATAGCTTGGAGCTTAACGGGTTCTATCAAACTGGGTCATGGTGGATCTGAGAACAACAGCAATTTCGAGGTGGTTCCACTCTCCAGGTATTGCATCACAGATTTCCTTTTCCTAGTGAGATGTTCCAACAAGAACTAAGATGCGTCTCTCTCATTGGGGTGGCGTTCAGGTGTCGATGAGTGGCCTTCAACCGTCCTATTCTCTATTTGCCCGTAGCAGGACCTGGGGCCAGTAGCAATTAAGAGGTGGTCCTAATTTCCTCAAAACCTCCTATCTCCCACTAGAGGGCGTACTGCCACATGTAGTTTATCGCCATACACAGAAGGTAGTCGAGGATGAATGGGGTAATAACTTAATCAACAGGAAAAAATGCCAGTAGGAGGACTCACTCTGAAAATCGCTACTGGTGGTGGTTTCAGTTCCAGGGCCTGGCATAGTGTTTTACTAAGCTGGGATTCTTGTTACAGAATAAACAGGCTAGACAAAAACGGTAAAAATGGTAACTGAATAATAAATGTAATTCTAGACCTTACAATATCGTTGCTCATTTTTATTGTCTTGTTCATGACGTTCGGCCGTTGTACGCTCTGGCTACTTCAGGTGATTAGAATTTCGAACTGAACTCTTTATTTCGTCCACCGGCGTAGATTGTTCTAGTTCCACTTGTCATGCCTCTTCTGGATATTTCAGTTATCTCCCCTTAACTAAACTCTCATGGCCCGGTAGATAAAAACGTTGGTTGGGTTCAGTGACTTGATCCAAAGAGTGTAATTTCAATACCTGTGGTGAACAAAAAACTTGAAGAAGGAAGGTGCGTACAACGGCCGAAACGTCGTGAACATGACAATAAAGATGAGGACAACAGTCCGAACAATGTAAATAATGTAAATTATTACAATACTTCATCTCAGAAATATAGACAAATACTGAAGTCCCTAAAGGAAATGTTGATAAATGACAACAATCCAGAGTTTTTACGGAAAGCAGTATACTGCAGCGAGTTAGCAAGTTTTTTTAAACATATTCAGCAATCCCGGTTGAGTAAATAAGGTAACTAATGGCCTGATCAAAGGGTTTATTCCCTGACGTGTTGGGATGAAATGTCGGCATACACTTTACAAATAAATAGATATTACGATGATGTATACATTTAGAAAAAGGCAGTTTTTCAATCTCAGGATGCATTAAAAATTGTGCATCTGATTTTCTTTCAGACATCCAGATCTTGGGTTGGGGCCCACATAATTGAAACTGATCAGGCAATTTCAAAGAAAACAAACACTTTTCTCAGTTATCGCAAATAAGTTTATGGTTGTTTAACATTTAATCCTAAAATGGTCAACTTATGCAACAAAGTTTTTTTTTTTTTAAATGCAACTAGCGAAAAAATATGATCTGTCCGTTAAACGGCCAATGTATGACTTGTAATATTGTATATCGAACAAGCATACATTCTGATAACGATGTCAAAATTTGGTTCCATTGAAAATCCTTGTAAATTTCGTTTCTACAATCGTCGAATGACTTTAGGCAATGTAAAATAAAATACATAAACAGAACAGCTCTCGCAAAACATTTCTGGCAATTAAAGAATGGCTGTAATATACCCATTATTACGTGGGCCATTATAGCTAAAGCCAAATCTTACAATGGGAAAGGCGATAGATGTAATTAATGATTCGTTGAAAAATTAGTTATTTTAAAATACTCAAATAATCTTAGTTTATTAAACAAGAGAAATGAATTTATGGCTAAATGTAGGCATAAAAATAAATATCTACTGAACTAAGTTGCTCCAGATTATTTTTTAATGTAAATAGTTTTTAGCTTTTAGTTTTTAAAAGAATCAATAATCTTTCTTAATGCTTAATAAAAAAAATAGTAGCAGTCACCACTCTAAAGTATTTTACACACACACTCACACACATACATACATACATACATATATATATATATATATATATATATATATATATATATATATATATATATATATATATATATTGACAGAAATATGTCAAGTTTGTCGATGTAAAAAATGTTATACTGCTCGCATTTATTGTTCTTGGATAAGGTTATTCAAATTCTCACTCATTTTTCTCTGTAAATGGTCCTTGCATTTCAGCGACGATACATATTCTTGCCACAATATTAACTCTGTCCACAAAACATCCTCAAATTTACAAATGATTTGTATCATGAGCAGTTTTCATTTTGCAAATAGCCGTCAGCATATATATATATATATATTTGACTGCGCGAATATCATGGTAACCGACATTTTTATTAAAATTTAAATTACGTAACGGTCAATATATACTCAGTACCTGAAGATTGCGTTGTGCATGTAACTCCGAGACGTGATACTGGTGAAAGATAATATGCATGTTTTTTAATATATAATAAATAGCTCTGTTTTATTGCATCGAGCACTGTTCCCTCAACACCAGTACTATATGTGCGATATTATATATATATATATATATATATATGTATATATATATGATATGTAGGAACAGTGTGGCAAAAGATAAACTGGAAAAGTCTGACATATATGCATAGATAGAGAAAGAGAGATGAGCTAGTTGATATAAACAAATGTTCAAAGAGAGATATATATGAACAGAGTGACCGAGATCGATAGATAAAAGATAGATTTGAAAAGTCTGAGATAGATAGATAGATAGATAGATAGACAAGAAAAGCCAGACATAAAAAATACTGAGATAGATAGATAGATAGATAGATAGATAGATAGAAACATAGAGGGATATGAAAACAGTGAGATAGTTGATATAAGCAAACTGTCAAAGATATATATATATATATATATATATATATATATATATATATATATATATATATATATATATATATATATATATACAGAGAGAGAGAGAGAGAGAGATAGAGATAGATATTAACAGCCATTTAGATATGTCTGGCTTTTCTTGTCTGTCTATTTAGATAGATAGATAGATAGATAGATAGATAGATAGGAAAAGTTCCAGATAAAAATAAACTGTCATAGATAGATAGATATTCTCATTGAGAAAGGTGATATAAGAAAACATTTAAAGAGAGATAGATATATAGACATTAAGGGTAATTTAGATAGATAGATAGATAGATAGATAGATAGATAGATAATGGCCTCTCTGGAAATAATGTCGCCTATTTATTTCTACGGAAACTATAACCCTTATAGAGGGTTCATACACACCCTTACAGAGATCACATTTTTTTCAGCTGTTATTTTCTGTCTCGTCATCGCCATTGCATAGATGACTGCGAGGCGCTCTACAGCTGTCCAGAGTCGTCTGTTTCGTTGCGCGCCACACACATCGCTGTCGCAGCTGTTGACGCGCTGAAGACGCCACCTAAGTATCGGAGAGCAGCAATTTCAAATTCAGAAGGACGTACTCTTATGTTTTATAGATTACGCCAAAGTATGTGATAACATACGGCACACTGATCTGCGTGAAACTTCGTAGAATAATAGAGAAATTATCTTGGGTGCAAATCGCTTGCATGAGGAGAGAAAATATAAGAATGATTTAAATTGTCACACACACACGCACGCACGCACACACACACACACACACACACACACACATATATATATATATATATATATAAGACATTGTGAATAAAAAGAAAGGGAAACATATCTTAGTCGACGCTTTTCGTGCTCGGCTGGAGTATATCAACGGAAATATAAGGATTTTATTTTGGAAATTCGACAAGGATTTACTGATTTTCGTTTATTAAACACTAAATTATGTCACTTAGCATCCCTCATAATTTACCTTGATTCTAAGTTAGTCTTATTTATATTTATTTGTGTTCTTAATTTTTACTTATTTACATATATATATATATATATATATATATATATATATGTAGACTAGATTACCTGCCACCCTTTGGTCATGGATGATTCTGGTTATAAAACATTGAAGTTGATTACAACATTCCATTGAAATGAAAGTTAATTTTATTATGATTCAGATGATTCAATTCCTTCGTGTCATCAATGTTATGGGTTACAAGTTCATGTTTAAAGTTTTACTGATTTTATACACAATTTAATAGGAATAAACTTCCGGGATAAACTTAAAAAATATTTTTAATATGTCAAAATTAGATTAACTTAAAATATTTTTTAATATCCCAAAAAATACTTTAAAATCATATTAACTTGAAAATATTTTTAAATATGCCTAGAATACATTTTAAATATTTAAAATATTGTTTGCTTAAAGAAAGCTGAAATATAAATAATAACTCTATTAACAACTGGACGAAACAGCAAAGCGCGATCTTTTTGTGTCTGTCTGTAACTTAAAACTATTTTAATTTAAAATTGTCTGTTGGAAGAAAATTAAAATAAAAATACTTACTGCATAAACAACTCGTATTTTTAAATCTGATACACTTAAATCAGATTAACTTAATTCATTATACCCCGGACGGACGGACGTACCACGCAAGCACGCACGAAATCATAAACTTTTAGTATTATATATATATACACTGTGTTACGAATTATTAACGTGGTGACACTTTTCCATTTGGTCTCAAAACTACACTTTGGAATTTAACGAAATTTTTATATAATGATGGCAACTATTATATGTACCTTGTGAAAAAGATATGCAAAAATATACAGAAACTACTACCATTTACCCAATTTACTTAAAATTATGACTTCCAAATTATTAGCGTGATGTAATTAAAACTCATGTAAACAAGAAAATAATTCGTTACACAGTATATATATATATATATATATATATATATATATATATATATATATATATATACATATATATATATATATATATACATATATATATATATACATATATATATATATATATACATATATATATATATATATATATATATACATATATATATATATATATATATATATATATATATATATATATATATATGTATATATAAATAATTTGTGTGTGTGTGTTTTGGAAAGAGAAGTTAAAGTTTTTTTTTTAAGCTTTTCACCCCAAGCAAGGGTAGAAGCCACTAGCACGCAAGGGGTTACAGAAGATTTGGAGCGAGAGCAGATAGGAGTGTTAGAGGAAAGGATGTGGAGAAGGATAGTGGATAGATCAAGGCAGGGGGTTACAGAAGATTTGGAGCGAGAGCAGATAGGAGTGTTAGAAGAAAGGATGTGGAGAAGGATAGTGGATAGATCAAGGCAGGGGGTTTCAGAAGATTTGGATCGAGAGCAGATAGGTGTGATAGAGGAAAGGATGTGGAGAAGGATAGTGGATAGATCAAGGCAACTGGAGATGTCGATTGACGTTACATTTGAATAGTTGGAGATTATAGTTGTCAGGGAAACAGGAATAAGGAAGGGAGTTCCACAGGCGAGAGGTGCGAGATATGAAGCTATTGGAGTAGAAGAGACGTCTAAATTTAACAGTTTCAACAGTGAAAGGGTGGGAGCGGGATGCCAGCCTCGTAGGACGCTTGAAGTGATGAAGCCTGGGAACCAGCGAAAGCAGCTCATCGGAGCTATTACCGTGGAAGTATTTGTAAAAAAGACAGAGCGAGGCGACGGCGCGTCTGTGAGAGAGCGACTGCAGACGAGATGACAGATCAAGGCCAATTACGTTGCATACCCGTTTCTGGATCTTATCAAGAACCCCGAGGCAAACAGAAGGGGCTCCAGACCATATATGGCAACAATGGAATTAAATACAAACTTTTGATATTTCAGATCGCCCCGATTTTTCGTCAAGAATTAATTAAATAACGTATTTATTGAACAAAGTAACTAATAATAACAAAACAAAAGTCATTGAAACAAAGCAAGTTCAGTCGACCAATGATGACAATTCCAGAACAACGTAACTATAAACAATTTTTTCTATCCTATGCCAGCCGCTATGATGGAGAAAGCATTACCTCGAACCGTCGCCAGTGAGACACGCTGCAAGAGCCACTCCGTTTCGCGAGGCTCGTTCCTTAATCGAGACGCAATCGCGCCAATTCTCCGAAGAAACACCATCGAACGAGGGCCAATAACCCCTGAAGTCTCCACTGCCACAGGAGTAAAAAAAATCTATCAGCAAGAGAAGAATATTTAGCTATTTTTTTATCTCTGCGTCTCGGGCGACGAACCTCGGCTCAACCGCGGACCTGATCAAATTACCAGCCAAAAATGTATCTGCACAGGTCGCATCCCAAATCAACGACTTATCCATTTTAAAAGGGAAGATGATAATGCCATCCGGCCGCTTTCCATCACCACGGTCGAGGCCTACGGGTTCGATTTGGGAAAGGAGCCCAGCTGCATCCAAACCTCTTTTGATGATGTCGTTAATTGCTGCATGCCGTGGGAAGCTGCCGGCACTACGACGACAGGAGAGAGAGGATGCAAACCAAACTCATCGATGGAGGCTCCACATCTGCATCTGTGACGCTCACATAATTTGAGTCCAAGACGGATCGCGACTCCGACTCGAGTGCACTCATCATCTAGAAGATGAAGAGGGCACTGCATTGAGCCAGGCGCCACTACTCGGTTGTGAAGCAGATAGTAGACAAGCGAGGCGATGCTGATCCAGAGAGAGCCTAAGATTAGTAAAATTGGCCTCGCATTTTATTTTATTCCAGCTTTTTTGTTTTGAGGTGTCTAGTGGGATAGAAAGTAATTCTTGGGTCCAGACTCTGCAAGCTTGTTCGAAAGAACTATCCGAGAAACACTGAGACGATCCACAGAGTATCTCATCAATTAATTCGCGACTGGACGAAAGTGAAGAAAGATATGCTGGAAGGGCCAAATCTACCGCTGATCGAAGGCCCAGGCCTCCGAAACTCAGAGGGAGCTTTGCCTGCCTCCAGCCTGTGTCGTCGAAATTGACGTTGCAAATTAGCTCCGCGCATCACTTAATTGTGATATCAATCTCATTTAAGAAATCCTGTTCGAGGTAGCAAGAGGCACTTCGGAGAGTGTAGAGGAAACTCGATAGCGAAAAACTGCTCTTCAAGAGGAAGAGGGCAGGATGTGCATCAGTTAGTCGCAATTTCTCAGTCATTCTTGTTAGAATGACATGTTTAGTATCCAAACACTCTTGAATGGCCATTGGAAAGACTGGATAACCAAGAATGTGTAATTCCTCCTTAGGTGTTATTTTTATATCCTCAAGGATGAGTCTGATATCCCGGATAGCACTCTCGAAATTTTCTGCACTATAATTCAAGTTTATTATCTCTGACTTGGACGAGTTAATCTCAAGTCCAAGCAGCGATAAAGCAGGAATAATTCGTCGGAGGTCAGCAGCTACGGCCTCGACAGATCCTCCCAGCGTTGCGTCGTCAAGATACCATATATTGAAAGGAGAAGCGATGGAACGAGCTACCCCGTCAATAGCCATCGCAAAAAGTAGCGGGCCAAGTGGATCAACTTGCTGGATTCCAGTAGCAGAAGAGATACTATTATCGGAGGCGATCAACAAACTTGGATGACTATACGAAAGATGAGCCAATTTAAATATGGAAGGAGTCCGTTGATGGCAAACTTCCAGGGCATGATCTCTTCTGATGCTATTGAAAGCGTTTTTACAAACTCATAAGTAATATGTAATTTTATAGTAATGTTCACAAAATAAAGTGTACAAGAGTCACTCGATGATGATTATTATTATGTTGTGTTTTATGAGCGAAAGAAAATGCAAACAATGATGTTCATGGATTTATGCGGGAAAGATAACGGTTTAACCCTAGATTTGGGGGACAACTTTGTAGTGTTTGGGCAAATACCCTGCAGGGATATCCTGTTTCTTCCCAAGAACGACAGCTTTGTTCCACAAAGAAGAAGTTCTCCGCCGAAACTCTTACTTCTTACTGATGGAATACGAAAGGAATGCGGATGATTCAACCTTGTGTATGTGGCGCGTTGAGTCTGGGTTGCAAAGGTCAGCGATGGAGAGGTCAAGGTATATAGCTCGTCAGAACGCATGTCAAGAAATTTTCAATAGAGCAGCGAAGTGCTCGAGACTTTTCGTATTTGGGAAAAGAGATGTAGAGTGGCAACTAATGTATATATGAAATATATACATTCTTCTCTGTACAAACATAATTTCCCTTACCGTTTTATATTCTTTGTTGCACGTTATTCTATAATTTTGGTTCATTTTTTATTGATTTATCTTATCTTGGCAAATTAAAAAAGAAAGAATAACGTCTGTAAATTATAGCTTCAAGCAATTTTTTCCACAAAAAATTATTTCCATCTTTTTGTTTTGTTTTGTTAGTGCTTCTTAATCTCTTTAGCATTGCCTTTCAGTGTAAATCTCCCCTTTTAAAAGGAAAATCAACGCAGCAAATTAAAAAAAATAGCATGTTGAAAATTGACATTAGTTTAGATGATGATGAAAAGGAGAAAAAGATTGGAAGCAACATGGATTTTTTTTTCCAGTGGGAATAATCAAAAATGATTTGAAATATTAAATTCCTTCTTGAAAAAAAAAGCCCCCAAAATAATGTCCGAGTACGAAATATGTTTGTAAAATCAAATATTTTAAAAGTTGCCATTACCAAAATGAAACAGAACAAATTTTTGTAATAATAGAAACTATTTAATATTACTTTTAATAGGACAACTTGTGTTTTAAGTTTTTAAAATGTTGGTCGCGCATTCTTCATTTTATTTTTTTTTCTAATTTATTCTTTCTAATATATATATATATATATATATATATATATATATATATATATATATATATATATATATGAAAGTGAACATTGAATTAAAAACTTAGAGGCGACAGGCTGTTTCATGCTAGACGCAATCTTCAGGCGGTAAATATATATTTACATACGCTCTATCTCTGATATTGAGCACTTTATCCCGTAAATATAGCAATTTTGTGGTTTATTGTTGTAGTTTGTTCTAACTATTAGTTTATCGGTATCGGTTGTTAGTTTATTTATATATTTGGATGTATTTAGATCAATTTATTTTACTTGTTATTATTTATTTGTTATACTGTATATTTTCTTTTATTTACACACGCTCTATCTCTGATATTGAGCACTTTATCCCATAAATATAGCACATTTTAAGACTATATTTCTTCATATATATATATATATATATATATATATATATATATATATATATTTAGGCAGCAACCTCTCTGTTAAATGTTTTGTTGAATATGACAAGGAACAATTCTATTTTCCATTTGGTGGGAGTGCAAAAATGTTCTGTATTGCCCATTATGTCAAGCGCTTTCGATCAATTTTTTAGCCGTTTTTAAGTAATTTTCTTTTAGGTGTCGTTAATTTTTCTTCCTGTTTGACTGTTTGATACTTATTTTCTGTCTTGTTTTGAACACTAGTAGGACCGTTTATTCCGAGCTTCACGTGTTGATCGCAACTGGAATCCGAGTGAGTTTCTATTTTTATTTTTATTTCAACACACCATTCCCACTGTGGAATGAGATGAGATTTATTGGGAGAAGTATATTTAAAATACATTGCCTCTCTCACAGCGAGATGTTTCGGGTAATGTGATTTATATAGAATGTGAGTGTTTTCGACCAGAATCTTTTCTAATTGTACTTGTAAATTGTGGGTAGCTATATGTTGTTTTTTAA
>OZ038483.1:70082993-70107993 GCA_964036315.1 Acanthosepion esculentum
TTAAATGACTGCGGGTCATGAAACTTTACTAATCTCTAATATTACCTTAAAAAATCACTCCATATTAACTTAAAAACTAAACTAAGTAAAAAAAATTACCCATCTAGAAACAGTCACGAATTAAATTCATGAATAAAATTCAAACTGATAGAGATGTCACCTTAATAATAAATTACAACTAGAAGTAAACTTATATTTTAAAATAAAATTTTATTCTTTTAATGGACATTCTATGAATATTCTTTCTAATCGACTATTTCATATTAAATCCCCACAATTTTTGTAATAATGATTAGAAAAACTTAAATCGCTAACAAACATCAAATTAAATTCCTTGTAGATTGTTTAAACATTCAAATTTATATCAAAGATTATAATATTTATAAAACCCCAAAATAACACTTTCAAAGTAAAGCAAAACGACAGCGTCTATTTCGTTCATTCCAAAGAAAGTCAGTGACACCTTCTCTCATGACTTTCTTCTCACTTTTTCTTTTTAGTGTTTTTTCTCTTCTCCCCCTTCTATATCAATATAGAACTTCCGCTAAGTTAACCGATTGAATGTGTCAATGTCTGGACCTCCTCAAGTAATACTGAGTATGAAAGAATAGAAATATTAAATTACATCTAACTCAGTTATGTCTCTCCTCCCTCAATTCCTCTCTTCGTTAATTTACATATGCTTAATACTGCCCGCCAAAAGTGTGTAAATTTCTTTTCATTTTTCGTTTCAACTTTTGGAAGTAAAGTCTGATGAATCGCAGTCCTTTAAAAGGGCTGTGGTGAAATAATGTATTACATGAAACCATAAAGTGGTCTGTTTTTATTTAAATTATTAGCTCTGATTTATGTTGAGCTCTCTGGATTTTATCCTCCTTGGGTCTACCCATACGGATTACTTAGTTTTTCATAAACTAAATACATATATATATATATATATATATATATATATATATATATATATATATATATATATATATAGAGAGAGAGAGAGAGAGAGAGAGAGAGAGAGATAGAAGGAAAGAGTGAGTATGAAGGAGGAGGGGACACTTCAATGTCGTCTGTACGAGACCCAATTCCAAAAAACAATATTTCAATTCACAAAACCTCTGAACATGTATGTTGAGATGCTGAGAAGTTATTCATCCCGCGAACTAGTTGTACTTGATCAATACATACATACATACATATCTATATATATATATATATATATATATATATATATATATATATATATATATATATATATATATATTTAGGCAGCAATCCTTCGTTTATGCATGTTTCATTAAAAACGACAGACAAGGGACTACGGTTAAGCTTTTTATTTAATTTTTCTTGTGTTCGAACAAGAGCTTTCTTTTCCAGACAAAGGGTGTGTAAGAACTGTCCAAATGTTTTATATTTCCGAGGGATTTGGCTATACCTTTAGCCATTATCAAGGATGATTCGATTTTTCAGCTTAATTGAGTGTGTGCGTTATGCGTATGTCTTAGTGTGTGGTAGAGATGTTTTTTTATTTCCTAATACGGTTGGCACGTTGTGGCTTTGTTCGTAGTTAATATTGTTAAGAGTTGGCTTTTTCTTTTTTTATTATTAAAGCTTCCGTTATTTTTTATCTTTTTTTTACAGGTGGATGCAGTTAATATATTTGTGTTTTTCTAGTATGTTTCTAATGGAGTCTAGTAAATTTGTGTGTGTGTTTAAATGGGTTCTAATGGAGCTGTGACCAGATAGGTGTAACGTAAGACGTCTGGATAGGCATGTAGTTGTGTAACCGATGTAATTATTTATGAGTCCGGTTTGATCAAGAACACAGTTCCTTAAGGGTCATTTGAACTCATAGATAATGTTCGTTCAATGTAATTTTGACTTAGCTGGTCTGTTGTTATTTTTGAGGATACATTTTTAAATAGTTTTTTTTATAATAGATAATTAATCTGATATTTTTATTCGGGTCAATTGGGGTAGTATATTTCTTTATAACATGTCTTAGTGAAGATTCTTGTTTGTAGTGAATATGCATTTGGTTTTTGTAATAAATGTGATTTTTCACTGTGTGTTCACTATCGTTATTATTTAATTTGGGAAGAAATAGTCTAATTTGGTGGTCTATAAGGTGGTTAGGGAAGTTGTTGGTGATTAGTGTTTGTTTAACATTATTAAGTTCTTTGAGGAAGAGTAATCGAGAGGATGAATTCTGGTGTGCTCTTTTTAGAAGGTTTTTATTACTGCTATTTTGTACCTAAGTGGACATTCGCTTTTAATGTTTAGGTGGCAAAAGTTTTTGCTGGTGGGTTTTTTGTATGATGATGTAATGAAGGTGTTATTCAACGAGGACACCTAAGAATGAAAGTTTGTTTTTTGGCTAAGTTCATAGGTAAAGTTAAGGACGGAGTTTTCCTCAGATATGGTCTTAAGTGTATCTATTTCTTTAATGTTATTTGCAAAAATAAAAGTATCTACGTAGCGAACGTATATTTTTGGTTTAGGGACCTGTGTAAATATCGTATTTTGTACGAATGACATGTAATAGTTGGAAAAGCATGGGCCGAGTAATTTCCCATACTAACACCATTCGTTTGGGTGTAAATGTTTCCATCCCTACCACACACTAAGACATACACATAACGCACACACTCAATTAAGCTGAAAAATCGAATCATCCTTGATAATGGCTAAAGGTATAGCCGAAAGCGCTCGGAAATATAAAACATTTGGACAGTTCTTACACACCCTTTGTCCAGAAAAGAACGTTCTTGTTCGAACACAAGAAAAATTAAATAAAAGGCTTGACCGTAGTACTTTGTCTGTCGTTTTTAATGAAGCATGCATATTGTTGTGGTAGGATCCACCTAATTTGCATAGTGGAGTACCGACGATATAAATATGGTTGGTACCGGGAAGACAGGGAGGCGAATCAAGAGATCCAACTAGAGACTCTGCCCGACTGCGACTTAGTCAACACATTCTCCAGGAACGGTCTTCCCAGAAATATACAAAAGACTATATGTAAATATTGTGTACACATTCTTGTTTCAATACATTTTATTCTAAGTACATTTTGTGTTTGCATTATTATTCCATGCATTAGTCATGTTTCAACACACACACACACACATATATATATATATATATATATATATATATATATATATATATATATATATATATATATATATATATATGTATGTATGTATGTATGTATGTATGTATAATCACATCCAAATCAATTACGGGTCTGATCAGAACCAAAATATCTGTAGCAAGAATAATTCAGAAGGTAAAATGAGCTGTCAGAACTGTTCATTACAATATACTGGGGGAATTGCAAAAAAAACAAAAGAAAAAAAAGGCCACCATGAAAAGAAAAAGCATCTTGTGCACAACAATTTGTCAAATGCATAAGTCATATGTCTATATATTAAATGCGAATTTCACTCTATCACTTTACTCTTACAGGCCGTAGCCCAACATATCATACAATTTTGGAATCAGGCCAGCTCTGTGAGTTAACAAACATTCCGAGTCGGATCCGGACCCGCAATCCTGAAATTTTGGATTTTCCACTACTGCGATTGTTTTCGGTTTCCGCCATCTTGGCTTCTACTGATAAAAACTGATACTGATAAAAACAATTAAAAGGATACAACTCTGTAATTTTCAATAGCTAAATGAAAAAAATACTGTTCTCAAATTAAAGTGTTTCAAAACAAAATTGTCCGTGTTTTCAACTTTACTCCCAGAGGTTGTAGCCCAACATATACCATTTTCGAATCAGGCCGACTGCTCACTCAGATGAGGAAAGTACGCCTGAATTTGTTGACGAGGGCCTCAGATGTAACACGCAGGCCTACATAAAGTGCCTTGAGGAGATAGTGATGCCCTGTGTCAAGGGGGTGGCTGCAGGAACAATCTATGTCTGCCAATAGGATTCTGAACCATGCCACATATGCAAGAGAACCTAGACAATTTCTACGATCCCATCACCCCTTAACTCTGGCCACCTAACTCTTCACACTGCAGACCCCTTGATTATTATGTGTGGGGCGTAGTTGAGCGAGCGACTAACAAAACTCTTTGTAACACCAAAGATGAACTGAAGGCAAGGATTGTGACAACAATCACCATCTTAAACAAGGAAACCGTCCAGATAAGTTGCAGGAGATGGAAATGACATGCCAGTGTTATTTCATTTTTGCACAGTTTGGACCAGTGATTCTCAACGTGGTCCAGGTGGACCACCGGTGGTCGACATAGTAATTCTAGTTGTCCACCGATAATTAGCGGCCATAAAAATATTGTAGCCATTCCACAAAAACGTATCTAAATTATTCATACTTTGAAGAATTAAAAAATATAAAATTTTGTTTAATTGCACACATGTGCATTATATTTTGAAAATTTCGAAATTACGTAAGTGCCATATTTATTTTATTTTTTACAATATATATTTATTATATATAATTAAAAAATGTTATATATACTATATATAATATAAATTTTATATTCATACAAAAATTATTCCTATGTTAATAGATCACTACACAATATTGTTTGATAATAAATTTTATTATTTCTAATTCATAGGAATAAAATATTTATTATGATTATTATTATTACTAATATTATTATTTACAGATCAGTTGTAAGAATGTCTGAACCAACTACTAAAAAGGCAAAACTGACTAATTGCAGAGAAGATTTTATCATGTTTCGCTTTGTATCTGTAGACACAAAACCTATGTGTTTTGAATGTGGTTTCATCTTGGCAAATGATTTCATGAAGAAAGTTAAGCTGTTGCAGCACCAAAAATCAAAGCATCCATCATATGTTGTTAAAAAGAGGGAATATGTTGAGAAAAAAAGAAAAGAAAAGACAGCCAATCAAACTATCCGACTCTGTAAAGAAGATGAATAGTGTAAAACAAAGACACTCAAACCAAGTTATTTGGTTTCTGAAATTATTGCCAAGGTAGAAGCACCTCAGGTTTATGGCGAGAAGCTCATAAAGCAAGCTTTGATAGCTTGTGCAAGTCTGCTATGATAGCTTGAGGTTCAGAGAAAAGATGCTGCATCTACCCTGAATACAATTCCAATTTCAAATGACATGATTACAAGATACAGGATGAAATGTCTAATTTTGTTGAGGAGAAGATTGTGGAAATTCTGCAAAAGGCAAAGTTTTCTATCCAGGTTGGTAAGAGCACAATTCATAACCAAGCTATCCTTCTAGTCTATCTCAAATTCATCCATGAAGATTATATAAGGGAAGGAATGTTATAAAAATATCCCATTGACTAATTTGATCAACAATGCATCAGATGGAGCTAACTTGACAGGAAAAGTGAAAAGCTTTGTTTCTAGAATGAAATAAGTTGCTACTCACATCTTTTATATCCATTGCATTATCCACAGACAGAATTTGGTTACTAAGAATATTGGAGGAGATATGCAAGAAGCGCTCAACACTGCCATACATGTACTTAACTTTGTCAAATCAAACTCAAAGAATGATAGTTGTTTTTGTGCAAGTCAATGAAGATGAAAATTTTAAAACCCTATTTCGTCACACATATGTAAGATGGCTGTCAAAAGGCCTGAGCTTTGAAAAACTAGTGAATTTGTGGGAACCATTAATCAACTTTCTAATGTTCAAGACTCAACTGACATTACAACTCCAAGAAGCAAGCTGATACAGCTAAGGACATTTTGGAAAGACTTCCTGAGTTTAAATCAAAAATATTCTACCTGGGTGATATTTTCAAAACAGTGAACTTGCTTACTTTGGAGATGAAAAGTAGAAGAGCAGAGTTAGTCAACCTTGCTCAGAAGATAAAAGGCTTGGTCCCTTGAAAGCGTTCACGAGAGGCACGAAGTTTAATAGTGACGATGAAGTGTTGTGAGCAACTGGCTGAGACTTCAGTCCAAAGATTTTTACGCTGAGGGAATACGGAAGCTTGTGCACAGATGGGGAAAGTGTGTGACAGTGCTGGGAGACTACGTTGAAAAAAAAGTAAGCTTCTATCTGAATTAGAAGTCCTTATACGGAAAAATTCACCTTATTTATTGAATGACCCTCGTATATATATATATATGTGTGTGAACACACACACGCATATATAAATGCATATATATATATATATATATACATATTGTGTGTGTGTATGTGTACAGTGGTTTTTAGCCATTCTTGATTACAGCAATTTTGGCTTGTTTAATAAAGTCTCTAAATTTTTCCAGATTATACCGTATTAGCATCAAGCTACTCTCATCTGTGAACAACAGTTGACTTATATCTTGCAATGGTAGTTCGTGGAAGTAAAGAAATTAGTGAATTTCAACAAGGGCAAATAATAGGATGGCATCAGTGTGGCAAGTCAAATAGAGATATCGCTATGTCTTTCCAGGTTAATCATCAAACAGGTAATTGTCAAGACATTTAATGAAGAGGGCAATTGTCGTGTGGAACAACGTTCAGGAAGACCAAGCTTCGTGTCTGAGGGAACGAAAAGGGCGCTGAATAGGGAAGTCATCAGAAACCGTCGTCAGAGCGTCAAAGATGTCGCCAACAGTCATATGCGGTGAGAAAGACTGAAAGAGCTTGGGTATCAAAGAAGAGTTTCAAGAAAGAAGCCCTTGATGACAGAGGTTAACAGGAACCTTCGTATGGACTGGGCGAGAGAATTGGAGGGCAAAGATTATGAATTTTGGCAATCTCTAATGTAGTCAGATGAAAGTAAATTTCCCCAATATTCTAATTCAAGATTAGTTTATGTTTGGAGAAATCAGAATGAGACTTGGAACACTGAATGTCTGCAGGCGACCGTGAAACTGGGAGGGAGTGGAGTAAGGGTGTGGGGCGCTGTCTGGTTTGGAGGGACATCTGAACTGATTCTTGTTGACGAGCAGTTGAATAGTCCAAAATACTTTCAAATATTAGAGAAAGGACTACTCCCACTATTTGAAACCAGTCAGATTGATAAGAATGTCTACGTTTTTCAAGAGGATAGAGATCCATGTCAAACGAGCAAAGTAGCGAAGGCCTGGAAAGAATCGCACGGAATCAAATCACTGCAATGGGTAGCCCAAAATCCTGACATGAATCCAATAGAGCAGGTTTGGGAGCACCTTGACCGAAGACTTTGAGAGCGTGCAACCAAAATCACGTCAGTGGCAACCCTTTAAGAAACATTGCCAAGGGAGTGGCAAAATATGGCTCAGACGATTGTTGATAACTTGATCAAATCCATGAAAAATCGAATACAAGCACTGAAACCAGCAAATGGAGGACCTACTCCATACTAATTCTAAATACTGTTTGTTTATGTTGAGTTGGGATTACATAATTAAATTTTGAAATTAGATGTAGTTTATTTCTCCTGGCTAAAAAACTTTTCTTAGGTTAGTGTATGTGCTTCTCTCGAAAATTAATTACTTCTCTTTTATTAAGCTGGTCTCTAATATGTATGTGTCATGTGTGTCGTATTGTAGAATTATTTACATTTTTTTTTCAAAATAACTAGTAAGCGACAGTATGTTAGAATATCGTCCCCATGAAAATGTGTAAAGAGAATGGATGTATTACTGAATGCGCTTCGTTGAAATGGTCTTAAAAAAAGAAACGTGCCGATACACATGCTTCCAGGGTTTTCAAGGCGTCAAGGCATGTATATAACTGCCAGTTAAGTTGGGCTTCCATTTGATAGGGGTCGTTCTTTGAATGAGACTTAGTGATAATGGAAAAAAGAGGGTGAAGACAGAAAAAAAATCAACAAAAAAAAAAACAGAGAGCAAAATATAGAATATCCCAATAGTGAAAAGGACGTAATAATTAAAGAAGAAAAGATTATGGGAAAAATGGCGAAAAGGAAAGGAAAAGCGCGTTTGAGATAGAGAGTGAGAAAGAGAGAGAAAGAACGAGAAAGGGAGATAGATACAGCGAGAGAAAGAGAGAAAGAGAGGAAGAGAGGAAGGAAAAACATGAGAGTAAAAGAAATAGTTTTAAGCATAAGAATTAAAATACAGTATTGGCAAGAATGAAGATAAAAAACATAAGCAGAAAGAAAGAAAGAATTAAATGCAAAAGAAAATCGGATTTATAACTGAAAGAAAGAAACAAACAAACAAACAAACAAACATTGAGAAATAAAAGCAAAAAAGAAGACGAAAGAAAATAACGGAAGGTTATAGTTAAGAATGATTGTGTACGGAAATACATAGAATCTCCAAGTCATTAATCTCTCCTGAGTATGACGATAAACTACATCCAGCAGCACTGCCTCTGAATGGGGGGTTTTGAGGAGCGTGGAACCACCTCTTAATTGCTGTTTTTCCCAAGTCTATCCTGATTTGCTCTTGGCAAATAGCTTATCCCCAAGCTGAGGTCAAAAGACTATGAAAGTATAAAAATAGATTTTTATAGTTAAAAAAAATAAAAGGTAGTACATTTTTGAAAAAAATATTACCAGCAATACATCTGACTCTCGACAAAATCGCTCTTTACAAAAATACGTCAATAAAACCTGAATAAATTGATTTCTTACAAAGAATACATTCTATTCATAAGAAATTATCCCAAAAATATTGTCGGTTTTAAATAACATAATGATATTGATATGCTGTTAAACAAAATAAATTCAAGTCAGGAAAAGGAAAGACGAAAGACAAAGAAAGAAAATAATAGGCGAGTGATAGACAATAAACAAGTCAATTAAGAATAACGCATAGTTAAAATAAACAAAGAAAAAAACAACGTCGAAGAAATTGATAAAGAAGGAATAAAATGAAAAAAGTGGTGAATAATTAAGTAAAGAGATAATGAAAAAAAAAAGGAACAAATAAGGCAGCGGTGAAGAAACAAGAGATAATGAAAAGAAAAAAATACACAAAAAAGCTGCAAATAAGAAATAAGTTAAGATAAGATGAAAGTAAAAAGAAAATTAAAATAAAAAGAACGAGGAAAGCAGGAGAAGAGAAAATAGTTTAACATTTAAGAGAGAGCTGAAAGCAAAAAGAAAAAGAACGAAAGAAAAATACATGGCCGAAAATATAATCGAAGAGAGAATAAAAGGAAAAATAGAAAAGAAAGAACGTCAGTTCTCATTTAAAGAAAGAAACAAAGAAAATATATCAGTAAAGAAAAAGAACGAGGAAAGGAAAAAAGAAAGAAATATACTACAAAGAAATAAGCGAGAAAGAACAGTTAAAATTGAAATTAAGAAAAGAAAGAAGAAATCTAAAAAGAAGGCCAGAGAACAGGAAAAAAATTAGCTGTAAGAATGAATGCCAAATTGTATAAAAAAGAAGAAATAAAAAAGAAAAGAATAAAAAATTGAACAATAAAAAAAGAATAAAGAAATAATTGAATTATTTTATTTATTTAATTTCTTTCTTTTTTTTTGGTATTTCTTACGAAAATAAGGACTGCTTGTATTTCTGAAACATTATGAAAGATTTATTTCCCTTTGTTGCAGAAAGCCGTTATATAGATATTAGCTCTTCGGTAAAGAAATAAATCGAATTTGATTCGATGTTAAAAATCCTACATCTTAGACACACAGAATTACGGTATTTTAATTTCAGAAAAATATGATTTCAAATCGTCAATCTCTTGTTCCACTATTATGAAAATATTTTTTCATCAGGTATTATTCAAGAATGTCATGTGACGTGTTTTTCTATAAATATGGCGTTTCCAGGGTGTGCCTTGATCGCATTTCACATATTTACGAGATAGTTCGTAATACATACATATATATATATATATATATATATATATATATATATATATATATATATATATATATATATATATATATATATATATATAACAAAATATATATAGTATGTTGATTGCAAGTTTTCATTTGCCTCATATGCTCATATAAGATATATATCGTGTGACATTGATTATCGTTAGTAAGCGTTCCCATATATATATATATATATATATATATATATATATATATAAATATAAAAGTGAACATAGAAGTCAACACTTAGAGATGACAGTCTGTTTCATGCTAGATGCAATCATCGTGGCCCGCTATCTCTGATATTGAGCACTTTATCCCATAAATATACCACACTTTAAGACTATATTTCTTCATATATATATATGTATATATGTGTGTGTGTGTATGTGTGTGATGAAAATAAATGATATTTATGAATGAAAGTGCTCAGAATTAGAGATAGATGGTATGCAAATACTGTTGGGGCATTATTATTATTATAATTAAATAAATATGAAATAATAACAATAATGTAATTTATAAATAAAATAATATAAAGCAATAATACTTAAACTTCGTTTAAAATAAATAACATACAATAAAAATAAAACACTCGCAGCATGAAACAAAAAAGCGTACCTGTCGGAAAATACAGACATCCTGCAAAAAGATTTTAAATTCAATCTGTTCACCAGGAATCTTCGCAAGTGCAACAAGTGCTCGACTTCTCTCTGTGGTATGGCTCGTAATTATGCGTAATTAAGTTGTCCCTTTTATCGTATGTACCATAAAACCATTTTAACGTAAAAATACACACACCAATTCACACGAGAAAAACATAAATAGATTGTATAAAATTAACATACAATTTGCCATATTTTGTGTGTTATTTGTGTATGCTTTATTTTTTAGTCAAGTATGCTTTTATCTCCGTGCTTTTATCTACTGCTAGGGTGTGTGTGAGTGAATAACCCTACACCATTTTGGTACCGCCGACATTCATACGAAAAAAACAACCTATTCACCCACAACAATAAATAGAAGAGTGGACACTGAGGTTGACAGCAAGCGCCGACAGTCTGTTTCATGCATGAACGCAATCTTCAGGCCACGAGACAGACAGTTGACGTTTGGTGTTGATTCAGTGTACACTTCTCTCTCTTTCTCTATATCTATCTTTCTCTCTCTCACTACATATATATATATATATACTCTCTCTCTCTATCTATCGATATATATATATATATATATATATATATATATATATATATATATATATATATATATATATATATATACTTTTCCAAACAGTGATGTCGGGTTCCTCACACAAAAACGAGGACAAAAGTTCATATAAACATGAGTCCGCAACTCCTTCGTTTTATACTTAAGTTTAAAGTTTACTGTAGACGCTGTTAAATGTACGGTTGAAGATACTTTGGAAGTGAGTTCCTCGCACCCAAACAAGTAACACGCCGATAAACTGCAGCAAAGTTTGGATGACTCGGCTGCCTTGGCTCCGGAAACGCAATCTAATAGAACTGTGCAGCTTTGCGTCCATTACCAGTCACACGCTCGTAAGTAAGAATCATATCTGTCTGCTGATTATATGAATATCCTGCCATTGTTAAACGCAACACTTCTCAGTTAAGTCACTACTACACGAGTTAAACGTTGAAGACAGAATACACACAGATGTACACGAATGACAAATGTAACTTAGTCTAGAAGAATTTGCGTATATATGCTTATATGGACATTTGTCGTTGTTTTGGTGTGAGAAACTCACTCCAAGGTTTGTAAAAGTATTTTAATACACCATATATATATATATATATATATATATATATATATATATATATATATATATATATATATATGTGCAAATATATATGCAAATAAGAAAGAACACGTTATGTTAATAATCCAAAGTTCTTTAGTATTTTTGTTTTTATTTAAAAAAACAGTGCTGAATACATAAGTAGAGCCTAAATTATAATTATTTTTAAAAAAAATGATTCCCTCGCTACATAAGAGTTCTCATGTTTCAAAAACAGAAGCTAAAAACTTCAATTTAATTATAAAAATTAAATTAAATTAAAGTATCAAGCTCTATTTCATCTTCAAGCCAAATATTTGGAATAGATATTTATTTTGTACAAAATGTGGTACAAGGTCAAAAAGGGGATTGGACGGTCTTCTGTCTTAATTCTAATCTTAGCTAGTCACAAATACTGACCCAAACATGCCAACAATAGTCCTATCACCAAAACAACGCATTCTCTCCTACCTTTCTTAATACATCCACCATAATACCTCAAATTCTCTATGAAATCCTAACTAGTCCCCATATGGACATTTCAAAGTCGGTGGGGGGAGGAGAATAAAAACAACAATCTAAAAAACCCAATGATTATTTACAATATGAATTAATACTATTTACATGAAAACAAAACAAAATAAGTTTAGTAATAAACCTCCCACTATTTCTAAACTTCAATATAATTATTAGAATTAAATTGAAGCTCTGTTTCATCCTCAAGTGAAAATTATGTGAATAACTAATCTTGAAATTTACGCATCTTTATAAGCATATTCATTCGTAAAATTAATTACTATGGAAATGGCTGAAGCAATTAATTCAATAAGGGGCGTAAGGGTAAATTTAATTTTTCTAATTAAATTGAAGTTTAAATTTAATTTTTCTAATTAAATTGAAGTATTTATCTCCTGTTTTTTAAACATGATAACTCTACAGCGCGATAGAAACATATTTTTTTAAAATAATTATAATTATAATATATATATATATATATATATATATATATATATATATATACAAATGTAAAATAACGAAGAATAAAATTGCAGCGTTCAAAATATTAATTTAAATATTAATTTAAAAACATGTGTCAATACAAGAGTAAAGCAATAAATATTTATTATACATTATTACATTAGAATATGTAAGTTGCTACTACAAAATTGTACATTTTGTTTCGGTGTTTAATAAACAACGTCTCATCGGGTAGATAAGAATGATGGTTATAAACGATTTTATTTCATAAATTGCCATTTTAAATAAAATCGTTTATTATCATCATTGTTAACTACCTGATGAGATGTTGTTTATTAAACGTCGAAACAAAATATACAGTTTTGTAGAAGTAACTTCCATGTTCTAATGTAACAGTATATATATATATATATATATATATATATATATATATATATATATATATGTATGTATATTAACCCAACCTATACTACTAAGAATAAGCTGTAACTATAGTTTATGTTTATAGAGAATCAATAAGTATTAACAACATATCTAATTACCTAACAAAATATCCGGATTATTCTTTCGTGGAAAATACACATGATTAGTAATAAATCCTAGTTGACCTGTTCCTATCTCGCCATTAAATGTATTTAGTTAAGCGCTGTACTTAATGGCTTATGGGAACGTCCTTCTCTCTTTTCGGTATCGTCGATTTAATCTGTATCTCCACGAAACTGGCACCGATCATTTCTCTTCATAGCACTAAATAATATTAAAAGAGCGTTGGCCCAGTTGTTTATACTGAAGCTTCTACAGAATCGTCGTCAGAGAGAAAGAGAGAGAGAGAGGTTGTGTGTATGTGTGTGTGTGTGTCAGAGTGATATACAGAGATAAAAACAAAGAGCTAGAAAGAAAGAGAGTAAAAAAAACATTTATTGATATCCCGCTGATAATCGACTTAAATATGTTCTCTTCTTCATCAGCAATCGTTTCTGATTGACAAATATTTAAGGTTAGCGGGCATTCTGAATTGGCTAACACATTTATGATGAAATACGGCCCACGAGAGCCAAATGGAGCCCGTTTGGTCGTTCTGAATGGCACGCTTAATTTCATGAGGAATTTCACGTTTCTTAAAAAACATTGTTTGGTTTCGGTCTTACTTGTCCACTAACATACTCCCTCATGCCTAACCACATACAAAAACAAGGATTACATCCATTGTTTCTTGAGTTTTGCAAACTGTCGGTGAAAATAACGTTTTCGTCATTTTAAACCATTGTCGATTCTCACTAAGAAAGATCACAGGTGTAAAAAAACATTATTTGCTTTTGAAACAGGATATACTTTTTTTAAATTTTCAGATGAATAAATTAGAATACTATACCAAGATTTTTATAATAATTTTTTTCTTCAAAAATATAAATACATTTTCGCCCTTTGCTGAGATATACACATATGGTTAACTGTAGTGAAAATTGGTGATGAACCTACTACGAAAAATTAAACTTGAATATTTTAAGTAGTGATTCCCGCCTTGTGATGAGTTACAAAACATGCGACCGACTTCTTGAAAAATGTGTTGCATACCTGCTTGTTCCATTCGAACATTAACATAATGCTACAGTTTTATCCACTAGGCCATCTTCCCATAGTACCCCAATGCTGTATTTTTAGTAGCCCTAAATAACGCTTATACCTCATTTAAACCAAATATTAGATGAATTCCACATTTGGTTATCTCGGCGAGTTGTACCTCTTTTGATAATTTTGTTTTGATTTTTAAGATAAAGAATTATCACCATAATTTGAATGGTATATAAGCGTCGGTTAGTCAAATGCTAATATCATCTAGTGGGATTGTGTTTAATCCCTTGGTGAGGTAGTAAAAAAATACTTTCTTTTAGCAGGTACGAATAAGAACCGGTATTTCAATGACAAAATTAACACAATCTTTAGCACAATAAATCCTCTATGCCATGATTATAAGCACCTGAAGACAGCCAGAGGTTACTTAACCGAACTGTAGTGTTTATAATAACATCAATAACACACAAAGATAAGATCGTTTACCCAGGTCGAAATCAAGAAGTTATGGTGAAATACCAACGTTCTAATCACTCGCCTACGCACCCATAATGCCTTAACTCTTTTTTTATTTTCAATTATTTTAGCAGCTATGAGTAAATAGTAGGATAGACCGGGTTCTATAGCCTTTGATGATAACTGGACTACCTACTGCAGGAAAAAATCTGCCTCGTCAATCATTTATCCTAAGATACATGATCGACTAAGTGTGTATCATGCATGGCACATAGCTGACTAATATTCGGACAATTGTCTTTATCTTAGCTGTTATCATTACAGCGTTTCGGCCGATTAGCCCCCCGGTCTTTCTCGGGTGTATAGCGATCTGTGTAACCTACAGGTTATTTTGAAATTAACCCCTTAGTTAATCTCCGGGAGTAGACTGTTCTCGTTCCACTGCCCATGCCTTGGCATATTGTATTATTTTGTACATTTCACTTATAGCTCACCTGTTTCCACTGAGTGTAAGTAACTATTGCACGGCTCAGGGACTGACTCGCAACTACTACGATATCAAATCAAATATAAATAATGTAAATATCACGTAGTAGTTCATTATTTATTTTTAATTTTTGTTTCTAAGAAAATATTGCTATTTCTTAAATGTTTAGGTTCCGTTTTGTTTGCTTAAAGGCATATCAATACCAGATGTGTCATTTACATCTGAAATTTAATTTTCTTGAGGGCAATAGTAATTCATTTAATGTATTGCTAGTAATTTTCTTCCTTACAAAAATGTATTGCTGGTAATTTTTCTTTCCTTAAAAAATGTATTGTTCATAATTTCTCATTCCTTACATAAATGTATTGCTGGCAATAATTATTTCTTGCAAAAATGTGTTCCTGGTAATATTTCTTTCCTTACAAAAATGAATCGCTGCTAATTTTTCTTTCCTTACAAAAATCTATTTCTGGTAATTTTTCTTTCCTTACAAAAATGTATTGCTGCTAATTTTTCTTTCCTTACAAAAATGTATTGCTGCTAATTTTTCTTTCCTTACAAAAATGTATTGCTGCTAATTTTTCTTTCCTTACAAAAATCTATTTCTGGTAATTTTTCTTTCCTTACAAAAATGTATTGCTGCTAATTTTTCCTTCCTTACAAAAATGTATTGCTGCTAATTTTTCCTTCCTTACAAAAATGTATTGCTGCTAATTTTTCCTTCCTTACAAAAATGTATTGCTGCTAATTTTTCCTTCCTTACAAAAATGTATTGCTGCTAATTTTTCCTTCCTTACAAAAATGTATTGCTGCTAATATTTCTTTCCTTACAAAAATGTATTGCTGCTAATTTTTCCTTCCTTACAAAAATGTATTGCTGCTAATTTTTCCTTCCTTACAAAAATGTATTGCTGCTAATTTTTCTTTCCTTACAAAAATGTATTGCTGGCAATACTTTTTTCTTGCAAAAATGTGTTCCTGGTAATATTTCTTTCTTTACAAAAATGTATTGCTGCTAATTTTTCTTTCCTTACAAAAATCTATTTCTGGTAATTTTTCTTTCCTTACAAAAATGTATTGCTGCTAATTTTTCTTTCCTTACAAAAATGTATTGCTGCTAATTTTTCTTTCCTTACAAAAATGTATTGCTGCTAATTTTTCTTTCCTTACAAAAATCTATTTCTGGTAATTTTTCTTTCCTTACAAAAATGTATTGCTGCTAATTTTTCCTTCCTTACAAAAATGTATTGCTGCTAATTTTTCCTTCCTTACAAAAATGTATTGCTGCTAATTTTTCCTTCCTTACAAAAATGTATTGCTGCTAATTTTTCCTTCCTTACAAAAATGTATTGCTGCTAATTTTTCCTTCCTTACAAAAATGTATTGCTGCTAATTTTTCCTTCCTTACAAAAATGTATTGCTGCTAATTTTTCTTTCCTTACAAAAATGTATTGCTGCTAATTTTTCCTTCCTTACAAAAATGTATTGCTGCTAATTTTTCCTTCCTTACAAAAATGTATTGCTGCTAATTTTTCTTTCCTTACAAAAATGTATTGCTGGCAATACTTTTTTCTTGCAAAAATGTGTTCCTGGTAATATTTCTTTCTTTACAAAAATGTATTGCTGCTAATTTTTCCTTCCTTACAAAAATGTATTGCTGCTAATTTTTCTTTCCTTACAAAAATGTATTGCTGCTAATTTTTCTTTCCTTACAAAAATGTATTGCTGCTAATTTTTCCTTCCTTACAAAAATGTATTGCTGCTAATTTTTCTTTCCTTACAAAAATGTATTGCTGGCAATACTTTTTTCTTGCAAAAATGTGTTCCTGGTAATATTTCTTTCTTTACAAAAATGTATAGCTGCTAATTTTTCTTTCCTTACAAAAATCTATTTCTGGTAATTTTTCTTTCCTTACAAAAATGTATTGCTGCTAATTTTTCTTTCCTTACAAAAATGTATTGCTGCTAATTTTTCTTTCCTTACAAAAATGTATTGCTGCTAATTTTTCTTTCCTTACAAAAATCTATTTCTGGTAATTTTTCTTTCCTTACAAAAATGTATTGCTGCTAATTTTTCCTTCCTTACAAAAATGTATTGCTGCTAATTTTTCCTTCCTTACAAAAATGTATTGCTGCTAATTTTTCCTTCCTTACAAAAATGTATTGCTGCTAATTTTTCCTTCCTTACAAAAATGTATTGCTGCTAATTTTTCCTTCCTTACAAAAATGTATTGCTGCTAATTTTTCCTTCCTTACAAAAATGTATTGCTGCTAATTTTTCTTTCCTTACAAAAATGTATTGCTGCTAATTTTTCCTTCCTTACAAAAATGTATTGCTGCTAATTTTTCCTTCCTTACAAAAATGTATTGCTGCTAATTTTTCTTTCCTTACAAAAATGTATTGCTGGCAATACTTTTTTCTTGCAAAAATGTGTTCCTGGTAATATTTCTTTCTTTACAAAAATGTATTGCTGCTAATTTTTCTTTCCTTACAAAAATGTATTGCTGCTAATTTTTCTTTCCTTACAAAAATGTATTGCTGCTAATTTTTCTTTCCTTACAAAAATGTATTGCTGCTAATTTTTCCTTCCTTACAAAAATGTATTGCTGCTAATTTTTCTTTCCTTACAAAAATGTATTGCTGGCAATACTTTTTTCTTGCAAAAATGTGTTCCTGGTAATATTTCTTTCTTTACAAAAATGTATTGCTGCTAATTTTTCTTTCCTTACAAAAATCTATTTCTGGTAATTTTTCTTTCCTTACAAAAATGTATTGCTGCTAATTTTTCTTTCCTTACAAAAATGTATTGCTGCTAATTTTTCTTTCCTTACAAAAATGTATTGCTGCTAATTTTTCTTTCCTTACAAAAATCTATTTCTGGTAATTTTTCTTTCCTTACAAAAATGTATTGCTGCTAATTTTTCCTTCCTTACAAAAATGTATTGCTGCTAATTTTTCCTTCCTTACAAAAATGTATTGCTGCTAATTTTTCCTTCCTTACAAAAATGTATTGCTGCTAATTTTTCCTTCCTTACAAAAATGTATTGCTGCTAATTTTTCCTTCCTTACAAAAATGTATTGCTGCTAATTTTTCCTTCCTCACAAAAATGTATTGCTGCTAATTTTTCTTTCCTTACAAAAATGTATTGCTGCTAATTTTTCCTTCCTTACAAAAATGTATTGCTGCTAATTTTTCCTTCCTTACAAAAATGTATTGCTGCTAATTTTTCTTTCCTTACAAAAATGTATTGCTGGCAATACTTTTTTCTTGCAAAAATGTGTTCCTGGTAATATTTCTTTCTTTACAA
Source organism: Acanthosepion esculentum (assembly GCA_964036315.1). Taxonomy (NCBI): domain Eukaryota; kingdom Metazoa; phylum Mollusca; class Cephalopoda; order Sepiida; family Sepiidae; genus Acanthosepion; species Acanthosepion esculentum. The sequence goes on from OZ038483.1 coordinate 70,101,352, forward strand.
AAATGTATTGCTGCTAATTTTTCCTTCCTTACATAAATGTATTGCTGCTAATTTTTCCTTCCTTACAAAAATGTATTGCTGGTAATTTTTCTTTCCTTAAAAAATGTATTGTTCATAATTTCTCATTCCTTACATAAATGTATTGCTGGCAATAATTATTTCTTGCAAAAATGTGTTCCTGGTAATATTTCTTTCCTTACAAAAATGAATCGCTGCTAATTTTTCTTTCCTTACAAAAATCTATTTCTGGTAATTTTTCTTTCCTTACAAAAATGTATTGCTGCTAATTTTTCTTTCCTTACAAAAATGTATTGCTGCTAATTTTTCTTTCCTTACAAAAATGTATTGCTGCTAATTTTTCTTTCCTTACAAAAATCTATTTCTGGTAATTTTTCTTTCCTTACAAAAATGTATTGCTGCTAATTTTTCCTTCCTTACAAAAATGTATTGCTGCTAATTTTTCCTTCCTTACAAAAATGTATTGCTGCTAATTTTTCCTTCCTTACAAAAATGTATTGCTGCTAATTTTTCCTTCCTTACAAAAATGTATTGCTGCTAATTTTTCCTTCCTTACAAAAATGTATTGCTGCTAATATTTCTTTCCTTACAAAAATGTATTGCTGCTAATTTTTCCTTCCTTACAAAAATGTATTGCTGCTAATTTTTCCTTCCTTACAAAAATGTATTGCTGCTAATTTTTCTTTCCTTACAAAAATGTATTGCTGGCAATACTTTTTTCTTGCAAAAATGTGTTCCTGGTAATATTTCTTTCTTTACAAAAATGTATTGCTGCTAATTTTTCTTTCCTTACAAAAATCTATTTCTGGTAATTTTTCTTTCCTTACAAAAATGTATTGCTGCTAATTTTTCTTTCCTTACAAAAATGTATTGCTGCTAATTTTTCTTTCCTTACAAAAATGTATTGCTGCTAATTTTTCTTTCCTTACAAAAATCTATTTCTGGTAATTTTTCTTTCCTTACAAAAATGTATTGCTGCTAATTTTTCCTTCCTTACAAAAATGTATTGCTGCTAATTTTTCCTTCCTTACAAAAATGTATTGCTGCTAATTTTTCCTTCCTTACAAAAATGTATTGCTGCTAATTTTTCCTTCCTTACAAAAATGTATTGCTGCTAATTTTTCCTTCCTTACAAAAATGTATTGCTGCTAATTTTTCCTTCCTTACAAAAATGTATTGCTGCTAATTTTTCTTTCCTTACAAAAATGTATTGCTGCTAATTTTTCCTTCCTTACAAAAATGTATTGCTGCTAATTTTTCCTTCCTTACAAAAATGTATTGCTGCTAATTTTTCTTTCCTTACAAAAATGTATTGCTGGCAATACTTTTTTCTTGCAAAAATGTGTTCCTGGTAATATTTCTTTCTTTACAAAAATGTATTGCTGCTAATTTTTCTTTCCTTACAAAAATGTATTGCTGCTAATTTTTCTTTCCTTACAAAAATGTATTGCTGGCAATACTTTTTTCTTGCAAAAATGTGTTCCTGGTAATATTTCTTTCTTTACAAAAATGTATTGCTGCTAATTTTTCCTTCCTTACAAAAATGTATTGCTGCTAATTTTTCTTTCCTTACAAAAATGTATTGCTGCTAATTTTACTTTCCTTACAAAAATGTATTGCTGCTAATTTTTCCTTCCTTACAAAAATGTATTGCTGCTAATTTTTCTTTCCTTACAAAAATGTATTGCTGGCAATACTTTTTTCTTGCAAAAATGTGTTCCTGGTAATATTTCTTTCTTTACAAAAATGTATAGCTGCTAATTTTTCTTTCCTTACAAAAATCTATTTCTGGTAATTTTTCTTTCCTTACAAAAATGTATTGCTGCTAATTTTTCTTTCCTTACAAAAATGTATTGCTGCTAATTTTTCTTTCCTTACAAAAATGTATTGCTGCTAATTTTTCTTTCCTTACAAAAATCTATTTCTGGTAATTTTTCTTTCCTTACAAAAATGTATTGCTGCTAATTTTTCCTTCCTTACAAAAATGTATTGCTGCTAATTTTTCCTTCCTTACAAAAATGTATTGCTGCTAATTTTTCCTTCCTTACAAAAATGTATTGCTGCTAATTTTTCCTTCCTTACAAAAATGTATTGCTGCTAATTTTTCCTTCCTTACAAAAATGTATTGCTGCTAATTTTTCCTTCCTTACAAAAATGTATTGCTGCTAATTTTTCTTTCCTTACAAAAATGTATTGCTGCTAATTTTTCCTTCCTTACAAAAATGTATTGCTGCTAATTTTTCCTTCCTTACAAAAATGTATTGCTGCTAATTTTTCTTTCCTTACAAAAATGTATTGCTGGCAATACTTTTTTCTTGCAAAAATGTGTTCCTGGTAATATTTCTTTCTTTACAAAAATGTATTGCTGCTAATTTTTCTTTCCTTACAAAAATGTATTGCTGCTAATTTTTCTTTCCTTACAAAAATGTATTGCTGCTAATTTTTCTTTCCTTACAAAAATGTATTGCTGCTAATTTTTCCTTCCTTACAAAAATGTATTGCTGCTAATTTTTCTTTCCTTACAAAAATGTATTGCTGGCAATACTTTTTTCTTGCAAAAATGTGTTCCTGGTAATATTTCTTTCTTTACAAAAATGTATTGCTGCTAATTTTTCTTTCCTTACAAAAATCTATTTCTGGTAATTTTTCTTTCCTTACAAAAATGTATTGCTGCTAATTTTTCTTTCCTTACAAAAATGTATTGCTGCTAATTTTTCTTTCCTTACAAAAATGTATTGCTGCTAATTTTTCTTTCCTTACAAAAATCTATTTCTGGTAATTTTTCTTTCCTTACAAAAATGTATTGCTGCTAATTTTTCCTTCCTTACAAAAATGTATTGCTGCTAATTTTTCCTTCCTTACAAAAATGTATTGCTGCTAATTTTTCCTTCCTTACAAAAATGTATTGCTGCTAATTTTTCCTTCCTTACAAAAATGTATTGCTGCTAATTTTTCCTTCCTTACAAAAATGTATTGCTGCTAATTTTTCCTTCCTCACAAAAATGTATTGCTGCTAATTTTTCTTTCCTTACAAAAATGTATTGCTGCTAATTTTTCCTTCCGTACAAAAATGTATTGCTGCTAATTTTTCCTTCCTTACAAAAATGTATTGCTGCTAATTTTTCCTTCCTTACAAAAATGTATTGCTGCTAATTTTTCCTTCCTTACAAAAATGTATTGCTGCTAATTTTTCCTTCCTTACAAAAATGTATTGCTGCTAATTTTTCCTTCCTTACAAAAATGTATTGCTGCTAATATTTCTTTCCTTACAAAAATGTATTGCTGCTAATTTTTCCTTCCTTACAAAAATGTATTGCTGCTAATTTTTCCTTCCTTACAAAAATGTATTGCTGCTAATTTTTCTTTCCTTACAAAAATGTATTGCTGGCAATACTTTTTTCTTGCAAAAATGTGTTCCTGGTAATATTTCTTTCTTTACAAAAATGTATTGCTGCTAATTTTTCTTTCCTTACAAAAATCTATTTCTGGTAATTTTTCTTTCCTTACAAAAATGTATTGCTGCTAATTTTTCTTTCCTTACAAAAATGTATTGCTGCTAATTTTTCTTTCCTTACAAAAATGTATTGCTGCTAATTTTTCTTTCCTTACAAAAATCTATTTCTGGTAATTTTTCTTTCCTTACAAAAATGTATTGCTGCTAATTTTTCCTTCCTTACAAAAATGTATTGCTGCTAATTTTTCCTTCCTTACAAAAATGTATTGCTGCTAATTTTTCCTTCCTTACAAAAATGTATTGCTGCTAATTTTTCCTTCCTTACAAAAATGTATTGCTGCTAATTTTTCCTTCCTTACAAAAATGTATTGCTGCTAATTTTTCCTTCCTTACAAAAATGTATTGCTGCTAATTTTTCTTTCCTTACAAAAATGTATTGCTGCTAATTTTTCCTTCCTTACAAAAATGTATTGCTGCTAATTTTTCCTTCCTTACAAAAATGTATTGCTGCTAATTTTTCTTTCCTTACAAAAATGTATTGCTGGCAATACTTTTTTCTTGCAAAAATGTGTTCCTGGTAATATTTCTTTCTTTACAAAAATGTATTGCTGCTAATTTTTCCTTCCTTACAAAAATGTATTGCTGCTAATTTTTCTTTCCTTACAAAAATGTATTGCTGCTAATTTTTCTTTCCTTACAAAAATGTATTGCTGCTAATTTTTCCTTCCTTACAAAAATGTATTGCTGCTAATTTTTCTTTCCTTACAAAAATGTATTGCTGGCAATACTTTTTTCTTGCAAAAATGTGTTCCTGGTAATATTTCTTTCTTTACAAAAATGTATAGCTGCTAATTTTTCTTTCCTTACAAAAATCTATTTCTGGTAATTTTTCTTTCCTTACAAAAATGTATTGCTGCTAATTTTTCTTTCCTTACAAAAATGTATTGCTGCTAATTTTTCTTTCCTTACAAAAATGTATTGCTGCTAATTTTTCTTTCCTTACAAAAATCTATTTCTGGTAATTTTTCTTTCCTTACAAAAATGTATTGCTGCTAATTTTTCCTTCCTTACAAAAATGTATTGCTGCTAATTTTTCCTTCCTTACAAAAATGTATTGCTGCTAATTTTTCCTTCCTTACAAAAATGTATTGCTGCTAATTTTTCCTTCCTTACAAAAATGTATTGCTGCTAATTTTTCCTTCCTTACAAAAATGTATTGCTGCTAATTTTTCCTTCCTTACAAAAATGTATTGCTGCTAATTTTTCTTTCCTTACAAAAATGTATTGCTGCTAATTTTTCCTTCCTTACAAAAATGTATTGCTGCTAATTTTTCCTTCCTTACAAAAATGTATTGCTGCTAATTTTTCTTTCCTTACAAAAATGTATTGCTGGCAATACTTTTTTCTTGCAAAAATGTGTTCCTGGTAATATTTCTTTCTTTACAAAAATGTATTGCTGCTAATTTTTCTTTCCTTACAAAAATGTATTGCTGCTAATTTTTCTTTCCTTACAAAAATGTATTGCTGGCAATACTTTTTTCTTGCAAAAATGTGTTCCTGGTAATATTTCTTTCTTTACAAAAATGTATTGCTGCTAATTTTTCCTTCCTTACAAAAATGTATTGCTGCTAATTTTTCTTTCCTTACAAAAATGTATTGCTGCTAATTTTTCTTTCCTTACAAAAATGTATTGCTGCTAATTTTTCCTTCCTTACAAAAATGTATTGCTGCTAATGTTTCTTTCCTTACAAAAATGTATTGCTGGCAATACTTTTTTCTTGCAAAAATGTGTTCCTGGTAATATTTCTTTCTTTACAAAAATGTATTGCTGCTAATTTTTCCTTCCTTACAAAAATATATTGCTGCTAATTTTTCTTTCCTTACAAAAATGTATTGCTGCTAATTTTTCTTTTCTTACAAAAATGTATTGCTGCTAATTTTTCCTTCCTTACAAAAATGTATTGCTGCTAATTTTTCTTTCCTTACAAAAATGTATTGCTGGCAATACTTTTTTCTTGCAAAAATGTGTTCCTGGTAATATTTCTTTCTTTACAAAAATGTATTGCTCGTAATTTTTCTTTCCTTACAAAAATGTATAGTTGGCAATATTTTTCCTGACAAAAATGAATTGCTGGTAATACATTTTCCTTACAAATATGAATTACTAGTAATATTTTTTCCTTACAAAAATGAATTGCCGGTATTATTGTTTCCTTACAATAATGTATTGCTTGTAATATTTTTTTCACTTACAAAAATAGATTACTTGTAATATATTGTTCGTATATTTTTTACTATGAAATTGTATGGCTAGCACCTTCACTCTAACAATGTATTTTTATACATTCATATGGTTTTTACCCCAGTTTGGGGGTTTATTAATTGTCCATAACAGTTGCTACCATCCCGGATCAGGGTGGACCTGGGAACAACAGCAAGTTCAACGCTCCTAAAAACCACCCGATTCGAGGCCTTCCTGTTGGATGCTGTTTTTCGTCATGCCCAGGAGAGATCAATGATTTACAGTCTCGGACCTCAACAGGTGCTACTACCCCAGGACAGGGTGGACCTGGGAACAACAACAATTAATTGGTGGTTCCATGCTACTCAAAACCTGCAATTTCCTGATCAGCGGCCTTGCTGCCGGATGTAGTTTATCGTGATACCCAGGACGAGTCTTTTTTTTGGTACACATATTTCGCTATTGCAGTTTGTCTTCGGATTTCTGCAACTCTGTTACGTTATTCTATCCATAGTATTCCTAGTAATCTCTCTGCAGAACCACGTCGCTGTTTCCTCAAATCTTCTCTTCATGAGTGTCCAACATTGACTGCCAGACAAGAAGATGGATATGACGTAGAAGTTCGGAGCTCTTTTTCTTGTTTCTAGCGAAAAGTTCTTATCTTTTATTGTCTGGATTCAGGAAGCCATCTTTCGCTGTTCCAATTTGCCTTCGGGTTTATGTGACTGTTACGATTCGACAAAGATAGATTGGATTTTCCCATTTTCTGTCGACCACAGAGTGTAACATCTTGCAACACCTTAGTGTAGGGAACTACATGAAAACGCTAAAAATCAGTATATGTGATGCAAGCATGTTCCAGACGTAATGAAAATGTAGTTTTATCGTCAAAATCTTTATTATTTATTATTATTAAGAGGAAAGAAGA
>OZ038483.1:70112993-70115493 GCA_964036315.1 Acanthosepion esculentum
ACGGAACACATCTTGTTTATATAATATGGATTCTCCTTTCTAGTTTGACATATGAGAGACCAACTGTTGAGTTTAGAAATAAACCGCTAGATTTAATTATGGGAGTAAAGGCTTATGTAGAATCAGCCAAACTTTTCGAAATAGTTGATAGCTGCCAAGAATTTGTCATAGGCTTGAATTTAGCGTTTTGATTTTATTAAAATTTATATTTGCTTTTTCTTTTATTCAGTTGCACATTAAACTTAGCGTTTTGCTTCTGTTAGACTTTAAATTTATCTTCATTAACGATCTTCCTGATGTCATCAGTTCCCAAGTAGGCATCTATGCAGACGACACCACTATTTACTCCTGCCTAGATAAACATCTGGTATCGCTGATAAAACTAACCCGGACGTTGATCTCGAAAAGGACCTCCAATCGGATGTTGACTGTGGCAGGAAATGGATAGTTAACTTTAATGCTTCTGTTGGAAGGAAACATAAAGTGAGATAACTCCAAAGTACTGTAAGAGTTATCCCACTTGCTTTGGACATCGTGACGTCAGACGTCACGTGTGGCAATACAGAGAGAGAGAGAGAGAGAGATCCAAGATGGCGGACTACACCGGACACGTGTGGCAAACGTCTCTCCATATTTCACTAATTCTTTTGTAGAGTAGTATTAACTCAGTTTATCTAGTGATTAATAAAATGCTGTAAACCTAAAAACGTTCTTGGTAATTATTTCCATTCAACAAATGCATTGCTCGGCCCTCAGAACTCACGCAAACATAACGGCTTCAAAAGCAAAACTGCTTTCTGTTACCCAGCATAGAGAACCCTCACTGCTTCCCATATTAAGATGTCTGATGCTCAATTCCACGAGATCAACTCTTTGCGACTGATTGGTCTCACACTGTCTGCTGACCTGAGATGGAACATATACATTGAATCAATAGCTTCATCTACTGCAAGGAAAGTTGGTTCTCTGTGTTGCGCCAGAAAGTTTATGTCGCCTGAATCCATCCTTCAAATCTCTAAATCAACCATTCGCCCTTGCATGGAATATTGCTGCCATATATGGTTTGAAGTCCCCGCTGTTCGTCTTAGGGTCCTCGACAAAATCCACAGACGTGTCAACGCCTCTCCCTGTCTTTTCTACAAATACTTCCACGGTAACTGCTCCGAGAACCTATTTTTGCTAGTTCCCAAACAGCATCAATTTAAACGTGACACTATGTCTTTAGCCTTTTGCTTCTATTAGACTTAACATTTAGTGTTTTGAGTCAGATATACTTTAAACTTAAAGTTAATGAGCAATAATGATTTTTATTTATCTGAATATATATATATATATATTCATCAGCCCGATAGTTAAGTTCACTATATATATATATATAATATCTGGATAAAATAAATGAAACAAAATTGGTTGTTTTTTTTATGAAAGTATTTATTTCTGTGTTTTTGTATATATGCTATATATATATATATATAGGTATGTAGCTGTAGGTATGTTTTAATTACCGACGACAATTAGCATATATATTAGACTTTTGTGTATTTCATAAATTTTATTTGAATTTTACATTAAGTAATTTGTAAAATGTATGTTTATATATATATATATATATATATATATATATATATATATATATATATGTATATATATATATATATATATATAGAGAGAGAGAGAGAGAGAGAGAGAAAGAGAGAGAGAGAGAGAGATATCAATGAGACCTTGAAAACAAAAAAGGAAAATTCCGAAGAACTCATGTTATAGCTGCCGACCTCAAATAAAGATGGCGTACAACCGAAATGCGTCAAAGTCACAAAAGCTTTATGTGACATTGCAACATCTAAGATGACAAAATTAAAACTGAAGATCTTTGCCTCTACTGTTCTGATGTTTGCTTCACACACACAGAGACATACACAGACACACACACACACGCATGCATATATATATATATATATATATATATATATATATATATATATATATATATATATATATATATATATATATATATATGATCAGAGAAAAGGATAAGCAGTCCCCCAAAAGTATGCCTAACATTGCACACGGGCAACATCATCAGAATAATATATATATATATATATATATATATTATTAAAGTTATTTTTAGTGCGTACACCTGTTTGAGTTGCTATCCCTGATTTTATTTTTTTATTCATTGAAAAGTGAATTTAATAGCAACCAGCAAAATTGAGAAGTCCAACTAAACAAAAATTGTGCCTCTGGCAGGAATCGAACTTGCATTCCCTCAGCGCGACCACTTTTTTTGCCATAGTGTCTCTCGCTGTTTTGTTTATTAAAGTAAAAGAAAAAAAAAAAACGATAAAAACAGTGATCGCAATTCAAAACAATGTACCCACTAAAATTAATATTATCAGTATTAAGAAATAAAGTCGGACAAAAATACTTTCAATATATTTATATATGTCCACATAGAAGCCTGTTTCGCTATATCACAGCTCATCAGTGCGGACAGACA
>OZ038483.1:70120493-70145493 GCA_964036315.1 Acanthosepion esculentum
ATTATTTACTGAAGATTTAGAAGAGTTTTCAAACAGAACGTTGATTAAAAAGTAAATATTAAAATCTCAAGCAAAATGTATTCTAACAGTTCCTCGTTTATCAGGAATAGTTTTTTGTTCTTGTTTTTTTTTATTAAGCTTCTGACCGTAGATATAAAGCATTCTGCATCAATGAAGATTTTGAACGATTCATTTCTAAAATTTCAACACAACGGAAATAACCTGACGATTTTGCGACGTTCCTTTACTTTTTCCGAAATTTTCGTTTTAATATTATCATAAAATGCTTTCTTTCTAAACTTCACAACCAGTATTACTTATTTTGTAATGATGTTGATGATGATAATAATAATGATGATAATTACAATGATGACGATGATGATGATGATAATAATAACAACAACAACAACAACAACAATAATAATAGAATTAGTAGTAGTAGCAGTTGTAGTAATAATAATAATAATAATAATCATAATCATCATCATCGTCGTCGTCGTCGTCGTCGTGCCTTGAGAGTCTATTGGAAAGATTTTGTCGCAAATCCAATCACCCAACAGTCGGCTTGTTTCCTGACCTCTTGTTCACGGCTACTGTCTTTATACACGTTCGAAGCAGGTACACTAATCCGTAGCCAGCCCATTGTGGTTGTTCCATTAATCTCGTAGGTGACAATTCTAGACTATTCCATCAACCGTTTTTCTGTTATAAACGACGGTTTTTATTTGTCTTATCAAGCCAATGGCATCGGCAATCGCGCTTTTTGAACGTAAGCAGATTTCTTGTGAAAAAAAAAATAATAACAGCTTCACCTTAAAAAATGTTTTAACTTATTTATAAATTTAATTTTAGAATTGCCATTCACTTTTATGTCATAAGAGGTCATAGCTCTCAAAATATTACTTCCTGGGAAAAATAGTGAAGTAGTTTCACTTTGCCGTATCCTTCTTCTTCAACGTGTCACGTCCCTTTAGGTCATTTTTGAACTTGGCGCTTCACAGCTTCCTATAATTTTTAGGTCTTAGTAAGTTATGTTCATTCGCAATCCATTCCTATACCTGTTTTCTCATCCAGTTAAGCAAGCTCGTTATGTAGGTTACTTGAGGATTTCCTATTTTCCTCTTGCCATATGTCATGTGAATATCAAATTCGCCAAGCCTTCTTTCTTCATTATGTGGCACAATAATTTCAACTGTTTCTGATTTTACGTATAAGCACCGTTTTTGTTTTACCATTTTCCTCAAGACTTCATCGTTACTCACATGCTGTGTCCATGATATTCTCAGCATTGTTTTGTCGAACCACCAGGTAGAGACAACGAACATCATACTTGTCGAGTTTGTGTGAACAGGCACAGATAGCGAAGGTAAACTTAAAAGATTACTTTGAACATTAAATGAAGAGAAGATATCGAGAACCATAATCACACACCTTTAGGGAAGCACGTAAAAGAAGACTGGTGTAGTACGTCATCTGGTCACTTTAAGAGCTCGACTCCAGATTTTTGTAGGGTTTTCCGTTCTTTTTTTTATTTAAATACGCCTTCAAGGGAAGGAAAGCGGCTCTTGAATATTGTTTGGCCATCAGTTGCAGGATAAGGAAAACTATATTCAAGAACCGTAAGCGAGAAAGATTGTCTGCTATCAGACCTAGAAATTTATTTGATATAATTATTTCACTTAATGTCGTTAAAGAATTTGAGACTAAGAATATACAGTTAGTTGCTCTCCTTTTTTTGGAAAATAAATGTTCCCACCACCTTTTTTTTTAATTTCATACGCTCTTCTTTTAATCGTGAGTCAAATACACAGATTAGGTTTCGAGCTCATTATGGTAGTCATCACAAGACAAAGCCGCACATGCTAATGTCAAATTGTGAATTCAGTACTGCACTTTCCGTCTTCTTAACAGTGCAACACCGACATCAAAAGGCTCATTGGGATATTGAAAAATGCCTTCCAAAATCTAAGCAAAGCGTTAAGAAATTTTCAGCTAAGAATACCATGGACTGAACAAGTGAGTAAGGAGGAAGTTTTAAGGATAATAGAAACAAAAAGAACGCACAAACACAGCACACAAACACACACAGCATTTATATATATATATGTGTGTGTGCGTGTGTGTGTGTGTGTGTGTGTGTGTGTGTGTGTGTGTGTGTGTGCTATATACGCCCCCTATACACTCTTTACATCTCCTCTCGTAGGTTGAGCACTTTGGAATAAAGGGAATTTGTCGGCTGCTGCTAGTAACGCTAAAAGTTCTTCGCTATGAATTGAGCACTCCGGAAGCCGATAATGAAATTATATCTCGTATATAACGTGCTAAAAAGTCCCTTCCTCCCCAAAGGATGAGTGTCTCTGACTAATGTTATATCGTCGGCTGTCGATCCCGGCTTGAAGCAATCGCATGTCTAGCCACACTTATGAGCTGTCATATAGCGAAGCAGTTTGTGTGTGGATGACTATATCCGCCCCTTCTCGTAGGTTGATCACTTTAGAAGAGAGAGAAATTGTCTTCGCTATGATACTCATGTTTCGTATATAAGGAATTCAATTCAATAAAAATTCAATTTCTCCTCTGCGTTAGCTGATAGCCTAATGGTGAGAGTCTCTGACTGATATCAAAACGGTCGGGTTTCAATCCCGGCTTGAAGCAATAGTATGTCTAGCCACACTGATTCGCTGTCATACAGTCTCTGAGTGATATCAAATCGGTTGGCTTGAAGCAATCTAACCACACTGATATATGCTGTGAAACAGTCTGTCTGTGGATGACTATATATATATATCGAGAGAGAGTCAATATTTCGAGGACATATAATGAAAACATAGGGCATGGAAACTTTGACACTCACATGGTATATTGAAGGCAAGAGAGACAGTTGGAATGCAGCCAATAATCTACCTGACGAACTAATATAAATGGTTGGCAGAACAGAAACATACAAAATTCACTAACAGATAGAAAAGACAGGAAGCTGTAGAGAGTCATGACCACCCACATACTCAAGGAAAACGGCACATAGATGAAGCTTTTTAATTTCCGATTTCATACGTCCCCGTGTCACAAGTTCCTTAATCATAGGTGTTAGGGCACCACATATACCAAAACCACAGTAGCAGTCGTATGCGCTGTGGCAATTTAGCCATCTCATCAGACTGGCCTGATTCAGTTTTCCTTCTTTTAGACTAGTTGCCGCCACAATGCCAGAGAAGAGAGCGAGCCAATGATTTAACCCACAGGTGAGTGAAAAAATAATCTATTCATACCTATCCCAATGGTATTTGTAAGAAAATAAACGTATGGGGTACAGCTAGAATTTGAACTCGGCTCGACAGTTTCTGTTTTAAGAGTCGCTAACTCTGACAGTACCCGCAAATCTATTTTGAAGCGTAGGTTATGTCAATAACGAAACCATGACGAATATATAAGCGTTAGGTCGATTTTGTTTTACTATTGTTCATAATGTTGCCTTTGTTTAAAAATTATATAAACATACGTTTTCATGTGCGCGCGTTTATCCTAAAACAAAAATAAAATCAAACTTCCGATGCAAATGTAAGATCAATGATTTATTTTTTTTAATCAAATTCCGACAAAGGCCTTTGAAAACTGAATCCCATCGCCTCCTTATAATAACAGTGAATGCTCCGTTTATTTAAATACAGACTTCCGTTTCGTTTCACTCAAACACGCCTTTTCTCAACAACCGATATTTGCATATGCGCAAGGATTTTTTTTTTCGAATGTTTAGTTTTTTGTTTCTTTTGTTGACATGGTTCCAGCGAATATTCCCAAATTGTTCAGATGCGCTTGCTTTTTCAGTTTTCTTTTAGTCGCTTTCATAATCATTAGAAAAAAGCCTACGAATGTGTGATCCTTTCAAAAGAGACATTGGGATGTGCGTAAATTCTATGTTCTACGGAGTGGGTGAACACAGTGTCTTTAAAATTAGCTCTGTGTAAATACAGATACTGAGATGATATGTACATGTGAGTCGAAAAAGTTTTGAGCTTGGACTGCAAACCTACGGCAACTGTTAGATTTCCGACCAGCGAGCCAGATCATTGACCTGTACAAAAACTTCGTCTTCCTTGGAGATTTACGACTACTAGTATTATTAGTAGTACTACTTCTATTAATGCTTTTAGCCGTTTTATTTCCTTTTATTTTTAATGTATACTCATTTCTTTCTGGGTTCCAACCAGCGACCTAAGGTCACAAATGATATGACATTTTCCACTGAGCCGTTTTTTTATGAAAGATCACAAACATTTTACATATATAAATACTTTCGTAATGTGTGAGTAGTACTTGTGGGTAAATTTTTACTTTCTTTAAGGGATGGGCTAGCAGTAATCTCCTCAGTGAGTCTGACGAAGCATTTTCCAACCAATCCGAGGGCTCCAACTACAACTGCAATTGTTGATGACCTCGTGTGCCACATTTTTTGAGATTTTGATTTCATAGTCCTTGTATTTTGATTGTCTTTTTGAAAATCTTCAAAAATGTATGACAATATTCAAGGACTGGCAGGTCAATAACTAGGCATATTTTCTTTTTGCCGTCTCTGATCACGATGACTGGAAGATTAGGTTTGATTGTTCTGTCTGTGTTTAATAAAACTATTATATTTATTATGTCTGTAATCGGGTCTGCGAGGTGTTCACACTAATTTCTTGCAGTTTCCTTTCCGATAAAGTTGCAGCTTTTCCAGTGCAGATATTGACCCACCCTACCATGCCGGTCTTACTTTTTTGGGTGCCAATACCGTGCATCCTGATACAAGATGGTCAATTGTTTCTGGATATTTATCACAGAATCTGTATTTTGGGTTAAGATAGTTTTTCAGCATATGTGCTTGGTAATTTCTTGTTAGCAAGCAATGGTCCTGTGCGGTAGGAATTATTATTATTATTATTATTATTATTATTATTATTATTATTATTATTATTATTATTATTATTATTATTTTATTTCCTATGATTTCTTGTGTATACTCATTTCTTTCTGGTTCCCAGCCAGAGACCTAAGATCAGAAATTTTATAATGACATTTCCCATTGAGCATTTTTGATAAAAAAAAAGATCACATATTCTACATACATAAAGACCTACGTAAAGTGTGGGCTGTACTTGTGAGAACCTTTTTTCGTATTTCTTTAAGGCATGGACTACAATTAATCCCTTCAATGAGTCGATTGGAATCTTTTCCCATCAATACGAGCGCTCTAACTACAACTAGTGTGCTACATTTCTGTGATTTTGATTTAAAGTTCCTTGCATAGTGACAGCATTTTGCAGATCTTCAAAGATATATTAAATTCTGCAGGGACTGCCATGTCAAAGAGGAGACAAATTTTGTCTTTTCGGTTACTAATCGCGACGTCTGGAGATAAGTTTTGATTTTTTTAAGACTTTGTGTATTGTAAAGTCCCATAAAATTGTGAAAGGTCCTATCTCCGTAACCGGGCCTCGGTCCTGTTCATACCAATTTCTTGCAGTTTCCTTTCCGATAAAGTTACAGATTTTCCAATGCAGATATTGGCCCACTCTATCATGCCGGGCATTATATTTTTGGGGTGCCACTACCGTTCAACCTGATAGAAGATGGTCAATTGTTTCTGGATATTTATAACGGAAACCGCATTTTGAGTTTTTCAGTAACGTGTGCTTGGTAATTTCTAGTTAGCAAGCATTGGTTCTCTGCAGATTATTATTATTATTATTATTATTATTATTATTATTATTATTATTATTATTATTATTATTATTATTATTATTATTATATACCATGTTGTTAATAATAATAATAACATTATTATTATATACTATAATTACGAGCACGTGGCCGAGTTGTTAAAACGTTCGCATTCAGACAATGAGATCTGTGTTCGGATGTCACCATAGTCGATTTATCGGGAAGGAGACTTCCTGATGTTAGCGGACTGGAGGGGTGACCCAGAGTGCGGTAGCTTTGGAAAGTGCCTGAAAACCATATCACGGAGTGAAATTGGGTAGACAGACTCTTGGGTGACGTCGATAGCTCTGCAAGCACAAAATCACAAGTCGTCGTGGCTGAGGGCTTGAGCGTGCTGGCTTTGTTCAAATTGTTGATCAAACTAGATAATACGCTCTTTCCCAGAAACTGTAACTAAGATCTGCTCAGCATGGATGCCGTATAAACTACAGGTGGGCTCTGTGGGTGTTCAATAAACACAAATGCGCCTGAGCAATTGTCTGCAATAGGGATTGGCTAGCTGCCTTAGCAGACAGGTATCCCCGAATACGAGTGCCCAGACCATGTTATTTTAGGAGATGATCAAACATGAGCCCTCCATAAAGTTTTTTCCTCTTTTTATTTTTTGTCCAACGTAATATTACCCTTTTTTTAATTTTGTTCCTGTTATCCATATCTTACGGCCATATCATGTTGAAACACCGATTCCCGCACGAAACCAAACTTAAGCAACGTTGAAACTGGTCAGTACCTAGATGGGTGAGCGCCTGTAAATACGAAGTGTTGTAAGTTTGAATATGCGGATAATGTAATAGATTTTTTAATTGGGGAGTCGAGCTCTTTCTCCAGTTCGGTTTGTTATTTTCACATACACGCAAATACCATTGGGAAATGTATGATTCCCCCTCTTCTTGCTACAGCTATTAATTTCTATGACTTGTATCATTAATATCATTATTACCTCCAAAATCCTCTTAGAAAGTAAAAATATTTTTCATGGCTTAAAACAACCTGTTGTGAGTTGATAAGCCGTAAAGAACTAATCAATTTATCATCCATTCACTGCAATTCATTAAGCTTGCAAAATGTCCTGTTAAATTCGTCGAGCCGTCTTGCCTCATTATGTGACCCAGAAACTTCAGCTGTCTCATTCAAATTGTTAACATCTGTTTCCTTGCTATCCTTAAAACTTCAACCTTATTCGCATGTCTTCTTCAGTTTATTTCCACTATCAATCAATATAACTTTTCTGTCGTTTGCGTATTCTTCTTAATCCATGAAGAAATTCCCCAGTGGTAATCGTAATATTGGGCTTTTATTTATAAGGAAACATTCGACATTGTTCATCTAAAATAGTCCTCGTTACTAGCTATGTTTTGATAAAAACAACAAGCAAAGATGAAGGCATATTTCCCAAATTTCTGATTCATTTTGGTAATTATAATAGTATCCGTTTCCTTATAAGGAAACATTCCGCATTCATTCCAGTATTTGTTGTAGGATACCTACGGTCTATAATGGATACACCCCCTTTCGCATAGACACAGTAGTAAACACTGTATGTTGGTCTGCAGTTGGAGATTCATCTCCAGCTGTGCTGGTCAAACTCTCTGCCTCCGAGCAGAGATGATCTCCAGACGAGGTTATGTCTCAGGAAACAGCTGCCCGACCCCATTTTATACGGGATCTTTTGGCAGAGCCTACGGGCTCGGATACCTCACATTAAATTCGGCCTTGTGTCACATCTGACCACGTGGGGCGGTTGGTAGATATACTGCGGTTTGGGTTTCATTGTGGAATTCACTTGACTCACTTCTAGCAGTTGACTACTTTTTCTACGCGCCGCTGGCGAATCTTATATGTGTTGTTCTTGTCCGAAGTATTATCGTTCATTACCAACCTTTGTGAGATTATTCTATTCAGCAACCTTCTCTAAGTTACAACAGTATTGCAGTCGGTTGTTTGTATAAAAACTTTCAGTTAAAACAATTTTTTCAGTGAAGTGTGTTCTTCTAGGTTCAGTAGATTGTATTGCTTTTTCCAATATTGATGCGTATTTCCGTCCGAACGTTTTGTTTGAGCGTCATCCTAGTGATTATATCCTTATTCTCTCATTAAGTCATATGTGTTATCCATTTTAGATGCTGCTGCTGATGATGAAAGTCCTCGAGTAAAGTCGTTTCTTTTTCTGCTATAGTTATTTGTTTGTGATTCGGCTTACGGTCCTTTCGCGTTGTAACAAAGTTAAGCAACGTCAACCCTGTTCAGTATCTAGTTGGGTGGCTGCTTGGAAATACCAAGTTCTTTAAGCTTGAATGTGTGGATGATGTAATGGATAACGGCTCAGAAATGGAAATCTGAGAGCCATGTTCCAATTCCAGTCATGGTGGACGTATTCACTTATGCGAAAATACCCTTGAGAAGAGTGCGAATCCACTTCTTTTCCTTGAGTTTTGTGTTAATTAGTAGGTCTAAAATATTATTATCTCCAAAACAATTCTTACACTCCAAAAATACTTCCTGGTTTTAAATAACCTGTTATTCCACAAAGTTCGAAAAAGGTGTTGTTCATGATGACGGTTGTCTTTGAGTATAGAATCCAGAGGTTGGCAGTGAATATTCCGAAGACAGTTGGGAAGCGTAGATCAGGTTAGCAGTGGATATTCCGATAAAGTAGCACAGCGTAGTTCAGTAGTTCTTCCTTCTGTTCTTTCGCCTGACAGGTTGGCACTGGATATTCGGAGAGAGTAAACAAAATGGCCGCCTTTATACACGACGGATTGAATATTTTGCGTCTCCTGATTGGTTAACCTTCTATTGGGGAACTATAAAGTGAGTCAAGTCATTTGGGTTGGCTCACTAGTTACACAAGGATACACAAAAATTGTAACAAAAGGATGGTCTTTGCCATAACCCACAAAATTCCCCTGTTCAAAGCCATTTTAACCCCTGCTCTTAGAATGCGGATACATACAGCTGACAGTTTAGATATTTCTGAACGAGTTTGACGCCCGCCATGCATGACATCCATATGAAAGTCTTGAACTGACGAGACTATTTAAGTACTAGGCTCGAGTTTTCTGGTTAATTTTCTTTTTCTTTTAGCAATTTCTTGCCAACATATTGCATTGAAGCTAAGCACCATTTTCGTTATTTCTATGGACATCTTCCTTTCCCAAAATAGTGGTTTAAAGAAAACCAAATGTCAGCATATAAATAAAGGGAACTTTCACTGTTATTATTCCGAGTTGATCGGTTTCGGATTTCAAATGCTGTTGTCGGATTTTGATACAAAATAATAAAAAAAAACTATAGAGAACATTTTTTGCTTTCCATCAGCCTGATCATGACTGATGCTAACCTCATTGTGCATTTTTTTCTTTTACCTTTTCTATTGACATGTAATGTAATGACTATATTAAATCATTTTCGAGGTCTACTACTAAGAAAATTAATCCACTTTCTCTCGTCCTAATCCATCTACTATTCGTCCGCGCATTGAATATTGCTACCATACCTGACCTGGTATTCCTACTATATATCTCGAGATTCTTGACCAAATACAAAGATGGGTCTGCAATGTAATTAGACCTGGTCTGGAATTTTAAGTTCCGTCATATTCCCACCCCTCCCTAACGTGGCTTGTCTCTCTCTTTTCTATAAATATTTTTATGACACTTGTTCTAACGCGCTTTCTCCCTTGGTACCACCGACTGAATGAATTTAACGGTACGACAAGATTGGCAAATAGGTTTTATCGGTTTACTGTCGCAACAACTAGATGTAACCGTAATTTATATTTAATAGGTTATTTTCACGCCTCTGGATATCTCTTTTGTTTCGTTCTTCCCTGTTATCTACAATCTTCAAAAATTAAAATGCAACGTCAATTGTCATCTTCTGTTTTCTTTTATTGTTCTTTCTCCCGAATATTTTTTCTCACATTTTCTTTCACTCTGAGTAAACACTTGTGCTCTAGTGGCATTATTGCCTTATTTGGGGTGAAATGATAACTTTGTAAACATATTTGTATGTATATAAATATAAAGGGTGTGTCAAAATAATGTATACACTCTTTGAATCATTATAACTTATTCAATTTATGTATTTTGACTTGTAAATGAGATTAATACGAGAGAAAGAATACACATTTAACGAAATTGAGAGTAAAATATACAAAAACATAGAAAACTAACTTTAATAAGATAAAAGCTACTAAGAAAACTAACTTTAATAACTTTAATAAGATAAAAGGGGCAATGGCATAATGTTCATATAATGATGAGTTCACATCAAGTGCTCAAAATGGTTGCCGTTCTGTTCAATAAACTTTTCATATCTTGAAGAAAAAGACCTACAAACGTCCAGTATCATTTCATCTGGTATTTGAGCACATTCTTCTTCAATTGCTACTCTCATTTCAGTAATTGTTTCAGGTTTCTTTCCGTAAACTTTGTATTTGGAACCCCCCACAAAAAGAAATCCAAGGGTGTCAAGTCTGGCGATCTATGTAGGTAGTCAACTGTCACCCTTCTTCCAATCCATTTGCGTATTATCATCCATATAAGTTCTCACATCTCGGTAATGTATTATTAACTATTAATATTTAAAGTGCGAAAACATTATTTTAGGACACCCTGTATTTTCGATCGAGGGTAATGAAGCGTGTGCGTAGAGTGACGAATGCGGAATCTGACAGGTGGGTTTAGTGACGAGTGTTGAGAGTGTCGTATGTAAGCAAGAATAGCTGTATCTGGTTAAACGTTAATATATATTTGCTTACGGCCGCGTCACATAGTTTACCTACGAAACATGCAGGCACTGTCACCTTCCATGAGAGATACAGAGAAAGAAAACGAGACCCCGTCTAATACCGTTAATGTGTGAAATTGGAGAATTATTATTTATATTTTTATGTATTTATTTTTTTAAGCTTATCACCCCAAGCAAGGCTGGAAGCCACTACCACGCAAGGGGTTACAGAAGGTTTGGAGGAAGAGTAGATAGGAGTGGTAAAGGAGAGGATGTGGAGAAAGATAGTGGATCGATCAAGGCAAGGGGGTTACAGAAGATTTGGAGCGAGAGCAGATAGGAATGAAAGGTGAAAGGATGTGGAGAAGGGAAGTGGATAGATCAAGGCAACTGGAGATGTCGATTGACGTTACACTTAAATAGTTGGAGATTGTATTTGTCAGAGAAACAGGAAAAAGGAAGGGAGTTCCACAGGCGAGATGTGCAAGACATGAAGCTATTGGAGTAGAAGAGATGTCTACATCTAACAGTTTCAACGGTGAAGGGGTGGGAACAAAGATATATACTTAATTATTTATGATCTGTGTTTCTCCACTACCTTGCTCCACGGCTAAGCCTAAAACCGGAAGCAACAGAAATGTGGCTACACAGAAGGATATTGAGAATTCCATGAACGAGGAAGCAACGCTGAAATGTGAAATATAATGACAAGATGTACACTTATTGCCAAAATCACGACTGAAATTATTTGAACACATAATGAAGAATTAGTGCCTTAAGAATTTAACCCTCACAGGACTTATTGATGGCAAGAAAGATAGTGGAAGCCAGTGAGCCATTACCTGACGACTTTGTGTGAATGGATGAGAAACTAGGACCCTCACAGGACATCGATTGCAAGAGAGATAGAGGAAAGCAGCGAGCGACTGCTTGATGAATGGCTGAGGAACTGGGACTGGAATATTAGCAGAGGAAGAAAATCTGCTAAGGTCACCGTGAAAGTGTTTGGAATCATAAGGAAGGAGTTATTAGAATATTTAACACTCCCAACGGATAGTGATGATAAGAGAGATCACGTGTGCGAGCAAGATTAAACGGGAAAGAAATATATTTCAAAGAAGGTAAACAATTTTCAAAGAGAAACAACAGAAGCTTGAAACAAACTGAAACCAAATAATAAAGGAATATCAGGAATCAGAGAAGAGAATGTCACACATAGAAGGAAGCAGATATTTACCGTTTTGCCTCAAAGGCAAACGGCAACTAAAAAGAACTTTGACCTTTTTCCTTACTTTAAATAGTCATTGGTAGCAGCTAATTACTGCTGAAGACATGTAGTGATCTTCAAATCGTAGTTTAGATGGAGCACAAGGCCGAAATTATGGGGCACCCAGTGAGGATTCAACTCATTACTCAGTCGTAAACGTTCGAGCGAGACAAGCTTGCTAATCATCACACCGACTCGAGTTGCCATAAACATAAGTGTATATATATATATATATATATATATATATATATATATATATATATATATATATATATATATGTGTGTGTGTGTGTGTGATAAATGTCTATACATTTTACGGAACACTGAAAATTATCCTCATATTTTTCACGCTATACCTACTGCTACTATAGTAGTACTGTTAACAAGGTCTCTAAGCCGAGTAACGCATATACCGGTCTCTTCAGCGATCATTACACTACCTTGGAATTTCTGTGGAAGTATCATATCTTTATGTATACATAGAGGGAGATATGTTTGGCTGCATGTATGAATGCATTTATAACTATACAATACATAGATCGAAGGAATATGTGTATATATATATATATATATATATATATATATATATATATATATATATATATATATATATATATATATATATATATATATATATATATATATATATATATATAATAATAGATTGCGGCTCGGACTGAGGATTCGGGGAGCCGAGTTCGAATTCCGGTCGATTTTATTACATTCACAAACGCGCTAATCCCCTTGGGGAAGGTATGAATCCATCTCTCCTCATCCCCACCAACTATAGGTAAATGGCTGGTGTCTATAGTCTTGCGTGGCAACCGGTCTAGAAGATAGAAAAACTCGGAATTAAAAACCTCCAAATATGGCTAAATAGTAGCCATGTTTAGCAACCGTACTAGGAGAATGTCAACTCTGAATTCAAATCTGTAGCCGGCGTCCCTAAGACAGTTCTATGAGATCTCAGTTTCGTTCTCGCAACTCCTGCAACGACACCGGTATCACGATGTGTTGGCCTCTTCCTTTCTCTTGGACAACATCCGTTTCATGCTGAAAGGGGAGAATTTCTGCATGGGCAATTGCCGATATCTCTGCACAGGACTACGCCATGGAGAGGGTATAACTTTTCGGGCTTCGGAATCTATGGTTTCTGGAAACCGACAGATGCCATCCAATATTTGTACATTTTAGGCTGTTTCGCCGCTATGATTTAAGAATAAGCCAACCAAAGCAGAACCAAAGTTGAATAGTAGTAAATTATCTCGTCCCTTTTATCCGACAGTATATCGTTTTTTTTTTGTTTTTTTTTTTGTTTTTTTCATTATTTACTTGCTGTCCTCATCTTTATTGCCATATTCACGAATTTCGGCCGTTGTACGCACCGGCCTTTTTAGGTGATTGGAATTTCAACTGCACGCTTTATATGGTCCACCACGGTAGATCCTTCTAGTTCCAAGTACCATACCTCTTCCGGATATCTCAGTTACCTCCCTTTTGACTCAACTCTCCAAGGTTTTGCTCACCACTGGCTACTGAGCCAGTTATTGAACTCACAAGTCTTTGGGTCAAGTCATTGGATCCAACCAACGTTGTTAATCACTGGGCCATGTGAGATCCATGTCCGCCATTCTCCTTTGATATGTTCAGTAAAAAGAAATGAGTGAAAAGGGAAACAACTGATACTGAAATATCCGGAATAGGCATGGCACTTGGAACTAGAATATTCTACCTCGTTGGACGAAATAAAGGGTTCAGTTTGAAATTCCTATCACCCAAAAAAGGCCGGAGCGTACAACGGCCGAAACGTTGTGAATATGTCAATAAAGACGAGGACAATAGTTCGAACAATGTAAACAGGAGGATAGATCTCGCGTAACAGTTCAATACTCGTTTCTTTGTTTCTAACGAATTTTTCCTGTCTCTTAATATTTTGCTTAGATTTTGGAATACACCTTTGGTCATCCCAATACATCTTCGCATCACAGTGACGCACTTTCCGTCTTCTGTTAGAATAATTCTCAGTACCTTATAGACAAGTATGTCGTTTATTGTGCATTTCAAAGTTTAACTAAGAAAACTTGGAAAGTTGGAATTTGGGTTCGACATGACGTTTCGCTTGAGAACCGAACAATATTCCACCGTCTGCAACAGACGTTTAATCTTAAATGACAGATTTTCATATATAGAATATCAAAAAAGTGCATAATAGCATAAACGTTTATTAATGTTCGTATTAACAAGATCTAACGGGTCACGAGAAAGTTTGTAATTAGAATCAGAAAGCGACAGATGAAATTTTGCGACAAATAACAAAGAAACGGGCCTTGGAAAACTTGACATTTACTGAAATATCAGAGGCGAAAGGTACAGTGAATGCTAACGGGCCACACCAACCTGACAAGTTTATGCGAATGGACAAAAAAATGGGCCGTTATAGCAATGGTAAAAATACGAAAATTACAAAGTGCGACAATGGATGAGGAAGTTCTGGAAAGACACGATCGTCAACGCCATTAAGGTACACGTCACACAAAAGAAATATGTTTACTTTATTCCTTACTATTTCCGTTGTTGGTTAATATTTAGGTTATTTTATCTTCTATATTTTACGTTCATAGAAACCTACGACTTTTTTCTATAGAACAATGTCGAAGATTTATCCACAACTCATTGTTTGCGATTTTAATATTCATATTAACACCACAACTATCTTTATGCAGAAAATACCAATTGCTTCAGGCATGGTAACATCGACTCATTTTACTAATGGGAGAAAAGAACAAGCTCGCATTATAAAGATTAAGTTCTGTCGCAAAAAAAAATTAATCTGGTTATATTTTTTCCAGCAGAGTTTCAATAATACATTTCTTCTTCTTTTGCCTCGCGACAAATTTTCTCGGGATTTGCAATTTAAATATCATGTAAAATGCTTATTTCTTGTTGAAGTAATTACAAACATTTCGATTTGTGAGAAAAATTAATTCTAATTTCGTTAGCACAAGTAAAACTGCTGTAAAAATTGAAGGCAACACCGAATGATATATTTTTTTTTAATTTTAAATAAGTATCAATAAAGAATAGTGAGTTCGATATTCACTAGAACTCATTTCATATCGTGACAATATTTATTACTGTAAAATACACAGTAAATGTGGCACAAGGCCAAAAATGGGGGTTGGGAAAGGAAGGTCATCAATTGTCTTAAATTTAAACTTAGCTAGTCGCAAGCACTGACCCAAGCATACAAAACAATATTCCTTTCACCAAAACACCACATTCATACATACCATTCTTTCTACAACCACCAAAATACCTCAATTGTCTCTATGAAACTGACTAGTGTCAAATGTTGACTGGCGATCTAAATCTTAGTTCTAAGGAAGGAAAAATAAATTTCATCGATCTATATATAAAAACTCCCTCAGTCCGTCCAACCCTCTAAAATAGCCGTACATTGACCGATCGAAACAAAATTTTGCCGAGAAGTGCAAACATGTAAGCGGATACACAGTACAGTTTGTTTTAGAAGCTAGTGTAGCTTAGTACAATAAATTCGCATTAATTTTTGGTAAAAAAAATTAAAAGTTTTATTAATTAACATGCAAAATACTGCCACTATTTTAAAAAACCAATTTAATCATTAAAATAACAAATACTTATTAAATAAAAATGCACGGTTGTTTTTTGTACATCTTTTTCTTTAAGTTTTTATACACAATAATCCAGTTTCCAGCTCGCCCTGCGTTTGTGAGCACTAAAAACAAAACACACGCCCTAGAAAGAAATATTTACGCATGTTCAGTTGTATGCTACATGCTCAAGAGTAAGAAATCCTAAGAATGTAATATGAGCTGTTAAAAAAAAAGAAGTTTACCATAAAGTCCTATAAATTTAAATTATAGAAATTATTAAACAGCGATGTAGCGTTTTGTCAAAGTATTTTCCAAACAGAGCTGCTTATTCAAATTTAATCAATTGGTTTGCGAAATTCAACGAAAGGAGTTTGTAAATCTCGACAAAAAATGTTCGCAATACCTTTATCAGTAATAAATATTGTGAGGGTTTCAACACTCATCAGCGTGTTGCAAAAACTTCTACTGCTAAAAAAATAAGATTCTAATGAATTTTTAGGTTTACATCAATTTTGGAGTATAGTGTAAAAAGAGAACACTTTAAGCGAAATGTTAGCTTAGGTCATTGGGGACATTCTTAGACCCGTCGAAATTCTACTAGAATATTGTTTTCATTTGATAAAGGAATTATTAGTTGAATCAGTGACGCAAAGTAATTTTTTGTTTTGATCAGGGATACGACACACTGTCATATTGAGGTGACGATGTCACATGTGATGATCAGGTCAAATGAGTGTGAGATTCCGGAATATGGAATATTTTCCATTGAAGGTGAATAGGTGCGATACCTATCTTGAAAGTCCCGCCAATGAGAGAAAGGCTGATATGAAGCTTCTTGCCTTACCCATCCGATACCTAGGAGACAAACCATTAAACTGATTGAACCACAATTCATATGGAGCTCCTGGGGGCTTTCCTACCATCCATGCGTATAACATAAGACCATTAAGCAAGTGTTATTATTAGATAGCCAATCAGAGCAGATCAAACTGATTTCGTCGTTAATATATTAACGCTTTTCCTGCCGGATGATCAGCTAATCATGTTCTCTACGTACATTTTTTAACTCCCTCGATCAGCTTTTTTCATTTAAATAGTTGAAAGACTCTGGGGTGTTTAACCATAACTGCAACTGTCAGTCAACTACTTCCTCCCAGCTCAAGAATTTCCAATACGGGAAACTTTTTTCCAATCCCTTTTGTTCATGTATTCATGATCTTGATCAATTATAGTACCATGAATAAAAGTTGTTGTTTTTACACTTGTTAATAAGTGTTGCTGAAGTTAATTAAGGTTACTGTCGACACCGATTATTTTAGCCTTTCCCCAATATAGCCAGGGCAGAGAGGAGTCAAGCCTGATCTCCGACAGTTCTTCGGCGATATAACTGCAGATACAGAAACATAACGTTGGGTCGCAGGATTGGTGCAGTACGATCTCGACGGAGACGGGCAAACGGAGACAGACGAAAGTAAGAGCTGCATTCAGCGAAGCACGCGGCAACATGGCCACATTCACGTGTGTTACTTTTTTCTCGTTCGTTTTAATGCCTACCGTAATATTCGGTATTAATTATGAAAATTAACATTAAAAAAAGATCCTATTATTTCCTAAAAAATTATATTAAACCACAGAAAGAAAAACCCACTGTAGTGAATCTGTGTTCTCAGCGTGTTACGTTAGCGGTCCTAAGTTCCATAGGAGAGTCCACAGGGTTATCAATAGTCAATCAATTGGTTTGCGAAATTGAACGAAACGAGTTTGTAAATCTCAACAAGAAATTTCTCGTTATCTTTTGTTAATTAAGAACATCTCAAAAGATGACAAGAAATTTTTTGTCGAAATTGACAAACTCGTTTCGTTCAATTGCACAAACCAATTGATTAAATTTGAATAAGCATCTCTGTTTGGAAAATACTTTGACAAAACGCTATTCGCTGTTTAATAATTTCGTTAATTTAATTTATATTTATAGGACTTTATGGTAAACATTTTTTTTTCACTTTTAAAGAGCTCAGAATACATTCTTAGGATTTCTTACTCTTGAGCATGTAATATACAACTGAACATGCGTAAATATTTCTTTCTGGGGCATGTGATTTGTTTTTAGTTCTCACAAAAGCAGGGCAAGCTGGGAACTCGATTCTTGTATATAAAAACTTGAAGAAAAGATGTACAAAAAACAACTCTGCATTTTTTAAAAATAAATATTTGTTATTTTAATCAATTTTAATTTTAACATTAAATAAGTATTTGTTACTTTAATACGCTTAGAAAATCACCATGGATCTCCATGGTGATTTTCTAAGCGTAGCTTTGATGTGGCACAAGGCCGAAAGTGAGGAACACCCAGTGACGATCGAATTCAATACTCAGTCGTAATTGTTCTAGCGAAAGAAGCTTGCCAATCATTACAACACGTCGAGGTTACCAAATTATTTTCTAAGCTACGCTTAGATGTGGCACAAGGCCGAAACTCACCCAGTGAGTATCGAACTCAATACTCGATCGTAATTATTCTAGCGCGACAGGCTTACTAACCGTTACATGACGTCGAAGTTCCCGAATGATTTTCAACGCATAGCGTAGATGTGGCACAAGCTCGAAAGTGTGGTACCCCAAGTGATGATTGAACACACTATTCAGTCGTAACTGATCTATGAAACAAGCTTGCTAACCATTACACCACGTCGTGGTGCCCCAAATTAAAACTCTGTGTCTTTGAAAATATAAGTCAGAAACGTCGTAGTTACTGACAACTTCTTCTGATATCGTTATAGAATTTCGTTTTATATAAAGATCCTTTGAAGAGAAAATAGCATAGATTCTTTCTACGGCCGTCTTATCTCCGGGTAGTTGCTGGAAATGTCTGACCAACTGATAAAACATCCTTTGTAGAATGGTTTCTTTTCACCCACTCTTCGCATTAATTTGATTTTCTCTTTTGATTATATTTAATTTCGTCTATAGCTTATATCGATTTTCATTAGTGATTTTTCACTAATGTCCACCTAATACAAGGCCCAAGAACCACTCAAGTTAGAAAGTTATTGAAGGTAAGATGAGGAAATATGAAGTTATTTTTTTAAGTACATGGAAGATAGAAAACTATTGACTCTAGACTTGATGCGGTTACTAATGTTGCACGCGAAGAAAGCACACACGCGGTAATCCGTTCCACAAAATTGCGATTCTTAGGAAGAATCTGTCTGAGTAGAACTTCCTTATTAGCTTACCTGTGGAATACAGAAGGGATGAAGTTGATTCAAGCCTGTGGACGTAGCAGGGTTTCTCTTAGCTGTAAAGGTTATACTTGGTAAATGGACGTAAATTGTGATACCGAAAGCCGAAGGCGAAAGATGCTTTCCAAAAGCTAAGCAAAGCATTAAGAAACAGGAAAACTTCGTTAGAAAAGACTGTTGAAATGTGATGCCATATTGGTCGTCCTATAAGGCAGTGAATGCTGGACAATCTCCTCAGCGAAACGAAAAAGATTTAGAGAATAAGAGAAACAAAACGGACACTTATGTTTAACACCAGGAAGAGACAGATTACATTTCTGGAGCTCACAATGGGGAAAGAGGGTTTGGAAAATTTGACATATACCAGGACATAGTGAAAGGAAGAGTGGCAGAAGAAGGCAGCTCATAACGTGCCTAACGAACTTGTGTAGATACTTAGCAGAACAGGGGTACATGATGGTTACACCTGTTGAGTCCCATCTATGAGACCCAACAGGTGCTACCACCATGCTACCAAATAAAACACTATGAAAGTATAAAAATACATTTTGTAGTAAAAATACCAACAATACATTTTATGTAAAAAAAGAATTTAGCAACAACACATTTTTAAAGTAACAATTAAAATTAATACATTTTATCTGTAGTTGAAGGCAGACAATTACGTTCAAAATACATTTTGTTAAAGTCAAGAAATCGTTCAAATTATTTAGATTCCGGCACTGAATGACCCATGGACAAAATCAACGATCCGCCAAACAGCCAACATGAAAGAATCTCATGGTATAAAGCCAAATAATATCCGACAATTTCTTAAATGAAACTCTATTCCAAATTATAACTTTAACAAAACTACAGCATAAAACACGTATGACCGCCTCTAGTAAGCATGTCCATACAAACATGTATATGCAGAAAAAGCTGAGTATCATATACCATGCATTCAATTGTGAAAGCAGAATAACATATTATATTTTTGTTAATTCAAAGCTCCCAAGAAAATTAAATTTCGGCATTACATGACCCATAAGCCGTTGATATGCCGTTAAACAAAAAGCAAACAACACAAAGAATAGGAGAGATAGCAAAAAGAGAAAAAAAAATTTAATAAGGACAGATGATTGTAGCAAACCTTGATCTCCCCACGTCCTGATGGAACACGGCACATAGAAGAAGAAGTAGCGATAGAGTATCGATGGTTTCAGATGTAGCCTCTGTAGGAACGGAGCAACATGGTGGAGAATAAGCACTTTTGGACTCTGTCAACACAGGGAAGAAAGGATTGGGAAGCTCTAGCCTAGATATGACAGAAATGCGCCATTTCTATTTTGATATTAGTCTTATAAAGATAAAGATGTTGTAGTTGAAACGTATCTTTCTCGAACAATACAAGGAGCTGACTATTTTCTTAATATCATTAATAATGGATCAGAAATGTGAGTTCAACTTTACGTTTAAGCAGTACTTGAATCACAATAAACGTTAAAAAAAATAGCCCAACTTTGAGAGTAGCGCCATTCGTAGGATTACTCCTGTTTATTTTGACCCTTTTTTTCTTAAAGCAATTCACCCCAAGCAAGGAAAGAGAGCCACTAGAAGGCAACCACTTACAGAGGACTGAGAACAAGAGTAAAGAGGCGTGTTTGAGGAAAAGATATAGAGGACGAGCAACATGATAAAAGTATCAGCTGTCGATTGGCATTACCCTTGAATATTTGAAGATTATAGTCGTCGCTGAGGGAAGCAAGTGGAAAGGAGTCCACAGACCGGAAATGCGAGT
The DNA here is from genome assembly GCA_964036315.1 of Acanthosepion esculentum. Taxonomy (NCBI): domain Eukaryota; kingdom Metazoa; phylum Mollusca; class Cephalopoda; order Sepiida; family Sepiidae; genus Acanthosepion; species Acanthosepion esculentum. The sequence goes on from OZ038483.1 coordinate 70,140,909, forward strand.
AGCTGTTTGAATAGAAGAGGCGGTTACATTTAACCGTTTCGACAGTGAAAGGGTGGGACCGAGATGCCAGACTAGCAGCTCGCTTAAATTTATGCAGTCTGCGAACCAGAGAAAGCAACTCGTCGGAACAGTTGCCGTGAAAATACTTGTAGAATAAAACAGAGAGAAGGCACGTCTGTGAGAAAGCGACTCTAGACGAGATACCAGATTGCACGTCTGTGAGAAAGCGACTCTAGACGAGATACCAGATTGCATTTCATATTCATCTCTTGATCTGGTCGAGGACCTCGAGACCTACACGGGGTACCAGACCATATATGACAACTATAAATTTTTCATTGTTCTGAATGTTGTCCTAATCTTTATTGTCATATCTACGAAGTTGTACGATCCGGTATTCTTCAGGTTGATAGACGTTGAAATTACGAACCATTTATTTAGTCCACGGGGGTGCCACGCCTTTCTTGATATCTCACTCTCAGTTAATTCCATTAGTAATTCAACTCTCCAAGATTTGCTCCCTCTGCTATAGCCAGGGACTGAACTCACAACTCTTTGCATCATTCAACATTAACCTCATAACATTTTAAACAGTACAGTTCTATAACACAATTTACTTGAGTAAAGCAGGGTCGACCACTTCGCTGCAAATGTGCTACTGCTGAAGATATACCCTATATACCCTGATACTAGTTTATCCGGAAAGAAACAACGGATGCGTCCCAATCTCATCTCTATATCTTTTCACGTTAATACAGATATCCCCAGGGCGCTATTCTTGGACATACGTTGTTGTTAATAAGATGTGTTGAAATTAATGCCTGCAAGATTTCACGGCTCTAGCACCATTCCTTTATAGTCAGCCTCTGAAATCTTGAGACCAGACTCGACGAAGACTACGTAAACAATTTTCAATGCTATCAATCTAGAAAGTGATAAAGGAATAGATCCAGCTCTCCGTAATCTTTCATTCTTTGGTATGCTCTCTTTGCATGGAAGAATGTGTTACATAGTTCTTAGAATAAACCAATATACTTCATTTTCAGCCCAAACAAGGCGATACTGCCACTAGTGTTTTGCTAGGTCTATTCCTAGTAAGATTGGTTCTCTGTGTCGCGTGAGACAATTCTTCAGTATCGTAATCATATCTGTTGTTAATGACATTTGACCAATATGATAACCAGTCGTTTTCGAACAATCAGATATCAATTTACTCGGAAAGAAACAATGCACTTATTAATAAGAAGAGTCCCAATCTCATCTCTAGATCTTTTCGTGTTAATACAGATAATCCCAGGGCGTTATCCTTGGACATACGCTGTTTTTAATTTTCATCGACGACATTCCTGATGCCATCAGTTCTCAACCCGGTATCTATGATGACACAATTCCGGTGTTAATAGGAAATCTGATCTGTTTGATATGGTAAAATGAGTAGCTGACCTAAAAAAAAAAACAAAAAAAAACGACTTACAATCTTTTGTTAACTGGGGCAAAGAATGACTTGTTAATTTTAACGATTTCCCAACGACAATGCTCTCATTTACTCGAATGAGAGAACCTATTTTACATGGCTGATGTTAACTTCCAGTAGATTGATACATTGCGCCTTCCCCGGATAACATTTTCCGCTGATATGAAAAGCAAAGATTATATTGAATCAATTTCTAGGATTGCTACTAGGATGAAACGTTGTTTTATTGTGCCCTACTAGAGGTTTTTCTCTCTAGAATCTATCTTGCACATTGTTAACTCGACCATTCGTCCATGCATTGAATATTATGTTAAATATAAGTTTAGCATGCTATTATTTTTAGAGGAAGTGTATCTCAGCTCTGACTTCCGAAGGTTGAACTTCGGGGTCAGATGTACGGCATAATAAGGAAGTCGATTTTGATCGGCTGAGCTAGCGTGGGAATGATAGATAGATAGAGAAATGTTTATTGGGTTAACATTTTCTGAGAGAATGAAAAAATAGGAAGTTGTGGAGAGCAATGATCGCCTACATCTTGAACGGACGTGATGCATAAACAATGCTAGTAGTTGAGCTTTTCAGTATATATTTATCAATCAGAACAATAAATTTGAATTTGTAATATTTAATCATATTAACGTAACTAGGGCATTCATGGCTCTCCGCAGCTTCCGATTCTATATAATTTCTATGCTTTCTTGTGAAAACTATTAGAGTGGTTTCCTTTTGCTTTGTCCATAATTTGGATTTCAGAGTTTCCTCTCCTTGACACTAATTACCATCGATGATACCTCAATCTAAGGTGCGTTTTATCCTATAACTGGGGACATGAAAAAATGGATTCAAAACAGCGTTTATGAGAAAGTGGACGTAACAGACGAGGCAGGAATTTGAAACTGGCTGGTAGGTTTCCGCTTTTCTCAATGATAACTGATGCTCCACTCGCAGTACTGTATTATCGATCTTTATTATTTGCGCAAATAAATTCTTCTTATTTATTTTGTCTGTTGATTAAGTTTTCATGTTGTTTTGTTGACTGCATGTAATTATTTTCGTCTCGGCAATATACTTCTTCAGTTCTCTACTAGATTTTCCAAGGAAAGGCCCTAATGATATTTGCTAAGATTAGCTTAGAACGATACGGGGGGGGGGCAAATTACGCTAACAAAGCGTTGTATCAATTTTGCAAGTGTTCTTCAGCCTTAAGAATCATTGTTCGAAATCCTTCCTTTGAAATGGTACCGAAAGGAAATATATAACAATTGAATCCATTAAGCTGAGTGAATAGTACAGCTTTATTTATTTCATTTATTTTAGTTATATTGTTTCTTGTTTCTTTACATTCCTATTCGCTCAAACGGTTTCGATCCTTTTTCAAAGCGACAGATCTTAACAAAACAAAACACGAAATGTTAAAATGAAAGCGAAACGAAACAACCGTTTCTTCATTTAAGATGCGAGCTTGGTAAATAGAAAAAAATACTTAACATGAAGGAAGTTTTATTCATTGAATTATTTAGAATGCGTTAATGGAAAGTTTACACGTATATGACTGATAGTAACAAGAATAGGCTAATCCGTCGTTTTTGGAAACCTGTGATAATACAGATAATCCATTGACGGAAGCCATCGGCTTGGAAGTGACAAAGTAATCTTAAAAAACAAGGATTATACTCAAAAGCATGATTTAAAGAATAAAGGGTATTTTAAATGTATACTTCACAAATGTATTTATTTAATGCATTTAATAGAAGTCCACGTTATTTGACACTTAGTGAGGATATAACTCATCACCTTCCATATTAAAATAGCGAGATATATATATAGAGAGAGAGAGAGACACGCGAACGGATCCAATAATATTGTTTCAGTTTTGCTATATACTATTTTTTACGGTGAAGTTCACCCCGTATATTGTACGTAACCACTCGAGGTAGAGTGTTACAGACTATACAGATTAAAGTGATCGGAAAATATCCTCTAGGGAGTCGGATACATAGAGCAGTGGTTTGCGGAAAGAAACTGCTTACTTCTCACCAGTGGAATACGGAGGGAATGAGGACGGTTTGATACAATTTGCGTAGCGTAGCGAGTCTTAGCCGTGAATATTAGAACTGTTGGAAGTAAGGAATGTAATTCGTCCCGTCCTGGGTATGACGATAAACTACATTCGCATCCCAGGTAATACTACATCCAACACCAACGCCTCTGATCAGCAGGTTTTGAGGAGCGTGGAACCACCTCTTAATTAATTGTGTTCCAAAGGCCCACTCTGACCCGGGGTGGTAGCAGCTGTTAGGGTCCCAGCTATGGGCAAATAATTAACCCCCAAACTGGGGTCAAAACACTATGAAAGGGTAAAAATAGATTTTAATAACAGCAATACTTTTTTTTGTAAAAATATTACCGGCAATACATTTTTGAAAAAATAATACCAACAATGCATTTTTGGAAAAAAATATTACCGGCAATACATTTTTGAAAAATCATTACCAGCAATACATTTTTGCGGAAAAAAATATTACCAGAAATAGATATTTGAAAAAATATTACGAGTAATACATTTTTGGAAAAGAATTTTTACCAGCAATGCATGTTTTGGAAAAAATATTACCAGCAATACATTTTTAGAAAAATATTACCAGCAGTACATTTTTTGAAAAATATTACCAGCAATACATTTTTGAAAAAATATTACCAACAATGCATTTTTGGAAAAAAATATTACCGGCAATACATTTTTGAAAAAATATTACCAGCAATAAATTTTTGAAAAAATATTACCAGCAATACATTTTTGAAAAAATATTACCAACAATGCATTTTTGAAAAAATATTACCAGCAATACATTTTTGAAAAAATATTACCAGGAATACATTTTTGAAAAAATATTACCAACAATGCATTGTTGTAAAAAAATATTACCAGCAATACATTTTTAAAAAAATATTACCAACAATGCATTTTTGGAAAAAAATATTACCGGCAATACATTTTTGAAAAAATATTACCAGCAATAAATTTTTGAAAAAATATTACCAGCAATACATTTTTGAAAAAATATTACCAACAATGCATTTTTGTAAAAAAATATTACCAGCAATACATTT
>OZ038483.1:70150493-70160493 GCA_964036315.1 Acanthosepion esculentum
GAAAAAAAATCAGAGGTCAAAGTAAGAATTTTTATATATCCCACTCGGGTAAGAATATAAGATAATGAAGTTGAAAATCCAACTGGAGTCTTTAAGAATTATTTATTTCGAGTTACTTTATCGGTTGCAGAGTTCCATGATTCAAAAGTTAAATTGAGATGGAGAAACGCGTAGATATAATATGATGTCTAGAATTTAACTGGAGTTTTATGCAAAAGAAAAAAAAAAGAAAAACAAGTGTGGTAGTGTTACCTGTTTAAAATGCAATATGATTGGTTTATTATAATCACGTGATCAGGTATAGTAATTTTTGCAGCATAGAATTATGATCATAGAATTCTGTTGTCAAAAACTGAGTGTCGTAAGCGTGACTAATGGCAACAAAGTGTTAATTAGTATACGACTGCAAAGTGTTGTAACTAATTAACATTTTGTTGTCATTAGACACACTAATAAAACACGCACCCCAATACATTCATACATACACACACACACACACACACACACACACACACACACACACATATATATATATATATATATATATATATATATATGAAGAAATACTGTTAATGTGTACTATATTTATGGGATAAAGTGCTCAATATCAGAGATAGAGCGTGTGTAAATATAAAAGTGAACATAGAAGTCAACACTTAGAGGCGACAGTCTGTTTCATGCTACCTGACGATTGCACAAGCATGAAACAGACTGTCGCCTCTAAGTGTTGACTTCTATGTTCACTTTTATATATATATATATGTATATATATATATATATATATATATATATATATATATATATATATAAATTTGTATGTGTGAAAGAGAGACAGTGCTTGATACATTTCACATTTTCTCATCTCTAGTTGGTTGTCGCATGCAGTTCTTTGCAGGACAACAGTATATGGAATAAAAGACTGCAGTTTGATGTTAAGAGTGCATTTCAGACAGTTCTTATGGAATCGCTCAAGCCATTTGACATGCCAACTTAAAGAGAAACAACTGTTTTATATGAAATTATTTTTTAAAATGCATATTTATTAATAAGAAAAAGCCTACAGCTGAAACCTCGTGTCTGGAATTATGATAAAAAGTGTTCAGTACAACTTGCCCACCGTTAATACCTTTAAATGTTCTGTCTTTATCTATGTAGTGTATTCCTTCAGTAGGTGGGCGATCATAGCTCTCCAGAAATATCAATTGTAAGATGTATCTCTCTTATTCCGTGTTCTATCAATCATCTACACAAGCTCTTTAGCTACTTTCCCCTGTCTCTCTTGTTCTGTGCCCGAAGACTTTTAACCTCATTCAATAACAGAATTATTTCCTGTACACTATCCAGCATCACAGAAGAAAAAATAAAAATAAAAATTAATAATCCTAACCACTACAAACCTACTTATTGTTGTAGCATACCTACGGACAATAATGGGTATGTCCTCATTCACATAAATGCATTAGTAAATACTGTATGTTGGTCTGCAGTCGTAGATTCGTCTCCAGCTGTGCTTGTCAAACTCTCTGCCTCCGGGTAGAGAGAATCCCCAGGCGAGGCTACGTTGGAGGACAGAATCTCGTCTCGGGAAACAGCTACCAGACGCCGTTTTATACGGGGTCTACGGGGAATTTTTAGCCAAGCCAACGAGCTTAGATACCCCACATTAAATTCGGCCTTGTGCCACATTTGATCCCCTGGGGCGGTTGGTAGATATCTTGCAGTTGGAGATTCATTGTGGAATTCACTTGACTCACTTCTCGTAGATGACTATTTCTTCTACACGCCTCTGGCGAATCTTATATGTGTTGTTCTTGTCCTAAGTATTAGCGCTCATTACCAACCATCGTGGGATTATCCTATTCAGCAACCTTCTCTAGATTACAACACTTACCATCTCCATAACAAGGAAGACTGTAACCTAAAAAACATTAACACCACACCTAATACAATAAGATATATAGTTGGCACCAAATTAGATAGCAACAACAGAGCAGAGACAGGAATATAAAAAATGCGTGCAAAATTGTAGAAACCCTCTTTCCTGATTATGAGAGATTTCCCCTATCTCTTTCTGATTCAAAAATCTTTTCTTTTACCATTTTCCATAAAACTCCAAGATAGCTTACATTTTCAGCCCATAATGTGCTCAGAATCCTACTGCGAAATCACATTTTTTGTTGACTCTAACCTCTTCTTCATCTGAGATGAAATTGTTCAGCATTCACTGCCGTATAGAAGGACCGATATTATACAACATTCCGGTACACATTTCTTTTGTTTCTATCGAAATTTCCCTGTTTCTTAATACTTTGCTTAGGTTTTGGAAAACATCTTTCGATATTCCGATGCACGTTTGGATTTCGGTGTCACATTTTCTGTCCTCAGAAAAATTCTAAGACATTTAGAGTGACATATTTGCTTGCTTTCGATGCCTCAATACCTAACTCGCGTCATTGGCTCTCACTTCTGCTGACAATCATACATTCTGTTTTCTTATAATTAGTCCTTTTGTTCTCGTTTTCTTTTACAAACTTATGTATGCGTTCCCTTAGTTGCCTTACTGTGTTACCAGCATATCAAAATCTAAATCTTCCAATAATTAAAGAAAATATTATTATGAAAAAATCCATGCGATTTCTCAAATGACACGTCTTACCTTTGTCTTTTCTACAAATATTTTCATGCCAACTGCTCTGATGAGAATTTTTCTCCGTTATACCTCGACTACATGAATTTAAATGTGCTACGAGATTGGCAAATAGATATCACCGTTTTACAGTTGAACTAGCTAGATTCGACCGTCACTTTTATTCTAACAGTTTTTTGTTCTCGCAGTTCTCACCTGTGGAACTCCCTTTTGATTTCTTGCTTCCTGATAAAAACAATCTTCGAAAAGTCAAATGCAGCATAAATCGCCATCTTCTGTCTTCTTGAAAGTTATTTCTTTCTATCCTTTTCCTCAATCCTCCCCATTCTTACTCTTCTCATTTTCACTTTCATTTTCACTTTCACTTTCACTCCTTGTACCCCCCCCCCTGCGTTCTAGTAGTAATGTCGCCTTGCAGTGGATGAAACGATTAGAAAAAAATGAGCCAGCTGTTAGTTGCGTTTCTCCGGATTTTATATAGCGTAATTTCTTTCGTCTTTGTTTTCTTTAAGTTCAGGTATGTTATTTATTTATTTACTTATTTGCAACGTGGGTCATTGTATTGTAAGTCGAAATGGGATTTATGTACGCGCAATAACCCAATGAACTATGGGTAATTTATTCTTTTTTACTAGCTCTTCTCTCTTTATCAGCTGTTGTAGAGAAATACGTGTAGTTTATCGTCGCTGGGTTTGCGTAAAAATATTTGTTGTCAAAGAACGGTCACTTTTAATAAAATCAGATCTTCCTCTTCCACACTCTCATTCTCTCTTTTGTTTATCGTTTTTCACTTTCCATTTCTCGTTCGACTTTTTTTTTCTCTTTCCCACGTTCTACTCCTTGTTTTTTGTTTTCTCTATCAATTTTCTCTTACTCCTTTTTCCGTTTTTTTCCTTCATCTCATCCTCTTTGCTTCTTAGTCTTCCTTTTTCTTCATCTATTTTCCTTTCCTGTTTTCTCTTTCTCCTGTCTTGTTAGTATTCTTTTTTCTAGTGTATCCATTCAATACGGCCATGGTAGATTTGTCAGATGTCGGGCAGGAGAAGCGATCGCAGCGTGCGGCACGTTTGGAATGTGCCTGACAAACATATCATGTGTTGATCCATTCATTGTGAGTGCAATTGGGCAGCCAGAACTGCGATTCTGGCTCCCAGCCAAGTGTTTTCCATGTTCTTGAACAGATGATAGTCGGATCAGGAGAATAGAGAGGGTTATCAACCAGTCTAAAGTCACACTCATGCACAGCAGCCATTGAAACCAAGGACTTGTATACTGGAAGATTGCCCTGATGAAACAAAAGGCCTTTCGTCATTTTTTTTTCTGTGAGGTTGGCCTTGATAGACTTTCGTAACTACCTCAGCATATGTGCGCGTTATCTCCATTGATGGTGTGGCCCTTTTGAAGATAGTTAATAAGCATAATGACTTTGGCTTCCCCACAAAACAAATGGCATCGCCTTTTCTACAAATGAAGCCACTCTGGTTGTTTTTGGAGCAGTTGAGGATGGATGTTCTCACTGTGTGGATTGCATCTGACTGAAAGCGATACGCAGTCATTCTAGGTTATCAAGCGTTTAAGAAAGCCATGTGAGATTTGCCCGTCATGAGATTAACATTATGCGCCTTTGAACAGGTTTCAGAAGACGTGCCAGCCACCTAGAAGAAATGTCCACTATGCCAATTTCATTGTGCAGAATATTTTCAACTCTTTCATGGGATATAATTGCATAGGATATTTGATTTGTAGCCAATTGCTTCCCTTGACGTTGGATTAATGTTTTCCTAGGTGGTGGCGTTTGTGGGATGTCCAGGCATTTGTTTCATCTTCAAGACAATCCATTCCGTCCTTATTTCACTTTTTAATAGTTGAAAAAGCTATAACGTCATGCCCTAATCAGGTTTAGAGGAGTATAGAATCACCTCTTAATTGCTGGTGTTCCGAGGTTCACCTTGACCCGGGGTGGTAGCACCCGTTAGGGTCCCAGCTATGTCCAAATAGTTAACACCCAAACTTGTATAAAATCAGTTTTAATACCAGAAATACTTTGTAATAAAAAAAAATTATTACCAGCAATAATTTTTGAAGGAAAAATTATCAGCAATACTTTAAAAATAATACCAGCAATACAAACAGCTATACATTTGTTTGAAAAAAAAATATGACCAGCTATAGATTTCTTCAAGGAAAAATATTCCCAGAAATAGATTTTTGAAGAAAAATATATTACCAGCAATAAAAATTTTGTCGGCATTAAATAAGCCATTATGGTTGATATGCCGTAAAACAAACCAAATCAAACCAATTTATTAATAAGTAGATTTGAAGTTAATGCATGCAAGATTTCCCAAGCACTAACATCAGTACTTTATAGTCAGTCTATGAACTTTTCACCCTACCGTCGTCTTTAATGGCAATCCTATAAAGAAAAGAGGAACTTAATTCTGTGACATTATTTTTATTATTCGGACTATTGTCCTCATTTTTGTCGCCATATTTATTACAAAGTTTCGGCTGTTGTATACTCCGGCCTTCTTCAGGTGGTTGGAATGTCGAACTGAACCCTTTATTTCGCGCACTGGGGTAGACTTTTCTAGTTCCACGTGCCATGTTTAATGAATGTCATTTGTCAGTTATCTCCTGTTAATTTCCCTCTGAAAGTTCTTCACTGCCTTAACCGAGTATTGAACTCACAGTTTTTGGGTCCTGTCACTGGATCTAACTAATGCCTTTATCCACTGTGCCATGTGTCCTTGAGGACACATGGCACAGTAGATAAAAGTCAGAGCGTACAACGGCCGAAACTTTGTAATAAATATGACGACAAAGATGAGGACAATAGTCCGAACAATGTAAATAATGTACTTAATGCCTCATCTCAGAAATATAGACAGATATTTAATTTGGTGACTAATGATCCTTTGCCGCTGTTAATGCGGATAAAACAAAACGGGCTTATATTGTCATTAGCGATAAAAGAGCCACTATTGCTAAACTTTGGTAAAGCATTCAAATGAGTCATGTTACTGTCGGATGTTTAATTTTATCCCTCGGCTATTCTTAATGGCAAGTTTCTTCCAACATTGCTGGTAGATTCCATAAGGAAGCAGGGGAAGTCGTTGCATAATGGACAAATTAATATTAGCCGTTTCCTGAAATATTCAGCATTCATTGTTCATGCAGCCAGTGCTACTTCCAGTTGAAATTCATAAAATCTTTTTATGGAAACCTGTTTCAAGTAAATAAGGTTTCTCAGATCCAGTAGCTCTTATTGCACCGTCCATTATTGAGGTGGTTTTCCTTCCTAATTATTAACTTCCTTTTTCGAATTACATGCGATATTAATGTTAGCTATGCTAGTGATATTGTTTCTGTCATTTGTCATCTGTACGCCAATAACTCTCGGAGAACAGGGAATAGAAGATGACAAATCTAGCATGTGGGCAAGAAAATAGTCAAGAAGCTTTCTAAGAGGAAGCTATACATGTCCTTCTTCAAAGGTTCAATCGCATTCAGAAGGACAGAGTCTATGCTGCAATCTATATTTGGAATTATATATATTGTTTACTATAATGTTTACTCTGTACTAGACCCAAGTAGGGTGTTATTAAGAAAGTGCTATAGTTTATGGAGATGATGATAACCTCCAGGAGAGTGACTAGTTTCGCCTTCTCGTTCTAAGATTCTCAGCTGACACGAATTGGAAAAACTATATTAAATCCATTGCTATGTCTTCTGCCAAGAAATTTGGCTCACTGTGTCGTGCTAGACATTCTTCCTCTCCTACATCTATCTTATATATTTATAAGTCTACCATACGTCCATGCCTCGAATATTGCTGTCACATATGTTCCGGTGCTCCTGCTATATATTTAGATATTCGGAATAAAATACAAAGAAGAATCAGCAATATTACTAGCCCTGACCTGGCATCTTGGCTTCAGTAACTTTCGCACCACCACAAAGCTGCCTCCCTGTGGCTTTTCTATAAATACTTACATGTTAATTGTTCGTATGAGCTCTTCTCTGTGTCAGCAATATTATTGGTCATGATCTGGTGCCTCGGCTTCAGTCACTTTTCTACCGCCGTAAAGTTTTACCCACTTCCAGCCATTTCTATAATTTCTTGGTAATTGTTAAATGAGCTCTTCTCTACGGTACCTAGATTTTATGAATTTAAGTCCAGTAGGGACGAGTTTTCATCACATTACAGTTGAGTTGTCACTATAAGTTCTATGCTAACATTTTCTTTTCTCGCACTTCTCCATTGTGGACCTTTTCTTGCTTTCCAGTTGTTCAAGAATTTAAATGCAATGTCAATAGTTATTTACTGCCTTCCTGATTACTTTTCTGTTTTCCTTAATAATGCATTTGTTTTCTAATTCTTTCACACCCAGTAACGCCTTGTGCTTTAGTGGCTTTACTGACTTGCATGGCGTGATTTCGATTAAAAAACAATATTTGTTGAAAATAAAAGCTAACCTTTGACTTGAACAGACTAATATTGTAGTGAGACATCGGGGAAGAATCGTCTTAGTGGCCGGTTATAGAAAACAGCGGATCGTGGGAAGAACATGCTCGAGTTGCACTTGCATCTCAAAAATGGAATGAGCATGGTTCGCTAAGATTAGAACTGATGGAATTGAGGAATGTAGTTCGCCTGAAGGTATGTATTCTCTTCTTTTCCCCCGAGCTATGGGTAAATAGCAGGACAGATCGTGTTCTATGGCCTTAGATGGCAACTGGTCTACCACACAAAGATATAGCAACCTACTATGGTAAGAAATCTGCTTCGTCAGTCATGTATCGAAAGATACATGATCGCTTAAGAGTGTATCACGACTGGCACATAACTGGCTGAGTTCGCATGAGAACCTTCTATCAAATAGCGTTAGAGCATCGAGAGGCTTGCAAAGTTTCGTCTGTGGGGATGGGGGTTTAGGGTGGGAAATAATTCATCACCCACAAAGACGCTTTTGGATTCTATCGAGACTGGAAAGTGAAGACTGGGTAGCCCCTGCTTATATGTGTCAACAGGACTCCATTTTCAGACTCATCTTGTCATTGTAAAGCTACAGTATAGTAAGCGTAGTCAGTGACTTACTAGACCGGTACACAAAACCAATCATTTTGCAGTATCTTCAGCAATGGATAACATATACGCGTGCTACTTGAGGTCCGAGTTGAGCTTAATTCTTAGAGGACGCTCAGTGGACGAGACCTTCCAGAGAGAACCGCATTTCATCGCAATCGGTAAAAATTCAGGTTTCGCTCGTTGATGATATAATGTACTAGTTGAGTTTTCGGATATGGTTGTTAGTCCTGGGTATGACGATATACAGCATCTGGCAGTAAGGCCTCTGATCCAGATATTGGAGATTTTGAGGAGCTCGGAATCTCTCTTGATTGCTGTTGTACCCAGGTTTACCCTGATCCGGAGTGGTAGCACCAGTTGGGGTCCAAGCTATGGGTAAATATTTAACCCCCCCAAACTGGGGTCAAAACACTATGAAAGTATAAAAATAATTTTTTTATAATGAAAATACCAGCAATGCATTTTCATAATAAACAATTACCAGTAATACATTTTTGAATAAAAATTCACCATCAATACATTTTTTGAAAAAGATTTAGGAGCAATAAATTTGTGAAAAAAAAATACCAGCAATACATTTTTGTAATAAATAAAAATTACCAGCAATACTTTTTTGACCCGTAATACTTTTTTGACCAGCAATACTTTTTTAACCCGTAATACATTTTTGAAAAAAAAATTACCAGCAAATAATTTTTGTAAAGAAAATTACTAATGTTCCCTAGAAAATTATATATCGGCATTAAACGACCCATAAGAAGTTGATATGCTGCTAAACAAATCTGTTACAATTTAAGAAGACTGACATGTCATCTCTCTAAGTAGATATGTAAGCACAATTCCCCTCCACTTTTTTGCCAGGTTTTGATTGACAAGGTGGTAACAGGTGGTAATAGAACATTTTAAACGTAAAACAGTCGATTAAACATCATGGAAGAACTTCACATAAACATAAAAGCAATACACTATCAATAAAAAATTCGTTCAACCATGCGTTAATATGTTTAGATACTGTAAAGTTAGCTTTTACCATGAGATATCAAAGTCTATGCCAGATTCATAGCGTGATGAACCGACATTTATTTTGAACATTGTATCTTTACAACGTAAATACTACATAGGTTATCTCACTAAATTATTTTTTCATACATTGTTCGAAAGTTATCTGTACATACCACATAATTTCAGCAAGTTTATTTACATGTTTCTATCTGTTATCCTACGCCAAGAGCAAGTCAGGGAATAACTTAGCAGGTATTCCTTGCCAGGTATATTCAAGAAAATATGTATAAACGAAGTATTGCTGGCCAAATTATGTGAGTCTGCAGCACAAAAAGCTAATAAAACCATGCAATTACGACGTTAACAGAGAATTTAACAGTGCCAACAAAGAGATTAAACACTTCGTCGTCCCAAATAAGAAAATTAATGGAGCTATAAAGTCCGCTGCATTTTCCGCCCAATTCAACACAATCTCTCTAACAAATATAAACACGATACTGGCTAGCACTCGATCTGTACCTTCTTGTGATAAAAATGTCCAACGATGTTGGAAAGTATGAGGAGCATTACGCGTAATTTCTGCAAGTAATTTTACAAGTCTCTTTATGTTATTAAACCAATTAGAGACAACAACAGAAACTCACGAAAAAGATGAATGGTCATACGATTTTATAGAATATGGTAAGTTTGAAAGTAAATGCTATATATATATATATATATATATATATATATATATATATATATATATATATATATATATATATATATATATATATATTAGATATAGTTAAAAAAAACTTTTTAAACAACATCTAAAATATTATTATTGTTAGATTTACGTTAGAAATATTCAAACAAAGTTGCATTCCCCAACACGTGACGTCCGTATCTCGCGACGGACGCTACTTGTAAACAAACTTCTGAATACATTTATTTCTGATGAAAGATCGGGGCAGATCTGAAATATCAAATATATATATATATATATATATATATAAATGATAACTTTCACAAAAAAACATTCAATTTTTTTTATTTTGCAACTTTCCAGTTGTTTTCTCCATATTATATATATATATATATATATATATATATATATATATATATATATATATATATATATATGTATGTATATATATATAGTTTTAAGCTGTGCTATATTCATGGGATAAATGCTCATTATTAGCGATAAAGCGTATGTAAATATAAATATAAAATTGAACATTGAAGTCAACACACACATACATACATACATATAT
>OZ038483.1:70165493-70240493 GCA_964036315.1 Acanthosepion esculentum
ATATTTATCACAATGTTTCGGCCGTTGTACGCTCCGGCCTTCAGCGGAGACAGATACTGAAGGATTGGTACGAACCCGATACACCGGAAGAAGTTGTTAAATTTTTTTTTTTTATTTTATTTTATTTATACGTGTATTGAACACTTTTTAATACAAATGTTTCTTTGTCTAATTCAACTCTGACCAATAACTTTTTTATAATTATAATATATATATTTTTATATATATGTGTGTGTATGTGTGTGTGATTGTGTGTTTTTGTATGTGCGTGTCTGTCTCTCACCGCGTGTTTTATCTTAGTCAAAATACAGCAGGAGAGATTAGTAGCTGAATCGCCAGATATGTACTTATAAAATGAAAAACAAGAAATTTAACAGAAAGCCTGTCATTGTTTTTGTCTCAATCTTTCATCCAGTCAGCTCTCCGGTTTTTCTCCAGTTTAAGGTTAAAATGTTGAGATAAAAAAATTATCATTATCCGTCAATCTATTCTCTATATTCAGAACACATTCTCTCACTTGATATCCAGTGATATATTCCAGTTACTTGTGGTAAGGAAGATCATCCCCTTCAATACTTAAAAGAGCGATAACAGTTAGTGGACGTAGGAAACCTTTAGAAAAAAAAAGATCTTATCAGTCGAATACAAGGAACGTTCTCTTAGAAGTCAATGCCTAATCTCATTATTACAATTTTAACGCCGAGGAAAGCGATAAAGCAACTGAGACGCATGGGTTTACTGAGAGAACCGTTATTAAGAAGAAGGAGAACAATAAAAGAATAGAATACAAAGAAACAGATGAAGATTTACGTTGAGTTTAAATGTTTGGGAATCGGAGTTGACAAGAAATCAATCAGCCAAATGAGAGTTCCTCAGGCGACAAGTGCGAGAAAATAAAACTATTAGTATCGAACGGTTACATCGAGTAATTTCAAAAGTAAAATGATGAGAGCTTGTTGCCAATCCGGTAGTAAACTTAAATTAGTCTAGTCGACGTATCACAAAGGAAAACTGATGAGAACAATTGCCATGAAAATATTTAGAGAAAAGTCAAAGGAAAGTTACATTACGGCATGGTAAATGTATAGATGCCAGGTCAGGACCGATGACATTGCAGATTCTTCTATGGATTTTTTCAAGAATCTCAAATTGAACAGATAGTTCTGACATGAAGAATTCAGATAATTACTGAAATTAGCCTAAAGAGAATCGTCTTGTTACCGAAACCTCAGCGGTATCTTCTAGTTTCCCGTTGTGTGAAAAGCCACTGTGTACAAAATAATCACATCAACAACAACAATAGTTAGAAGAAGAAGTTGAATTCTTTTATTGTTGGTATCGTGTCCTTAAATGAACTTATTTTGAAAAAGGAATTTCTAACCAAAAACAGTTCTGATTTTCTTCTTTTTTTTGTTTGTTTGTTTCGTTTTTGTCCTGTGGTGGCGTTGATTACTCAGCTTATTGGTTTCAAAGAAGAAACCTTGCATCATATGCAATGCTTGGAAGTTATAATTAAAACCTTCAAAAGAAAAAGCATTTTTTCTTTTGGCTTTAACAAACTTAACTGATTTTCAGACATCCTATTAAGAAGAAAAAAAAGCTTAAAACACAGTATATACCATTGTACCATCGATCCTGTGCCTAAGTTGACTTTGTATATTTACGAAAACACCATTATTGACTGATATTTTGATACCTCTCCGTTTTTTAATATACTGTAATTTTTTTCAAATGCAGAGTTTTATTCAACAGTTGTTTTCCTTAAATGCTTTAAGTGTTTTATGTGAAATATATAACAAGAGCTAAAATTTCTAATAATATAAGGCTTACAGCCGTATCACTTTGAAACATCGGTTCTCGTACGATCAACTTGATTAAGCATCGTCGAGCCAGGTCTTGTGAATGTTAAATTCACTAAGCTTAGACGTGCAGATGGTGTAATGGATAACGGGTTGGAATTGGAAATTGGAGTTCCAAGTTTCAATTCCCATCGGTTTCGTTATATTTACTTATACGCAAATACCTCTGGGAAAGATATGAATCCACTTATTCTATTCCTATATTTAGTTAACTGGTAGAACTTGTGTCAGTAAATCATTTTTTTTTTAAATAAAAAACTTAAAAAATGTATTTTCTGGATATAAATAATCTTGAAACGTTTGCTAAGCTGTAAAAAACAAAGCAATCAATATTTAAATTCCAATATGACAATTACATTGTTTGAATAAATCTTCTTGTGTTTATTTCATTTTGTTTTTTTTACTGGTACTTTCATTTTTAGGTTAAATGACAATCTTTTGCTAGTGCTGTATCACATCTTTGGCGTATTCTCTAGAGCCGACTGGTTAAAGCGTTAGCACTCAATCAATGGGACATGGGTTTAAATCTAGACACCAAAAGATTGCTTATTGCCAAACAAATCAATCACACTAAGTGATCGGTCTGGATACCCCTCTGTCAGTTGACAGAATTTCCATTCCCACTTTATGTTCCTTTCCTTCGCCACATTTGTAATATGAAGAGATTGGTTTCATTCAGTTTATTAAAGCGTTGTGCAGTCGTAATTGTTGCAAACCTTTTTTTTTACGGACATGAAATATACCAAGAGTTACAATTTCTGTAAATCCCAATGTCATGTTGCGAATAATATTTATAAGAACTACGTTTGAGGAAATAGTTCTTTTATTTACTAGTATTACAGTTTAATAGCTTAAGGGATAAGAACCTAAACATATATTAAGCATATTTTTGTTTGCCTCTGCTGCGTACTTAGAATGTGAGCGTTAGAATTATGAAACCCTGGTTCGAATCTCAACTATGGTCGATTGAACCCAACCTTACAAGTAAACATTGGACAGAAGTATCTGATCGGAAGCCATCGACGGTTGTACTAGCATCAAAGTTCTCATCAATATGGCAGACGGAAGATCATCAGACTTGCCAATTTATTTAGAGATAGTGCTTCGATATAAAAAAGAATTTGATCCCCAAACAGCCTGATTACTCATGGGGATGTATAAGACTATAATAAAACTCACAATGTGTTGAGATACTTAAAAAAAAAGAAAATATTAACTTGAGTTCGCAAAGAGCCGATGGCGGAAAAGACGATCTTATGACTTGACCTCTCCACTAAGGTAGAATGTGACACAAGGTATTTTATATCTGGGAAATCTATAAGCGTATACATGGGTCAAGGAGCAAAATTGCCCAGTCCACATGACCACTATCATTTTCACCCCGATATAAATCAAACCGGACATCTCCTATAGCGATAAGGAAGGTGCTGCCTCAGGGCTGGAATCGCGGAGACGAACCACCTTCTCACATCGAAAAATAAAAAAAAACGGATACCACGCTTTGATCGTGGCCCGAATCAGTTGAGTATAGCAAGAACAGATTTTTGTGACATTTTCAAAGATTTATAAGAATTTTATTTTCCTCCAAGTGGGTGTCTAATTTTCTAGGAGTAGATAAGGTTGTCTATCGTCAAGTTCACACTCCTCCCCACTCTTTTGGATAAGAGTAGAGTCTTATCGCTTTGTTCCCTACTTAAGAATGGGTTTTTAGCTCCTTCTAAAGTTTTCTCATTTATTTTTGCTTTCCCAATCTTGACCCCTTCAAGTCTAAACTTAACCGTTATCTTTCCGGCGTAGCCCCGTGAAATTTACGTCTTTCCATTTCTTACGCTCATCCGCCACCACAGAGTAACCCTCTACCTTCAGTGGCTCTGGGGCCTTCAGTTGAGTGAACATAAATTTAAAAAAAACATATTGAAAAGTAGCAGGTTTGTCTATAAGAGAACACGTTTATAACAAATAGTAAATTTTGAATAAACGATAAAAACTTATTTAGGTTTCTATATTCAAATGGATATTAAAAATAAATGACCGAGAAAAGAAAATTAAAATAACTTTTTAAAAAAAATATCAAAATACGCTTGAAGAAAACAGTTTTTGGTATATCCTTAATTAAAAATATCCTTTTGTAAGATCAATCTAAATATTGTATGGACGCGAATGTTATATTAATAAATTTTCATCGATGTTTCACGCTTTCGCAACAAAGAACAGCGAAACCAAAATTATCAAATTTGGACCATATCAATTCCTCTTGAAGATCTTTATTTGAAGTTTGCTTATTAAAATAAATGTAGTATTTTTTTTGTCACTTTTAAGTGATTATCTCATCTTATTACCATTGTAATAAATGGTAATGGTAATTTTTGTGATATCAACGAAAACTCGTTGCTAATTTTGTGATATCAACGAAAATTCGTTGCTAATTGTGTGATATCAACGAAAACTCGTTGCTAATTTTGTGATGCAAACGATCACTCGTTGTCACTATTGTAATGCTCGTTGTAGTACAGAATCTGTAATCGTAAATGAAACTATATTAACGCCGTTGATTAATACAGGTATCAGACGCCTTCGAATAATCTCGCTCTAATAGCACTTGCTTGATAATACTGGCTCGATCAGTAATCCGTATACGGATCTGAATAGAGAAAATGTATAGTGAATAGAGTAGATAAGAGCGGTCCGAATAGTTATAGAGGATAGAATAGAAATAGCGATCAATCAGACACACGCTACCTCCCATATATGTGTTACCTCTATGGTCACGTGGTCTACTTAATTCACTAATGGGATCGCCTGTGTTTGCTCACTGGCGATCTATGTTCATACTCAAGTGTCGGCAGCGACACTTTATTCTTATATAACAGTATTATTAAGGAAACCTTTAGAAAAAAAAGAAAACAGGAAACATTTGACCGAGTAGTCAGTACTGTTTTCGGTAGAAATGTTTTCTCTTAAAACACTTTTTAAAGAAAAACAGGTTTTCCAAGTCCAGAAGCTGTTATCGCTCTTTCTAGTATTAAAGTAGAGATTTCCTTCCTAAACTTTTATTTGAAGTAGTGTGGAATGTCAACATCATGATTATGTCAGTGTTTTCTCTTTCATTTATATGTGGTATACATTTTGGCTGATGCTTCTATTGAAAATTCTCAAGTGATGTTGTGTCTGTTATTTGGTACAGTTCTTTGTGATTCTGTAGCGTCAGTCTACAAGGTTCAAAGAAGGATGCTCTTTACCATGACCTTCAGATTCTAATCGCACAAAGCCGTTTTCACCCTCGATTTTAGAGAAGCAGTTGCATACAGCTGACAGTTTAGATATTTCTGAAAGGGTTTCGAGCTATGCATGACATCGATATCAATGTCTCAATCTGAAAAGCTGAATTTTTATTTGATGTGATTTCAGGTTGATGTTCTGGTTTCGTAGACATTTTCCGGATTGGCCAAAACTACCTCTGGCACAATCTATTCTATGTTCAATTTCTTTTTCTTCCTATACTTAATTTGCTGTAGATGATCCATAGCCCGATATGTCTAAAATGTATAGTATTTGTGAATTTCACATCATTTATTTTTTATGACTGATTCAAAGTAGGTGCCATCATTGGTCTCATTCCACTTCCAGATCATATTTTCTGTTTTGGGAAAGTTTATTCTGAGTCTCCTTTCTTGGAACACTTGATAGAGGATTTCTGTTTAAAATCATTCTTATCTCAGCTATGATCACCTCTGTCATCAGCAAAGCCCCTACCATCATCGTCATCATATTAGCATCGACAGGGAAAGTAGGCTCATCTATGAGTAGACTCATATTTTCATGCGATATAGATTTTTTTAAACGGCCTCTGTCCATTTAGCCACATCTATGTTTGTACATGAGGTTCTAATCTAGGAAGAGATTAAATAGACTGGGGTTCTCTTTTTCTCTTGTTCGTAATGACTGATTTCTTAAACAAAGTGCGATGAAATGTGCGAAACTTCACGAATAGAACGAGAAGGGATTCAATCAAAACGACGTAATGTCTTTTCATTTTGGGATGTGGGTCGGGCCGAGAACCTTTCAGGGATTCCCCGGATACATTCATATTACAAATTGATGTATGACGTCGATCCAATGTTTTCCACCATTTGTTGACAACTGGCATGGAAACGTTAAATCATCCGTGTCCATCACTTCTCACCTATACTTGTAAATGCACAACACATAGTCTAGGAAAAAATGAATAGACTTCGGCTCTCATTTCCTCCTTGTCGTACTCCTGACGAGGTTTGAAATATTTCCGCATTGGGGTCCCCGCCAGACTTTGTGAACCAAGTGGGTGTCTAAATTTTTAGGAGTAGATAAGTTTGCCTATCGTCAAATTCACACTCCTCTCCACTCTTCTGGACAGGAGTAGAGTGTTATCCATTTGTTTCCAGTTTAGGAATGAGTTTTCGGGTCTTTCTAATGTTTTCTGATTCACTTGTGCTTTTCCAATCTTGACCTCATCAGTTCCTCTTTTAGATCTATGCATTCAGTGTTTTCTGGACATGAAAGGCTGTTTTTAACGGATCAGAAGACGAAGTCTTTATTGATGGACGTTATAATATTTTTGGACTGATTTGTTTTACGCCATACATACCTTTTGCAAGTTATTTAAAGCAAGAAGATATGTTTAGATTGTAAGAAATTGTTGGAGATAACAATGATCTCCTGATACAAGTCCTACTAATTAATCTATAGCTGAGGGTAGAAGAGATGATTGCAAACATTGTCCAAGTGTATTTGATCATAAGAGAATATAAAAGACCTAATCTTAGTGTCTATGGTACTCAAAAACGGTTAGTCATATAGGTGTTGTCCAGGTTTCAAGTTATTTAACTCTGCTGATCTTTCGAGAACAAGTGTTTCAACGTGATATGGCGGTAGATTCTGTTTTGGAAAGGTTTATCTTTAGTCCTATTTCCTACAACGCATTGGAATCGGCATGGAAAGCAAGCTCGTTGTCTTTTATTAGTAGACACTTTTTTATGCGATATGAATTATTTAAATGCTCAGCCACACCTATGTTTTTACATGAGGGTCTAATCTAGGAAGGGATTAAATAAACTGGGGTCAGGCTGAACTTTCCAGGGTATCCACGTATAGATTCATATCACAAATCGCTGTATTCCGTCGATTCAATATTTTCGATCATTTCTGTCTATTTTTTTTTTTACATGAATTCATGGCATTGTCATGAAATTACTTCTCTGCAACAATTTATTGGAAATCTCTCTTCAAGGTTTTCTAATTTCTTTGAAACACTGATAACAAAACACTGGGGAAAACATGCAAAAGAATGATTGATACAAGGTACCGTTAAAAATCTTCAATAGGCTGTTAGGATTCTGTCCTAAATACTGAGGGAAATATACTCTGTTAATTCTATGTTGGAAACTGATTATTTAAGCATTCCATATCACATGGTGGAGTAATGGATAGCGGTTCGGATTGAGGAATCGGAGAGCCGAGTTCTAATTCCAGTCGAAGCCTTTACATTCACTTACTTGCTAAAGGTATGAATCCTCTTATTCTCCTCCGCCCAGCACGACAGACCGGGTTCTGTAGCCTTGGATGGCAACTGGTCTACCGCATAAAGAAATGTCAACCTAATGCGAGAAAAAAGTCTGCCTCGTCAGTCAAGTATCGAAAGATACATGATCACCTAATCGTGTACCATGCATGACACATAAATGATAACACATCCCAAACGAATCTAGTAAAAAAAACAGCGTTCTTTTTTTCCCCTCCCACGGTCAGAGTACTGATGATAAGCAGGGTACGATGCTGATGGCATAGGTGTTCATCTACTAATTACAACTTTGTACGCTCCGGCCTTCTTCAGGTGGTTGGAATGTCGAACTTAATGCTTTATTTCGCTCTCTGGGGTAGACTGTTCTAGTTCCATGCGCCATGTTCAAGGACACAGGGTACAGTAGATAAAGGCGTTAGTTAGATCCAGTGACAGGACACAAAGAGTGTGAATTCAATAACCGGTTATAGCAGTGGAGAACTTAGAGAGTGGAATTAACAGGAGATAACTGATATGCATTAGACATGGCACGTGGAACTAGAACAGTCTACCGAGTGAGCGAAATAAAGGGTTCAGTTCAACATTCCAACCACCTGAAGAATGCCAGAGCGTACGACGTTGTAATAAATATGGCGACAAAGATGAGGAGGACAATAGTCCGAGTAATGTAAATAGTGTACATAATACCTCATCTCAGAAATATAGACAGATATCTTCTACTAAATGTTCCAAAAAGTGGGACACATTAAGAAACCATTGAAAACAGAAACTATGATTTGGATTCGGAAGGAAAGCCTTGATGAAAGCATTTTTTAAATCTTTTCACCAACAGCTGGACGGGAATGCCACTAGTACGCAAGGGGTTACAGGTAGTAAGAGTGAGAGAAAGAGTGAGTATGGGGAGGACTGGGGAAAGGCCAAAAGGTGAACGGGATTCAAGAAGATAGAAGATGGCGTCGCATTTAAATTTTTGAAGATTGTAGTTACTAGGGAATCATGGGAACGGAAGCGAATTCCACACTCGAGAAGTGCGAGAAAATAAACTGTTGGAGTAGTATTGGTGGTTTCATTTAGCTATTTCCGCGGGTGGGACCTAGTTCATAATTGAATGGCAGAATTAAATCTATGCAGTCGGGACACCATGGAAAAACACAAGTCAGAACAGGTGACATGAAAATTATTTCTAGAAAAGACAAAGGGATGCCTCGTCATGAATGGCTTGAATTCATCATAAAAGTTCAGTATGTGGAATTAATAAATGATAAACAGTTTCAATACATCGGTGTATGGATCAGTTACAACAAATCCAATACAGGAAATAAAGAAATGAAAGATAAAAAAGGCTGTGATAAGTTTTACGGCAAGGTGCGACAAAAGCAAAATATTAATCTAGGAAACACGAGTATTTTTTGTGATTCCACGAGTTTTGAAATAAGATGATTCGTTCTAAGACGGAGCTGTACATTCGCTCGAAGCCATTTTAAATCCTTGATCTGAAGAAAATGACTGTATTATGGATGAACCCGTTCAGAACAGTATAAATTGTCAACTGCATAGAACCGTTTTTTTTCCTTTAGATCAAGGATTTAAAATGGCTTCGAGCGAATGGAACCTGTCCGTCTTAGAGCGAACCATCTTACTTCAAAACTCATGGACTTGCACTGCATAGTCAGAAACAAAGGAACATACAAATAGCAGAGACCACATCACTTAAGGACATTAAACAATAGTAAAAACTAAAATGAATAGTATATGTAACTCGAAGAGTAATCAAATTATTAAGATGTTGACGTTTCACATTACTTCCTAAAAAAAAAACAGGTTAGGAAGAAAGCCTATATCAATACTGGGAAGAGTGGTTTCCAGCAGACATGATAAAATTATTTTCCGGAAAAAATGTATTTTGAGTAACGTGAAGCTTGTTATTCATATTAAAAATTGATTAAGTCGCTATGAATACTGGAAAAAGTGGTTACCAGTGAACATGATAAAATTATTTGCTTGAAAAAGATGTTTTGTGTGACATGGTTATCTTTATTTATATTAAAATATATATAGATAGACAGACAGACTGACAGACAGATATGAACTAAGATCATAGATAGATAGATAGATAAAAAAAACCTACCATTGACATATTCAATAATAATGCCTGGCAGACCGAACGAAGGAGTCTTGTGTATTAATCGAGTCCCTTGCTAAAAGTTGAATGTCCTTCATTTTCCTTCACACTGATATTAAATATTTTTGAATCCTATGATAATAAACTCGATATTTTTCTTCACAGCAGGTTTATGTCATGAAAGAATTGCATGCGACCGTATAATAACCTCAAAGATCTCTACCCAACAAAAAATACACTACTGAAACCATATCAGTTAAGAAAGAATAAATTCCAGCGCCGTTGTATTAATAACGCCAGTTTTCTTTACTGTCGAATTGAATGCGGTTTCCAAAAGCCGACCCTGTAACATTGTTGAATCCAGTGTAGATATTTATTATTTTCCACAAAATATATATATATATCCCGGATAGCCACAAGCGATCGGTGCTGTCAGCAGTAACTTCCTCTGTCGCGTAAGATTCAATATATTTCTCTATTGGATGTTTCGAAGTAAAAACCTATGACAATCATTTCAATTCAAACGGAACAAGAACACGTGTGGCTAGAAAGATCTTTGTTAAAATCGCTCCCCAAAAATATTCCTTTATAGTCAGCCCTCTTTTTCGAAGCTCAAGAAAAAGTCATTGTCAGGAAATCATTCTAAGTAGAAAAGGTAAAAACCTTTGTCAATTGCTAATGCATTTCCTTCGTTGCATCTTATTTTTGCATCGAAAAATATATATATTAATTACGTTCTGCCCCCCAAAAAGCGAATATGAGATAAATCTGTTGAAATTTAATTAATTTATTTATCATAAATATCACCAATTTCATAGACATTGACGACAGCACAATGGGAAGTCCAATTTTGGAATCCACAAAGAAATCTGGCGTTTTCCACGATAGAAATTTCTGAGAGCCATCTTTGTTTCTCAATAGTCTGCCACATATAAAATATTCTAACGATGGAACCAAATGTATATCTGTAGTTTCTAAATCTAGTATGAATAATGTTGGGAAAAGATGTATGTTAACAAGCTTTTACTCTGACATTTTTTTTCAGGTTGTTACCTTGCATTGTCACGAGGGAAATCAGGAACTGTCATTTCTGTTTGCCAAATTTAACACTTTCGACGTAATTCTTCGTTTACACACCAAAACCGTATTCGATGGTGGTCTTTCCATGCTCCAGAAACTCAAATGGCACCTTTCATATTCTAGCAGACACAAAGCAATCATTTCTGGTCTTCGTTTTGAAGTTAGTATTTGTTTCATATTTTGTAATAAGCTCTTATTTTTCGTTTTCTGTTGACATGCAAAAGCTATTTTTCATCACCCGTCATATTCTATAAGACAAAGCGATCATTTTTGATGAGTTTTGGTTTTGAAGTTAGTATTTGTTTCATTTTTTGTAACAAGTTTTTATTTTTCGTTTCCTGTTGACATGCAAATCCTATTTTTCATCACCTTTCATATTCTATAAGAGAAAGCGATCATGTTTGATGAGTTTTGGTTTTGAAGTTAGTACTTGTTTCATTTTTTGTAACAAGTTTTTATTTTTCGTTTTCGGTTGACATGCAAAACCTATTTTTCATCACCTTTCATATTCTATAAGAGAAAGCGATCATTTTTGATCAGTTTTGGTTTTGAAGTTAGTACTTGTTTCATTTTTTGTAACAAGTTTTTATTTTTCGTTTTCTGTTGACATGCAAAACCTATTTTTCATCACTTTTCATATTCCATAAGACAAAGCGATCATTTTTTATGAGTTTCGGTTTTGAAGTTAGTACTTGTTTCATTTTTTGTAACAAGTTTTTATTTTTCGTTTTCTGTTGACATGCAAAACCTATTTTTCATCACCTTTCATATTCCATGAGACAAAGCGATCATTTTTGATGAGTTTCGGTTTTGAAGTTAGTACTTGTTTCATTTTTTGTAACAAGTTTTTATTTTTCGCAAAACCTATTTTTCATCACCTGGAAATCAAAAATAAAATGTAGGCACACCTGGTTGAAATACATCTGCAGACACTGGAATATCGTGTTCAGCAATCTCTTATGTGCGTGGAATCTTCGTGTTTTCACTGGCTTCTGATGTTGCGATAACCACTGTTTTTTTTGTTTTGTTTTCTGGCGTTATGAATAATCAATTTTTCATAACCGGTAGCAATGCAACAATCAAAATTGCTTTGAAAAAAATAATTTCATTTTGATTTTTATTCTTTGTTCATTGACAAAATCCTTAAAATGTCAAGATTTCTTTGATTCTTTATGTTTGTTTTTTGTTTGTTTTTGCAACGAGGTTTAGATTCTGAAATCTAATTTGCGAATGTTGATAATTGCTTGGATAGAGGTGAAATCTCACAGCTTCGTGTCACGAGTAGCTCGAAACAACACTTGTCTCTTTACCTTTTTTCTTTGCCCTCACTTTCTTATTTTTATGCGCCATGTCCTTTCAGGGCGTAGGCAATGATGGCCCTCAACCTCTCTCTATCCGTTGCAGCTTTCAACAAGTTCCTTCCCTCTACATCCTTCCCCAGACCACGTTCTGTCATCCACTTGCTTAAGTCCTCCAGATTTGTCACGCGTTGATTTCCCTTCTCTCTCTTTTCCCTCTATTCGACACGTGAGTATCAGATTTTCCAGGTCCTCCTTCCTTATTATGCGTCCCAGAAACTTCATCTGTCTCTTCCTGATATTAAGTATAAGCCTCCACCTTGTTTGCAACCTCTCTAAAATCTCAACGTTGCTCACACGCTAGGTCCATGTTATCTTTTAGCATCCTTCCGTAGAACCAAATCTCTGTCTCTTCTTCATCTTCGAGGAAATCGTCCAACATTCGCTGCCGTAAAGAAAGACAGATGTCACGTAACAGTTCCGTATTCTTTGTTACCAAAGATATCCTCCTATCTAGCAGTACTTTGCCCAGCTTTTGGAATGTATCCTTGGCCATCCCAATATGCCTAGAGATCTCAGTGTCACACTTACCGTCCTCTGTCAAGACGTTACCAAGGTACTTAAACTTCCGCGTCTGCTTCATTCTAATGTTCTCGACCTTCAGATCGCATTTCAGACTCATCCTCTTACTGACAACCATGCACTACGTTTTCTTGTAGTTTTTGCTTATATGATATCCATTCAAAGAAATACGTTAGATACATTATACACCATTCCTAATATAGATCTTTCCTTCGGTATTTTTTCTCTTCATTGGGTATGTGTAAATATGTATATATAGTTTTGTATATTATGAAATAGATTAAGCCCGACAATTAATTAATGTATTTTCTGTTTATAAGTTATTTTAATAGATATACTTTATTTAAGTAAATGCTCTGTTTTTGTATTTTTTTTAAATAAACAGTATTAATTTAATTTACCGGCTTGAATGCTCGAGAAAATTCGTAGAAAATATGCCTTCTCCAACAGGAATCGAACCTGTATCTTAAACGGAATTGTATCCGTCCTGGCGTGATATACCACTCAACTGCAGAGAAGCATCTGGTTAGCAAATTCAAACTAATACGTTAGGTACGTTATTCATCATTCAAATGTTGTCTATGTTTGCGTTGAGGTAAGTTTCGTGAGCAGATATGATCATTCAGGAAAGTTCGTCGAAGAGTTTTTGTTTATAAACAGTAATTTGGACTTTGCCAAGCAGACGCTTCTCTGGAGCTTAGTAGTATATCACGTCAGATCAATTGCCGGTTCGGTATATGACACGTTCGATTCCTGTTGGGAAATGCTTATTTTCTACGAAATTTCTCGAACATTCAGTTGGGTAAATGTAATTAATACTGTTTATTTAAAAAAAAGAGAGTGTTTACTTAAATAAATTGTATATATTAAAAATAATGTATAAACAGAAAATATATTAAACAGTTTTGTGATATAAAAGTCTATCTGAGAAAAAAAGCATTCAGCCATTTCATTCCGTCTTGAGATACAGTGCTATTCTATCATGGAAATAATAATGCTAATAATGGGGGAAACGAATCTGGAGAATAAATTTCCTATAATAGCTCTGTCGCGTTACACTGAACAAGATTTAGAGAAAATGAAAGGAAAAACGTCTCTCATAATTACCACCAGAAAGAGACAGTTGCAATTTATAGAGGAAAGAAGGCTTACAAAATTTGACACTCGCAGATCACAGTGAAAACAAGGGAGACAGATGAAAATATCGCATAACCTGCCTAACGAGATTATGCAAACACGTGGTAGAGCTGAGTTTAGGGGAGATAACGAAAAGATTTATGAGCTATAAAGGATAGGAAATAGTGGAGAGCAATGATCGCCAACTTCCTGAAGAGACACGTTACATAGAAGAAGAGGAAGTCTAAATTTGTCAACTGTTTCATCATCTCCTTACTTGCATATTTTGGCATTCATGTTTCCAATGATTATTATAATTTCTTGCGATTTGCAAACATTTCAAATTCTTCCTGCAGTATATTGTGCCATCGACGCATATAAAAGTATGATGAATATATTAAAAGGCTTCACTTTCAGTTCAACTAGAAGAATTATTTAAAATATAATGTCCTCTTAGGGTGGATCTCTACTTGTAGCCTTTTGTCAAAAGAAATTCTTAGATAGCAAGCTGTCAAACCTTTTCTCCTTCATAATTTCCACTTTTTAAATTTCCTATTTGAAAGATTTTACTTTTGCCTTTTTTTATTCGTTTGTTCCGTTGATTTCTTTCTTTCATTCTCTTTTTGTTCATTCTTTTCTTGCACTTTTTAGTAGTTTATCTTTCTGTCACTGTTTTACCCCTTTTCTTTTTCTTTCTTTCTTTCTTTCTTCGCCCTTTTTATTCAGTTTCTCTTTGATTTTTATTTCCTTCTTTTTTCCTACCTTTTAATAGTTTTTCTTTCTTTCTTAATTCCTTTAGTTCTTCCTCTCGTTTTATTTTTTTCTTCCTTCCTGCCTTTTTATTGGTTTTCTCTTTTTCTTTCTTTCCTTCTTTTTCATTGCTTTTTTCCTTTCCTTTCTTTTTTCATTCTTTTACTTTTCCTGTGTTTCATTCGTTTTTCTTTCTTTCTTTTCTTGATTTTTTATCGTTTTTCTTTCTATTTTTTCTTTTCATTCATTCATTTTGTCTTTCGTTTTTTTTTCTTTCCGATTTTACATTTGGTTTCTCCTTTAATTGTTCTCTCTTTCTTTTTCTCTAACTTTTTATTAGGTTTTCTATCTTTCTGACATTTTTACTTGTTTTTTTCCCATTTTCTTTCATTCTTTTTTCATTTCTTTTTTTCTGCTTGATTTATTCGTTTTCTTCACATTTTTTTCTACCTATCTTTCTTTATTTCTTTTCCTGTCTATTTTTTTTTCGTTTATTTTACTTTCTTCCGTTGCCTGTTTTACTGTCCCTTTACTTTCTTTCTTTCTTTTTTCTTTCTTTCTTATTCGTTTTTCATTATGTTTCTTTCCTCTATTTTTTCTTTCTTTTCATCTATTTTTTCTGTTTTTTCTTTTCTTTTATTATTTCTTATTTTTTAATTTTTCCTTCCTTCTAGCCAATTTACCTAGGCTTATTTCTCCCCTTTTTTTCTTTCTCCCCTTTTAATTTTTCTTTCACCCTTTTTATTCTTTTTTTTCGATACCTTTCTGTTATAGTAAAAAACACCTTGTCTAGATAATACACGCTCCCATCTAGTATAAGTAGGAGTCAGTAGTAATCGAATGGAAAAAAGAAGTAGTCAGCGACCACAACTCAATTACTCTGCGTAATACTCATTATTACAAGTTCCTAACGTTTCTGTACGTTTAACCTATTTAGGACGCATTTAGTCCGAATACAGTTTCCACTAAGGAAATAACTCCACAACAACTTTTGGCGACGAAGATTCACACTCATACGAACAACAGAAAACATTCCAGATACAGTTACGGGAGGAAACTTTCAATAGACAAATGCAATTCCAACAGAAAATGGAACAGATGCATGGTGAGTTTTAAAGCAAAATTCTGGAAATAACTGAGAACAGGAAAGAGAAAAGTCTACAAAATGATTCTTTCCCAGAGAATACAATATGGAATTCAATTGAAATATTCACGTACAGTCCAGATGAAGAGATAACTTTTGAAGAATATTATAAAAAAATATACGGGCGTGTATAACGAGGACTGCCACTTGTGGTCTGAAGGAAAGAAGGTTAGGCTTCTTTTAAGCAAATTAGGAACTGCTGAGCATAACAAATTGGTAAACTACATTTTACCGAAAAAAACTAACGAGTTGACATTTACCGAGGCGGTAAATATATTAAGTGAATTATTTAGTCAAAAGACATCTTTGTTCCACAAGAGGTGGAAATGTTTGAATTTGATGAAAGATAAAGAACATGACTATATAACGTACACAGCCAATGTGAATAAGCATTGTGAAGAATTCAAGCTAGCAGAGTTAAGCGCAGACAATTTTAAGTGTTTGGTGTTTGTTCAAGTCTGGTAGCGGAAAAAGACGCAGAGTTGATAACATTAGTACTGGCAAAATTGGAAAGCAATCCAAGTATTACGGTACAGAAATTGGCAGAAGACTGCACAAGATATGTTAGCGTAAAAAAAGACGCAAAAAAGATAGAACTGTCTGGCGTTTCGCATGTAAGGAAAATTCGCTACAAAGAAGAAAGTCAGTCTAACAAAAGGAATAATAAAATTGCATATTATCAAGCAAAAAGTAAAATACCAGAGAAAAACAAACAAAAGCGCCCGAAGCCATGTTTTGCTTGCGGTGAACTACACTGGTACAGATATTGCAATTTTAGGAATAAAAAATGTTTCAACTGTGGAAGAGTTGGGCATAGAAGCACACATTGCCGTTCAAAAAATAAAGGCAATAAAATAAGAAAACTAAAGTCCTACGAGGTAAATGATGAAATAACTAGAAAATTCGTTACCGTCGAAATAAATAATAAAAAAATAAAAATGCAACTTGACACTGGTTCGGATCTCTCTATCATAAATTTGCATACGTGGAAGAAGTTGGGGAAACCAACTTTAATGAAGACAAAGAAAATCGCGAAGTCAGTGACAGGAGAAAAAATACAATTTATTGGAGAACTTGTTACAAATGTCACGTTAAATAAAAAAACGCGAAAAGTTAAACTATTTGTCATGAAAAATACCACGAACTTACTTGGTACGAATTGGATAACAGAATTTCAATTATGGGATCTACCGATAAATTCTTTCTGTTACAAGGTAGAAAGTTTAAACTCCGAGGCCCAAAAATTAGTAAAGAAACTTAAGGAAACATTTCCTACTGTTTTTTCTCCAGGGTTGGGAACGTGTACCAAGATGGAGTCAAACTTCTTTTTAAAAGAAAACGATCAGGCGGTATTCAAAAAGAAAAGGAATGTGCCATTTGCCTCAATGGAACAGATTGATAAAGAATTGGACAGATTAGAGAAATCTGGTGTACTCAAAAAAGTTGACTATAATGATTGGGCAGCTCCGACGGTATACGTGAGAAAAAGTCTAAAGACATTCGTGTTTGTGCGGATTTTTCGACGGGGTTAAACGCGGCACTCAAAGACTATAATTATCCTCTACCAACAGCGGAAGAAATATTTGCGAAGCTTAATTGAGGCACAATATTTTCGAAGATAGACCTCAGTGATGCATATCTGCAAATACCGGTAGAAGAAGAAACGTCTAAACTTTTGTGTATTAACACACATCGGGGTCTGTATGAATTTAACAGACTACCTTTGGGATTAAGGTCGACCCCGCCATTTTCCAACAAGTAATGGATTCGATGTTGGGTGGTTTGGATTTTGCTGTAGCGTATCTGGACGACATCCTCATGAGAAGTACAAGTATTGCAGAACACGTGAAACATGTAAATGCAGTAGTTTCCAGAATACAGGATTTTGGATTTAAACTCAAGGAAAGTGAATGCGAGTTTTTTTTATGGAGAAAGTGAAATATCTGGGACAGATCATCGATAAGAATGGTAGAAGGCCAGACCCAGAGCGAGCAGCGGCTATAAAAGACATGCCGGCTCCGTATGATATTACCACATTACAAAGTTTTTTGGGATTAGCTAATTATTACCAAATATACATCCCTAAAATGTATGATCTGCGGGAACCATTAAATGAACTATTAAAGAAAGGAAAACCCTGGAAGTGGACTAATGAATGCAAAAAAGCATTTGAAAAGATAAAGGAAGTGTTAACCTCGGAATTATTTTTACCCCATTACAATGCGGATTTAGAAATCATAGTAGCTTGCGACGAAAGTGCATATGGAATAGGAGCGTGTATTTTACACAAAATGACATATGGTCAAGTAAAACCAATTGCTCATGCTTCTAGAGCACTACTTCCGGCTGAGAAGAAACAATTTAAAGATTTCTGCAAGGAATACAATGTCGAACATGTTACCACAGCTCCATATCACCCAAGATCAAACGAGTTAGCGGAAAAATTTGTGGACACCCTTAAAAGATCTTTAAAGAAAGCTAGGGAAATACCTGCAGATGAAGCCCTACAAAAGTTTCTACAGGTATACAGACTTACCCCAAATAACGCAACACCAGCCTCACAATCGCCAGCCGAGGTGATGTTTGCACGTCGGGTAAGATCTGTCTTCAACAAATTATTACCAAAAAAGACAAAGCCAGGTACAGAAAAATTTATTCAAGTAATGAAATACAATCCTGGTGAAAAAGTATACTTTAAGGTATATAAACAGAATAAATCATTCTGGGAGATTGGAAAAATAGAAAAGCGGATTGGCAACATGATGAACTTCGTGAAAGGTGAAAAATTCACGTGCAGACGGCACATTAACCAGATCAGACGACGCTCTTCAGACGTGATTGACAGCGCTAGAGTTGAAGAAACACCTATGGAGGTGATTTTTGATACGTTTGATCTTCCAACGATGTTACCTGAGGTACGCCGATCCAAGAGAAAAAGAAAGGCAACTGATCATTTGAAAATGGATCTAAGATACGCTACGAAGTTTTTTTTGTATTTTTTTCTCCTTTTTTCTGTAAATAAAAAAATAAAATAAAACAAAATTAAATAAAAAATTAAAACTTTTTCTCCTACGGAGTAAAGTTTTAGGAGGGGAGTGTTATAGTGAAAGAAACCGTGTCTAGATAATAGACTCTCCCATCTATTATAAGTAGGAGTCAGTAGTAGTCGAATGGAAAAAAGAAGTAGTCAGCGACCACAACTCGATTACTCTGCGTAACACTTTATTACAAGTTCCTAACGTTTCCGTACGTTTAACCTATTTAGGACGCATTTAGTCCGAATACAGTTTCCCCTGAGGAAATAACTCCACAACACTTTCTTCCTCTTTTTCTTTCTTTTTTCTCTTGCTTTTGTGTATTTACTAAAATCCTGTCTACTCTCATGCTCCGTTCCTTTCCTTTCATCTGTTCGTTCTTCTTTCTTCATTCGCTGATCTCATTTTTATTAAAATGCTTTCTTTCCGCTTCTTTTTTTTTATTATTTCGATTTCCCAAATAGTTTTCCGTTCTTTCTCTATCCTTTTCATATTTCCATGTTGCTTCTTCCTCTTTTTTTATATTTCTTTTCCAGGTTTATTTTTCTAAATCTTTTTGTCTCCCATATGATGACCTCATCTCTGAGTCATGATCGCTTTCGTGCTAGATTATTCGTTATTATTTGCTCCAACGATTTTTAAAACTGTAAATTACTCAAGGAATTAAGCGAATTATCCCTTTGCGTGTCCGATTATCAATTCAAACGATCCAACAACGAACTGAAATGTTTGAGAATTCCAGGATTAGAAATTCTGCTGCAGGATAATTCATAACCAAAAAACCCAATCACAAAAAATAATAGAGGAATCAAAAAGATTATAGATAATCATCTACCCTCCCCTCCCCCCACCAAAAAAAAAGATTGGTAAGGATTCTTTCTACCGATCTTCTTTCTAATCAAATAAAATTTATAAACTGACGGTAGCTGAAATATATCGAGTTGGTGCATAATTATCAGGCGTTTTTGTAGGCGCCTTATTTGTTAATAAAAATTACTGTTTTGTTTAATTTTTTTAATAAAAATATTAAATAATATATATATATTAATATATAAATTTTTTTATAAAAATATTAAATGATATTATTTACATAATTCGGATAATTATTCTCATCTTTGTCGCCATGTTTATCACAACGTTTCGGCCGTTGTATGCTCCGGTCTTCTTCAAGTGGTTGGAATGTCGAACTGAACTCTTTATTTCGCCCACTGGGGTAGACTGTCCTAGTTCCACGTGCCATGTCTAATGGAAGTCAGTTATATAAATAAAGAGCTCAGTTCGACATTCCATCCACCTGAAGAAGGCCGGAGCGTACAACGGCCTAAACGTGATAAACATGGCGACAAAGATGAGCACAATAGTTTGAATAATGTAAATAGTGAACATAATACCTCATCTCAGAAATATAGACAGATACTGATTAAATGATATATATATTATTTTATTTTTAGGTTATAAAAAGGCGTGTCGATAATCATACGCTCCGCAATAATAATTTATATTTTTATTGTCAAATTGTTATGTTTCTTTTTTCAAAATAAATATTGCTTAAAAACTCCTGATAATTTTGCACCAACCCAATAATATATGTTTCACCAGTTCAGGCTTTTACAGCAAGGATACGCCACTACCATATAGTCGAATCATCCTTATTTCCTCCATATTCCACAGACAAGGAGACAGACCTTCACAGACATTTTTTTTCCAAGAGATGCTACTTTGTGGAACACACTCCCGTCTGAGTGCTTCCCTGAATATTATAATCTTAACTTGTTCAAGTCATTTATCAACATTTATCTAGCCTTCTTATCCTCATAATTTACACTTCTTACCGACTTCTCTTAATTCATATCAAACACATCAATTATCATTACTATTTAATATTAAACATCTACTTTGAGTGTCTCTCGAGATTTGTATCAGATGAATTTATTCATATATATATATATATGTTATGGACTAAATAGTACAACCCCCCTACCCCGCTGATAATATGAACTTGTCCATACCTACAAATAAAGAGTTTCAGGTCAGGAGTAAGAGAAGAAAAAGCCGTTTGGAGTCAGACAGTTCCGCTATCAGGCTCACGGCTGACTTTCTGCTTTCGGGCAGAGAGGAACCCAGACGAGGCTATACCTAAGGGCAGAGTCTCGTCTTGGGAGGTAGACAAACCTGACCCCCGTTAATGCGGGGTCTGCAGGGATTTTTTGCCCGAGCTAGAATCGCACCACATAAAAACCGACCTTGTGCCACACTCTTCCTTTTGGGGATGTATAACAGTAGCGAGGATTCTGGAAGTCATACAAGTTGTAACTGTAGTTACAAGGATTTGGGAAATTCATACTGAGTGAACAAGTACAGAAAAATATGCTTGTTTCGAGAACAAGGATATGGGTGACGACAATAGTTTTAACCGCGTTGGTTTAAAAAATAATTCTTGTTGTGCAGAAGAAAAATAATTTTATTTTCTCTTGGGTGTAGGAAACAATATTCTTCTGAATATGGAGCAAATTTTGGCTTCCATAGTTGAAATTCAGAAACAACAGAAACAGCAACAGCAAGAAAATCAACAGTTGTTAGAACTACAAAAACAGTTGTTGCTGAATATAATTCTGAAGATATCAAAACAAAAAATTCCAATTATGCCAGACGCTGTCAAAACACCATATCGGAATTTGTATACAATCCTGATTAGGGGCTCACATTTTCTATTTTCGCAGATATAAATAAATATTTAGTCAGTAATGAAGCGGCTTGAAAAATGAGATTGTTGTTGAGGAAAATATTTCTAATAGAGTATGAAAAATACTGCAACTCCATATTACCGAAAGAAAAAAAAAACAGGTAAGATCGGGTTTGAAGACACGTTACACATTCTGACGAGAATATTTAGTGATAAGAGATCTTTCTTTAATACTCGTTGTATGAATCTAACCAAAAAGAGGACGAAGATTTTTGTCACGTGTTCTGGTATCGTCAATAAAGAATGCGAAACATTTAGAATAAAGGAATTTACTCTTCAGTGGTTCCCAACCTTTTCTAAATGGCGGCACACTATTGAGTTCTTTAAATTTTCGCGGCACACCTATCACAAAAAATAAATATTTTCCACTCATAAAGTCTTTTTGCAATAAAATAATAAAAAACAACTTGTCCATATTTAAGGGTAAATTGAATCTAAAATCAAAATAAATGTAAAAGAATTTTTATTATATTTAATTTGTTTTTTGTTTGTCTTGCTAAAACTTTAATTTACAACGCCTAAATATTTAATAAAAATATGTTCAGAGAATCCGTAAATATTGTGAACAAGACATATAGACTATATAAACTGTTGATAAAACAATACCTAAACTTTTAACGATTCCGACTCCTAATTGAAAAGATGGTTAGGAAAAGGTAAAAAAATGTTTGGGAGTTAGGAGCATTACGTAAAACCTCACATAGTACAGTTCTGTGTTACAAATTTTTGTCTAAGAACCTGTGTATTTAGGAATCGTTTTGGTATCAAAACCGGATCTGAATTATTCAGCTCCAATGCCGATTCCCGATACTTTGAAAAACTCCTGATATTCCGATTAATCGTCCCATGACTAACATAAACCAAAATAACGATTACCAATTAGTATGCGCGAAACGTTTAAATTCCCGAAATTCGGCGATTTTGAATTGAGCGGTGTCATCATGATAAAGAAATTGAATGTCGTTATGAAACAAAATGAAATTAAATGGCTTCTAGGTATTATCTCTTCGTGGCACACCAGTAATCATTCTGTGGCACACTAATGTGCCGCGGCACAGTGGTTGGGATCCACTGCTCTAGATATGTTAAGAAGGGTTAATTTTTGTTCAAGGTTTAACAGCTAAAATGATGCTGAAATACGCGAATCGCATTGTGTCTTTTAGAGTAGAGCATTTGTTGTGGGATAATT
This sequence comes from Acanthosepion esculentum, assembly GCA_964036315.1. Taxonomy (NCBI): domain Eukaryota; kingdom Metazoa; phylum Mollusca; class Cephalopoda; order Sepiida; family Sepiidae; genus Acanthosepion; species Acanthosepion esculentum. The sequence goes on from OZ038483.1 coordinate 70,187,969, forward strand.
ACGAAAAAGACGGAGGTAAAGGAGAAAGTTTTCTTAGGAACAGGAAATTGCATATCAGGACAAAGTACATAGGACGCGTAGAACGAGACAGGGGGGAGGTCTTTTCATCTCTGCGTATGAAATACTTCATCTCGGCATTTAGCTTTTTTTTCTGTACTAGTAAGGAACAGAAATGTGGTTCTACAGTTGGATGACGAGAATACCATGGACCGATTATGTGACAACAACGAAGTTTTAGAGGGAATAAAACTGAAACAGGCACTTATATTTAAAATTAGGGAGAGTTACTTGAAATATCAGAGTCACTTAATGAGGACAGAAGGCTTGGAAAATTTGAAACACGAAGGACATTTTGAGTCAAGAGAGGTAGAGGGAAAAACACGTAATCTACCTGTCCAGCTTGTGGAGATGAATGGCAGAGAGGAGTTTACGAAAGACGAAAGCGAAAAAAAAATTACTAAGCGTTAAAAAGGAGAGGAAATTGGGGAGAACAATTGATGGCCTATCTCATAAATTGACTCGGCACATAAAAGAAGAGAAATAAACTATTTATGGCAGTAAACATGTTATAATGTTGCTAATTCATCTAAGAATGAAAAATAACGATATTGATGCGAACCCGAATTACGCACCTCGAAGTCGTGTAGTGGTTATAGAGATGTTCTGGTTTATAATTACGACAAAGCAACAAGATTAATCCTCATTGAAAGCCACAAAATAACGTATTTGTGCAAAATTAAATTAAACTTACGTAGGAATAAAATATCGTTGTCGACACTTGAGTTAGAACATAGATCGCCACTGAGGGGATCCAATTATTGAATTAAGTAGACCATAGAGAAAACGCATATATGTAGTGTTATGGTGAAACACACCTATTCTATAGTTATTAGACTCTCCAACCTAATATAAGTAGGAGTAGTAAGAGGAACGAGGGTCAGTCGTTCGTCGAACGACAAACTGAACGGTTGAACTCTCTGCCTACGGGCGGGGAGGAATCCGAATGAGGCTACGCCGAAGGACGGAGTCTCGTTCGGGGAGGTAAACCGGCCCTGAACCCGTTTATACGGGTTCAAAGGTTATATATTTTTGGCCCGGCCCACGGGCCCGGGGATCCCACGTTAAACCGGCCTTGTGCCACATGATACCCTCATGGGGGGTGACTAAATATTAGTCGATGTCGGACGACAGTCGGCAGCACGTTAAGTGCTAGACGGTCGAACTCTCTGCCTCTGAGCAGAGAGGAACCCGGACGAGGCTCCGCCGAATGGCGGAGTCTTGTTCGGGGAGGTTGACCAACCCGATCCCGTTTATACGGGTTCTACGGTCATTTTCTGGACGAGCCTATAGGCTCGGCAATATCCCCACTTTAAACCCGGCCCTGTGCCACATCTATCCCTCGTGGGGCGGACAGTAAATACTGTCGATGTTAGTCGAATACGAAAGTAGTCAGCGACCACAACAAGATTACTCTGCGTAATACCTATTATATCAAGTTCCTAACGTTTGTTACGTCGAACTTATTTAGGACCGATTTTAGTACAAATACAAGCCTCCACTGCGAAATAAGTCCACAACATGTAAGAAGTAGATTACGTCTAGTTGATTGCTATTTCTAGTCTATCCTCTATTACTATATGGACCGCTATTCTCTACTCTATTCACTATACTATTTCTCTATTCAGATCACTATACGTTGGTTACTTTTCGAGCGAGTATTATCGATCAAGTACTAATAGTGCGAATAATTATTCGAAGGCGTCTAATACCAGCATTGTTCAACGCACTTAAGTTTGAACATAGATTGCCAGTGAGCAAACACAGGCATCCCATTAGTGAATTAAGTAGACCACGTGGCCAAAGAGGAAACGTATATATAGGAAGTCGCGTGACATCTAATTGATCGCTTTTTCTACTCTATCACTATACGTACCACTATTCTCTAGTCTATTACTATAGGGAGCGCTATTCTGTACTCTATTTACTATAGTATTTCTCTATTCAGATCACTATATGGATTACTGTTCTAGCGAGTATTATCGAGCAAGTACTATTAGTGCGAGTGTTATTCGAAGGCGCCTGACACCAGTATTGTTCAACGGCGTTACTATAGTTGTATCTGCGATTACAAGGTCTCTACTACAACGAGCATTACGAAAGTAAGAACAAATGTTCGTTGACATAAAACGATCCTTATGCGATTCAAGGAAACACATCCAAAGTTTTAAATTTTTTCAATGATTCGGGCCGGAATTTTCCCTCTTGTTCTCGGTGAGTATGAATTTAAGAAAAAGAATTAACACTCGTCATCTATTAAAGAAAGCGTTATGAGCGCAATCGAGCTGCAATACGAATATGTCTTTTAATCATTTCAGCACAATCAAGCCGATAATACCTTTAAGACGCAAAGGGTTACTGGGACAGAAAGAGAATGAGAAGACTTTAGCGAGGAGAACGTGCAATAACAACAGGTTTCAGGAAGACAGAAGAAGGCAATTGGCATTGCATTCAAATTTTGAGGATTCTAGGTGGCAGGATACCGGAAGAGAGTACCACAAGCGAGAAGAAAAGAACCTCCCAGAATATTATTTGCGGTTACATCTAGTTTTATTCAACATTAAAACGAAGAGACCTGTTGGCCTTTCTGGTAAAAGCTTAAATATATGCGGTGGAGATACCAAAGAGTTGAGCTCATTAGACGAACCGCCATGAAAACGTTTATAGAAAAGACATGTTTTCAAGATTGTGTCCGCCAATAATTATTTACGAATTGAAATTTGATTCGTTGCTTGGGAAGAGTCTGAGATCACATGGCGTCTATTGGCCGATACGTTTTTATTATTATTATTATTATTATTATTATTATTATTATTATTATTATTATTATTATTATTCAGGTGTCGGAATCTAATAAATGGAAAAAAATTGTGTTGAAATATTGTACATCTGTGTATTCCACTGTATAAGTGGTACAACAATCGAATTGTCGCATCTCCGATTTCCAGCCAATATTTAAATCAGTGGCGTGTAAATCGGCCTCAGTAACGCCGAATACATTAAACAGTGTGCGGATGCTATTTTAAACAAAATATGGAACAATGAAAATGAATCAATTCAGATTTTCGGACAACTAGATATGTCGGAACAGAAACAAATTTAGACTTCTTCTACGTGCCGTGTTCCTTCAGGATTTTGGCGATCATGGCTCACGCTAATTCACCTTTTATTTTTGAGCTCTTAATATTTGTTTTGTGTTCTCTCTCATAAACCCTGGTCTGCCATCCATTAGCACACATGCTTGTCGGCGAGGTTATACGTTGTTTTCCAATGTCCATCTCGCCTTCAATATGTTCTCAGTGTATCAAATCACCGTTGATAGCAGATACAGAAAAGGAAACTACACGAACTCTTACAGAAGATAATAAAGGAAAGGCAGAAGAGAGGATTAAACATTTTGTCAGCAAATGGAACAGCCTAACATGCAAATTATAAATTTGAGATATGAAAATCAAGGAAGTACAAACACCCCCTAGATATCTAAACAGATATGTAGAAAGGGTTTTAACGCAGAAAGAATATTGCGACACCGATATCCGAAGGTGCTTCGGGATAGAGAAAGATGCTTCGCGAAAACTAAGCAAATTATTAAGAAAGAGGAAAATTTCATTAGAAACAAAGAAAGAGTATTGAACTGTTGTGTAATATCAGTCATCCTATATGGAGGTGGATACTGGACAATCTCATCACAAATGAAACAGAGATTTAAGGCAGCAGAAATGCTGTTCTACAGAGGATGCTGAGAATGCGATGGAGTGAACATGTGAGCAACGACGAGGTTTTTAGAGAAAATGAAAATGCAAAGAAGAAGGATGCTTATACTTAACATCAGAAAGAGACAATCGACATTTCTAGGGCGCATAACGAAGAAATTGAACTGAGAAACATTTGACATTTGCAGGCCATACTGAAGACCCGATGGGCAGAGGAAAACATAGCGTAACCTATCTAAGGCGTTTGTGCAAATTGTGGGCAGGACGGGATTTAGGAGAGATTGCAAGGAGACAAAATTTACTAGGAGCTACAAAGGAAAAGAAATAGCGGCGAGACATGATCGCCAAAATGCCGAAGGAACACGGTATATTGAAGAAGAGGAAGAAAGACTGGAATAACTACAAATGGTATGAAAGTTCCAAGTGCTGTAGATTACTAAACGATATGACGCCAATGTTTCACAAAGAAAAACGAAACGTGTAATTAACATTGTATAAAGCATTTGATAATGCAATCAACTAATGTGCGGAGTCTCAACGGATCTCAGTTACATTCGTTCAAATAATAAACTGGAAAATTGTAGACATGCTGCAAAAATTAGTTCCATCATTTTTTAGAAATGTGAGCCAATAACAACGCTGATTAGTGTAAATACATTCGTGACGAAACTTTAAACAACCAAGAAAAACACTGATTGAAAATTTGAGTAAAACTGATAAAAATTAAAAAAAAAAAGAAATTAAAAAATGAAAAAGTAAATACCCAAATCCTAAAAAAAAAACAAAAAAACATTTCAGTTAAGAAAAATGCTTGTCAGCTCAAAATTCAATACAGGAAAGCCGAAGAATATGTCAGCCGAAACATTAAGCTAAAAGGAACAAAACGAAAGTTATCAGCTCAATAAACGTGTTGAATGTAATACTTCATTTAACAGATTCACATTATCCAGAAAAGCCGAATAACATATCAGCTGAAATTTTGAATAAGAAGCAACAAACCTAAATATATCAGCTCAATAAATTTATTTATTAAAGTATTTCATCTCACAACTGCCGATCATCCTTGAATATCAAAGTATATACCGGCCGAAGCGTTCAATTCCAAAATCACAAAGGCAGTGATACTGATCCTGTTGTGGGAAGAGTTGGTTACCCTCATAATATCATGAATGGTTCAGTCAATTCATGATAATTAGTCCTGGGTAATTGTCAAGAAATGAAGAAAGACGATTATAATATTGCAGTGAATTGTCTAGCTGAGCATTGTATACGACTGTCATGACTGACTTGGGCGAGTTAAGTGTTGTATTTTGCCAGACCCCACATCACAACAGATCCAAAAATAGTTTGTAAAAAATGTAATAATATCAAAATTTCAGAAGATACTTTTCTCGGGGTATCTTTTGTTTTTGTTTTTTTTTATGTATTAAGTGCCTTCTGGACGTGGAAGATCATGGCTCTCTACAACATCCTGTCGTTTGTCAATGTAACTTTTGATCCCCTACGTTGTTTGTGTTTTCTTGTTCTACCATCCATTCGTATAAGTTAATTAAGTGGATTACTCGCCATTTCCCGCCACCGCTTCTCTAGCTCCAAAATGGCGGTCAAAACTTTGAGTTAAAAGCAACAAAGCGAAAAACATTGACACAAAAAGTGCGAATGAGCCAATTGGAGTAAAGTGCCATGCAGATTTAAATTTTTCCCACTTGTGAGGAATGCAGCTATCGATTTTTTTTTTGCATGCTAGCATGCTAGTTAACATTTGTGTCAGTCAGCTGTTGGCTCTCATGCTGGCCAATAGAATCTTCCTGTCTATTCGTGGCAGCCAGCTATAGGCTCTCACTCTGGCCAGTAGAAAAAGGCCGCAAACTACATGAAAACTGCCGTAGAAGCATGAAAAATCGATTATTTCTAATATTGATGTAAGTTTGGAAATGCAAAGTCGGCTTTGGCATTCCCGCTAACTTGGAGCATGTGCATGTAAATGTTGGTGCAAATCCGTCGAAAATTGCGGCCGTGCATTCGTTACACACACAAACACATCCCGCTTTTATATATATATATATATATATATATATATATATATATATATATATATATATATATATATAAAAGGAAAACTTATCTTAGCTGACGCGTTTCATCCTCTGATTAACTTTATCAAGGAAAACGTAAGGATGTTACTTTGCATCAAGTATTCCTAAACCAATTAGAAATATCGTTAAGTTTTCAGATTTTTTAGAATTTAAGAATGCCCATAAATACAAGGCAGGCTAACTGAAAGGCAGCATGAATTATGAAGTATGCAATTATAATATTTAATGTCTAGTAAACGAAAGACAGTAAAGGTTGCTATTGTTTCTGTTATATATATATAAATATATATATATATATATATATATATATTATTTGATGACACACACACACACACACACACATACACACTCATATATAGATATAGATAGAAAGCGAGAGAGAGAATATTTTTCAAATAGATGTCGGAAGTAGACATATCTTTAAAATCAGTATTCACTCTATTGTTTTCTGCTTCAATTTGAAAAATATTTATATACACATTCACAGAATATATATACACGCATATATATGGACAAGCTGTGATATAATTCGCACCGACGTCTGTTCCAGCACGGACATACATGTGGGCCTACAATCACATACACATGAAAACACACATCTAAATAGATATATTTACTAAAGTTTCGGAGGATACCATATCATTGATTTGCACTCTCAGCAACGTTCTCACGACGCTGGTCCGTCAAGAAGGAAACAAGCGTATCAGAAAATTCCGACTTTTTTTGTATTTTACTCATCATGCTTCTGTCTAGTCCAAAGACAGTAAATTCAGGAAATATTAATTTTATTATCGATATTCATATTTTGTTTTTTATCCCTCTATCATGGGTATATTTATGTCTACATCTTACCAGTTGAATTCGTGGGCAACTTTTCTTTATTATCATATATACAGGGTGTATATCTGTCTATATTTCTGAGATGAGATAGTATGTACACTATTTACATTATTCGGACTATTGTCATCATCTTTGTCGTCAGATTTATTACAACGTTTCAGCCGATGTACGCTCCGGCATCCTTCAGGTGGTTGGAATGTCGAACTGAACTCTTTATTTCGTTCACTCAATGACACATGGCACAGTGGATACAGGCGTTAGTTAGATCCAGTAAACAGAACCCAAAGAGTGTGAGTTCAATAGCCGATTAGGGCAGTGTAGAACTTGGAGAGGGGAATTAACAGGAGATAACCGATAACTGACTACCATTAAAACATGGGTTGTGGAACTAGAACAGTCTACTCCAGTGAGCGAAATAAAGGATTCAGTTCGACATTCCAACCACCTGAAGAAGGCCGGAGCGTACAGCGGCCGAAACGTTGTAATAAATATGGCAACAGAGATGAGGACAATAGTCCGAATAATGTAAATAGTATACAGAGTGTATCAAAAATACTTTTACAAAACACTGGGGACGGATTTCTCAGGCAAAAACAAGGACACAAGTACACATAAACCTATGGCCTCAAATCCATCGTTTTGGAGTTATTAAGTTTAAAGAACGTTTACGGTAGATGGCGCTGTGTGGTTATGCAGACAAGGGGAAGATTTGTAGCTAGTCTATCTTCAAAGTTTAACGTGCATAATAGTGAATTAAGTGAGAAATGTTCCGTTTAACAATGGCCGGATATTTATATCGTCAGCAGGCAGATATGATATTTTTATATACGGCCGCGCAAATGGCAATGGACGCGAAGCTGCAGGGTTGTATCAGATTGTGTTCCCAGACCAAAGGCAGCCGAGTCACCCAACCTTTGCTGCTGTTTATCGTCGCCTTGCTGAGACAGGATCCGTGCCATTAAAACTCGAGGAAAATCGAGATCTGCTCGTTCGCCTGACCACGAAGAACACATTCTACTGGCTGTCGGTGACGATCCAGGTATCAGGACACATCAAATGGTCATAGCATGTCGTACATCTCATAGTACCGCATGGGGGATACTTCAAAAGCAGCTCCTATATCCGTATCATTTGCAACGTGTGCAGTGTCTTTAGCCTTCTGATCACTCACCAGTGCAGAACCTTTGCAAATGGTTTATTGTACAAACTCACAATCCGTTGTTTGATTCTTCAGTCTTGTTTACGGAGGACATTTGGAAGACATGGAATAACAAACTTACACAAGCAACATTTTCGCGGATCGGAATCACCATGGTACAATTCAGGCTAGACACCAGCATAAGTTTACGATTAATGTGCGGGCTGGAATTGTAGATGACAGTCTGGAAGGTCTATATGCTCTCCTAGCACATCTTTCAGGAGCCGTTTACAGGGACTTTTATTCGCACATACTTCAAGATTTGCTAGGGGATGTACCCCTGCTAATACGAAAACGTATGTGGTTTATGCATGATGGGAGGCCAGCATATTATTTTCACATTGTTCGTGATGCACTGGTTGACATTTACTGTTAAGGGACCTAACTTTATGGACTAAATGGACTCGTCCTATTACTATATACACGGGGACACTATGCCTCTCAGGAGAGCTGTCTACAGTTGACGAGTTGACTACTGTACATTGCCGTCAGTCGGACGTACAACACTTTTGTATTCGTTCTTTTGTTTAATAATATGTTTTCACTAAATTGCTCAGTTCGAGTATTCTTTCGGATCTATTCTGGGTCCACAACACTGGCGACGAGGGGAGACCCCAATGGATTAGCCCCTGCAGCAGTTTTTACAAGTTTCCAGGATCACGCCAAATGTTAACGCGCCAGCTTCACTATCTCCGGCAGAAATAATGTTTGCGCGTAAAGTAAGATCCGTTTTTGATATATTACTGTACAAACAAACAAAACAAGGTCCGACCTCTATTGCGCCATAAAAAAAATACAGCCCAGGGGAAAAAGTATTCTTCAAGATGTTTAAAAATAACACATCTTTCTGGGAACCTGGTACGATAGAAAAGAGGATTGGAAATATGGTCTATATAATTCAAGGCCCTCGTTTCTCTCATAAGAGACACCTGAATCAAATCTGGAAACGACTGTTGGATGACTGCAACAGTACTCCTCAGGAAGAAGTTATGGATACCATTTACGACACCTTCAACATTCAAATAACCCAAGCAGCTCCAGGACCGCGACGATCTAAAAGAAAGCGGAAGTCCACGGACCCTGTCATCATCAATCCAAAAAGGAGAGGATATTGAGACTCCTGCGGAGGTAAAGGCTTAGGAGGGGGTGTTATGGGACCTACCTTTATGGACTAAATGGACTCGTCCTATTACTATATACACGGGGAGATTATGCCTGTCAGTAGAGCTGTCTACATTTGACGAGTTCACTACTGTACATTGCCGTCATTTGGACGTGCAACACTTTTGTATTCGTTCTTTTGTTTAATAATATGTTTTCACTAAATTGCTGAGTTCGAGTTTTCTTTCGGACCTATTCTGGGTTCACAACATCTACAATGGAAGAGGGATAGCTAGGAGGGAGAACTGGTAACATGGCCTGCACGTTCCTCCAATTTTATATGTGGAGCCACTTAAAACAATTGTTTCATGCAGAAGACTTTAACAATGCAGAGACGCTTCAGGCATAGGGGGCCTGCGAAACTATTCAACACAGTGTGGAAGTATTTGAAAAGGTCCGCCAGTCAATGATCCGACGCGTGCCTGCGTGTGTAAAAGCAAGAGGAAGACATTTTGAACATTTGTTATGAGTTTCTGTGTTGAGGTAAACGGAGAGCCTTTTAGACATATGTTTATATGGACATTTTACTTTGTTTTGGAGTCACAAACCTGCGTCAAAGATTTTAAATGTATTTTGAGATTGTATCCTGAATTTTACTTTTAACAGCGGCTACGGTAAACTGTAAACCTAATAACTAAAAAAAAAAAGCATTTGTGTATATATGTTTATATGGATTTGTGTATGACTAGAGACAACAGGTAAACTTAGCAGACGCGTTTTGTCCTCTGGGGGATTTTATCAAGACAAGTTTTACATTTGCCCGCATTCCTATTGTCCTTTTATAAATGTAATATATCTGAAATTATTTCACACATATATATGTATATACATATATACTATACTGTCAGATATCTATCTATCTATATCTTCAGGGCATGTATATATATATGTATATATACATATATATATATATATATATATATATATATATATATATATATATATATATATATATATATACATATAATATATATATATATATGTATGCCCTGAAGATTGCCCTTATGACGCATATATATATATATATATATATATATATATATATATATATATATATATATATATATCCGAATGTAATAAGAACGAAAATAATATAAATTGTAACGTTCACAGCATTAATTCAAAAGAGGGTTCACTACGAAGAGTAGACCAATAATTAAGTATTATAGTTTTTACATACAGACAAAAACAACTTACTCATTACAATGACATATATATATATATATATATATATATATATATATATATATATATATATATATATATATATATATATATATATATATGGTGTCTCAAAAAAATGTACTCACACTTTCCCTTGATGCGCGTTATCAACGTTGTCTGGACAATAATGGTCATCATTTGAACATAAATAAAGGTTTTCTCGTCATTCAAAGTGTGATTACATTTTTTTGAGACACCCTGTATATATATATATATATACATATATATATATATATATATATATATATATATATATATATATATATATATATATATATATAAAAGTGAACATTGAAGTCAAAACTTAAAGGCGCCAGGCTGTTTCTATTAAATTATCAAAACGGTTTAATGCTTGATTAAAAAGAACCGACTGACAAGTTCTGTTTAATGTTTAATTGTATGTTTCTCATTATCGGATATGGTATTGAGTAATGTGTTAGAAATGTTGGATAAACTGTTCAAAGTTCATATTTTCTTCATTTTATTAACGGCTATTGGCAAGCAACCCGCACAAAATAGAAGCGATCTATTTATTTTATTTTACTTATTTATTTATTTATTCTTTTAATACTAATATAATATATTAATTATATCATATGCACTTCAAATATCATCTCCCGTGATGATTGATAATTTTATTTAATTTGTGCTGTTCCTTTTGTATAATAATATCTTCAATGTTTTTTAGTCTTTTCTTGCATTGGCTGCTGTAGAGTATTTTGATGTAATTTACTAATATTTGTCTTATGTTGATAGTTACATTTAAATAACATTCACCACAGGAGTTGGAATCTTCTAGCGCATATGATATAATTAATATCCGCATATATTATATTAAACTGTCTGATGATAGCAAGGGACTGAAACCCAGAGTTACAAACTCACATCAATAGAAACTAAGAATGTTAGATCCATCACTGATATTGAGAGCATTCCAATAAGTAACGCGCATATTTAATATATAAATAAAATATACAGAGAATTCACACACACACACAGACACAGACACACACACACACACACACACACACACACACACACACACACACACACACACACACACACATATATATATATATATATATATAGTTTTAAGGTGTGCTATATTTATGGGAATATATATATAAATATAGTCTTAAGGTGTGCTATATTTATGGGATAAAGTGCTCACTATCAGAGATAGAGCGTGTGTAAATATAAATGTGAACATTGATGCCAACACTTAGAGGCGACAGGCTGTTTCATGCTAGACGCAATCGTCAGGCCACGTGTGTTGTTTTTTTCTCGGCTAATTATATATACGGGATGGTGGTGCCTTGTGGGTAGTCTATTTTGGCGGTTATTTTGCCGGAAGACGTTTATTTGTTTATTTATTTGGGTGAAATTTTTTTACTTGTTTTTATTTTTTAATTTTTATATTTACTTTTAATTTTCATTTCTTATCTTATATATTTATTTATTTATTTTTATTTTAATTGGTGTTTTATTAACGTAGTAAACATTTGTATATATCGCTTATTTAATAGTTTATTTTTGGTTTGCGAAGATAATTAAAGCTATTTCTTCATTTTTGGGGTGGATTGCTGTAGTTTATTCTAACTATTATTTTGGCGGGAGCAATTATTAATTTGTTTATTACTTCATTTATTTATTTGCTTTGATTATCTTTACTTGTTGTTTCTAACGGTTAATTTATCGGGACTGGCTTTTTAGTTTGTTTATTTATTTATTTATTTGGATTAATTTAGATTAATTCATTATTGTTTTTCCATTATTTATTCCTTATTCTGTATATTTTTATTTCCTCTTTTTGGTCTTCGATTTTTAAGTCACTTAGTATTTCTTTTTATCGTTATATAACAGTCACAGCTATATTTTTCTTCCGATTTTTGGTTTGATTTTTACAGTCTGATATTTTGGCCATATTGGTTTGTTAATTTGTTTATTATTTACTTTATTTATTTGGGTTCATTGATTTTGTTTATTATTTTTTATTTATTTATTGGATTTCGTCTATTCTAAAGGGTGTTATTTGGTAAGTTTTGGGGTTAATTTATTTTACTTATTTTATTGTTATTTTGTGTATTTATTTATTTTTATTTTTATTCTTTCTCAGTTTTCGAATTTTAAGTAACGTAGTAAAATTTTGTTTTCATGTCTGAGATGAGCTCGGATCGTTTATTTAATAATTTATTTTGGTCTGGAAAGGTAATGATAGCTATTTTTTCTCAAAGCAAAGTTTGCAAGTTTTAGATTGGTTGTTGTAGACCGATGATATTTTCCATATTTTCCAAGATATTTTTGGTGTGGTTTGCGTTTTGTTTTTAATTTCCCATATATACTTAGAAAGCATTGCGCTGTTCGCGTATTTACTATTTTTGAAAGATGTTTTGTGTGCATAATTTATTTGTTTCCAGGGTCCTTTAGTTACTCCTATGTATACTTTTCTTCCTTATCTGGTGATTTTACCGTGGCTTCGTATATTACGTTTTTTTCTAAGCAATTACAGTTTAAGGGACATTCGTTCTTTATTCTGCAGTTACACGTGGGTTTAATTTGTTCGTGTGGTTTGTTGATAGTTGTCATTTTGTGCTTTTTTTATTACTTGTGCCACGTTCTCGGTGCAACTGTAGCTGATTTTTATTGTATATTTGTTGAATATTTTGTGTAGGGTGCTGATTTCTGGAAGTGTTTGTGTAGGAGTTTGAAGAATTTTTTTCCTATGTTTCTTTTTACGTTTTTGCTGTACGGTGGGTTGAACCATGATATTTCTTTTCCTGTTGGCCTTTTTGTGTTCTGTGGTGAGTATGTGAGTGTTGCTGGGAATTCACTATATTTTATGGCTGTTTCGTAGTCTTTCTCAGCTTTGTTAAATATGGATACATTGGAGGAATTGTCGGAAAGCCTGCGGTTAATCGATTTTGGTATCTGTTTGATTATAGAAGGCGGGTGGTTGGAAGATGTGTGTATATAGAGTGGTTTATCATTGGGTTTTCTGTAAGGTTTATATGTGCCTTTTCTCAGGTTGTAGGTAACATCTAGAAAATCTACTTCGTTTAGGTTAGTTTTTATATCTATGTCGAATCCGTTATTTGTGAAAATCTTTATTATTTGTCTGTGTTTTTTTGTTACAGTTTCTTAAGGTTATGCAACCGTCGTCCCTGTAGAGTCCTGTGTCATTTATATCTATTATTTTGCTTAGTTCGTGTAGTAAGTATATACCTATGATGCTGCATGTATCTGCACCGTCAAAGCTTCCCATTGTAGTGTAAAAGATCCAAACTTTTTTTATCCATGCTTCTTCATTGTAATATATATTGTATATATATATATATATATATATATATATATATATATATATATATATATATTATTTATATATACATATATATTACACACACATATATTCATACATATATATATGAAGAAATATAGTTTTATGGTGTGCTATTGTTATGGGGTAAAGTGCTCAATATCAGAGATAGAGCGTATGTAAACATAATTATAAAAGTGAACATTGAAGTCAACACTCAGAGGCAACAGGCTGTTCTATGCTAGGCACAATCGTCAAGCCGCCGTTAGGCCTGACGATTGCGTCTAGCACGAAACAGCTTGTCACCTCTGAGTGTTGACTTCAATGTTCACTTTTACACAGACACACACACACACACACACACACACATATATATATATATATATATATATATATATATATATATATATATATATATATATTAGAGTACATAAGCGTTAGTGAGTCGACACAGATCCCACTTTCTTTTATTATCTGTGAACTGTCAGGACATTTTGGGAAATATGGTGGAGTGGTTTCCTAATGCCTTTTCTATCATTTGGAATACAGTATTTTCTCTCACCGAAAATGACTGCAACCCACGGCACAATAGCATAATCTTCGACGCCATTTTCTTTTTATGATCTGGAAATCGCTATGACTTCTTAGGAAAGATAAGTGGAGCGGTTCCTACTCTCTTTTACATAATTTGAAATCAAGAGATTTATTTCTCTCAGAATGGTTCTCACACAAGACTCAAAAGCCCAATCCATCTTGACATTACGTAAGGTCAGTTTTTGAACCGTGGTATTGCACTCAATTTGAAAGCTGTGGTTTGACATAATAAATAATGATTCAAAATACTTATTTTCAAATCGTTACGGGTTTGGTGCGGAACAAGCTGAAAAGATTCTGTTTAGGTTCAAAATCGTAACCCAGGAATTTCATTCCGTTGATCATTGAAAGCTTTATAGCACACTCTTATAAAATATATAATTTACTGTGGCTTTACAAATTGTATATGGAGAAGCACATTGTACCAAAAACGTAAGAACTTCATTTACTTCAAAGGAAAAATATGCATAACAATTAGCTATATTATGATGTAATATATTATACAGTGCAGGTAGTTTTAGTGTGATTTTCGATAAACAATGCAAATTTAAAACATTTTTGTCTTATAATTTGTGCCCAGCAGTATCATGGTGTTATATACACTTTTTATCTATATTTTATTTTTTATTAATTATGATCTATGAAATGATCTAACACATCTTGTTCCCTGAGTGATTTTTGCAAACCATTTACAATTTTCTTTACTGTTTTTACTTATTGAATACAATGAAACAATTCTATATTTTGTTTGTGGAGATTCATAATTAGGATTATGTTTTGGATATATTTACCTTTCTCTCGAGAAATTGACGGTTCAGGCGGGGGAAGCAGTAATGTACTTACCTGGGTTGTTGGTTCTTGTTGACTAAAAGCTGTTTACGAATATTTTTTTTATAGTTACAGTGTCTCGTGTCATGTTACCACGTGATCCCTGAAGTGGTTATAAAGGAAACAGTGTTTCCTCCTTATCATTGCTATTCTTGTAACTCAATGCAATTTATAAGACGATTAAGCTACGTGACGAAATGAAATATTTTTTCGCATCTTAAGGTAAGTACTTTTGATCCTTTCCTCGGCCTGCGTCGTTTATGGACTTTTTTTTCTGTGTTGAGAATTTCTCGACAATTCAATGTATGTAATACAAAAGATAACAACTATATTTGCATTTATTTTTGAAATATTAAAGTTTTCATGTAAGTTTGTAAGCAAATACCTAAATTAGGTATTTTTGTAGATTTTTTCGGACGATTTTTAAAACTAAATGCCCCCAAAATTGGTAAAAGATATGGATCTTGTTTTTAGTGGTAGTACTTACCATATAAGACCCCAGCTTTCATATTGAGTGCAATAAGGATTTTCAAAAATAAAACCCTGAAAAATCAACCTGCCCTTTCCTGACATTTTCTGTTAGATTCTGGGGATTACCATGACTGGTTAGTAAATGTAGTGATTCCCCTTTGCATTTTCCACGGTCCGTAATTCAAAATTTTCTTTCTCGTAGACTACCTGACATCCAAGACTTAAAAGCCCAGTCTGCTCTTCCAGTTTCTTTTATTATCTGGAAATTGCCACGACTTCCCCGGAAAGATAATGTAGTGATTTTCCTTTGCTTTGGTCTTCACCATTGTATTTATCCTAGACTGGCTGATATCCAAGGCTCAACAACCCAGTCTACTCTGATATTTAACCCATAAGAAAAGCGGTGGATTTACACCTTTCACAGACGTATTAGTGAGGGTTTCAAAATTGGATTCTGAACTCAGCTCGCCGATTTTACTGCCATGCAAATGGCCGTACGCTACACGCATATCAATGTAAAGTAATGTTGCGATAATACTTTGCTAAAAAGTCGTTGTATGTCGGCTGCCTTCGCATATTTACAGAAGTAATCATCATTGTTGTACTTGGCGCCACATGTTGGTCATTCCTTAGGGCTGAAGGAGCCAAGCGAGAGAAACACTCTAGGCCCGTGGGTATTTACTTTGCCTGATGTGTACAGCACACAATGAGGAAGGAACCTGCGAGGCTACAGTAAGTGTTGCCCTAATTTGCAGATAGAGAAAGTGATATTTCTCTCCTGAATTATTATTGCCATGAGGAGTGGCGTTGGCGAGGATGGAAATGGAGTATATAATTTCGGGAAAAGAAAAGCAAGACTGTAAAAGTAGAATGATTTATATAGAATCAGAAGAAAGAAAACAAAAAGCCGAGGAGAAAGAATTTCAACGATAACGACATTGCTGGGAACGACAACAATAAACAAAGAAAAAGTTAAATTGATGAAAAGCACAAATTAAGACGAGCATTTTTTTCTTCTTCTTCATACTATCCAAAATAAGGAGTAACTAATGTAGGAAATTGCATTTTTTACCTTAGGGAGATGCACAAGCCGATCTGGCGGCCATGTTGGTTAATGTCGGTAATCATGCGCAGAGAGCAGAAAGAAAAATCAATATATATATATATATATATATATATATATATATATATATATATATATATATATATATATATATATATATATGTCAAACGAAAGGCAATTTCATTGGCGTAATTTCATAAAAATAATAGACGGTGCGTATTGTCGTATTTACTGATACACGTCTGCATAAACAATCTTATCAGTTCATATGAATTTTGCCTTCTTAGATTGGTACAGGGCAAAATGTGGAGAAATAGAATCTTCCACGTCGTTGCAGAGTCTTTGAAAATCAGTATTAAAGGTACAATTTTTATCGGAGTTTTCAAATTCTCAACACGAGAGCTTCCGAAAAACGATGCAACCTCCATGAGAGACAAATACATAACTATACACTAGGTAGGTAGGTGGGTTAGGTAGGTATTGTTGATTGATCCGTTTTCTGTTTTAGTTTTAGTGTTTTCGTTTTGTTTTTTTGTTTTTCTTTACAGCTTATCAATACTGTGTGAGTTATTTAAACCCGAGACTGGTTACAGTAGTCGATGATCGAAAGCGCGGTACCTCATCTAAGAACTGACAGGTTACAACGCTGTTTAACTTCGGCAGTAAAACGGGAAACGGTGTTTTCATCTTTATTTAACCGTAGGATAGCTAACGATCTAGATATAATGTTTGAGGTTTTAGTCTCCATGCTGTTTTGATTCTTGTGTCCACACTGTCTCTATCTGTAAGCATTCTGTCTCAGATATTGATCATTCTTCTTCTATAAATGTGGAAACATTTAAACACATACACACAAACATAAACACACATATTATATTTAGGAAGCAATCCTTCATTTATGCATGTTTCATTAAAAACGACAATTTTTCAGGTTAATTCATCATGTGCGTTATGTGTATGTTTTAGTGTGTTATAGTGATGTTTTTAATTTCCAACTACGGTTAGCAGATTCTGGCCTTGTTCGTAGTTAATACTGTTAAGAGTTTCCTTTTTCTTTTTTATTATTAAATCATTCATTATTTTTAATCTTTTTTTACAAGTGGATGGAGTTATTATATCTGTCTTTTCTACTGGTATGTTTCTAATGGAGTCTGGTAAGTTTTTGTGTGTTTAAATGTGTTCTAATGGAGCTATGATCAGATAGGTGTAACGTAAGGCGTCTGTATAAGTATGTAGTTGTATAACCGATGTAATTATTTATGAGTCCGGTTTGATCAGGAACACAGTTCCTTAAGGGGCATTTGAATTCATAGATAATGTTCATTCTTCGTAATTTTGACTTAACTGATGTATTGTTATTTTTGAGGATAAGGTTATGTGTCTTAAATTTTTTATAATAAATAATTAATTAGATTTTTTTATTCGGGTCAATTGGGGTAGTGTATTTCTTTATAATATGTCTAATTGAAGATTCGTCTTGTTTGTAATAAATGTTTATGTAATTTATGACTGTGTTCACTATCGCTATTATTTATCTAACAGTCTAATTTGGTGTTCTATATGGTGGTTAGGAAAGCCGTTGTTGATTAGTGTTTGTTTTACATTATTAAGTACTTTCGAAGAAGAGTAGTCGAGAGGATGGATTCTGGTGTGCTCTTTTTAGGAAGTTTTTTTTATTACTGCTATCTTGTACCTGAGTGTGCATTCGCTATTAAAGTTAAGGTAGCAAAAGTTTCTGAAAGTGTTTTTTTATATATAATGAGGTGTTATTATTATTATATTCTACGAGAACATCTCAGAATGGGAGTTTGTTTTTGTTGACAAAGTTCGTGGGTAAACTTAAGGACGGAGTTTTTCCCAAATGTTGTTTTAATTGTATCTACTTCTTTAAAGTCATTTGCTAAAATAAAAATATCATCTACGTAGCGGACATATATTTTAGGCTTACAGACCTGTGTAAATATCGTATTTTCTACATGTGACATGTAATAGTTGGAAAAGCATGAACCGAGTGGATTTCTCATAATAACACCATTAGATTGGGTGTAAATGCTGCCATTATGGTCACATTATGCACACACTCAATTAAGCTGACAAATTGAATCATCCTTGACAATGGCTAAAGCTATAGCCGAAAACGCTCGGTACTATAAAACATTCGGACAGTTTTTGCACACTCTTTGGCCAGATAAGAATGCTCTTCTTCGAAAACAAGAACAAATAAATAGAAAGCTTAACCGTAGTATCTCGTCTGTCACTTTTTTGGGTTTTTTTTTTTTCATTTTTTTTTTCATTTATATCTTGTGTCTTCTTTCTTTTCTGTTCTTCATGTTCTTTCCACCTCTTTTATTCTGATGCATTTCTCATTTTTCTTCTTAGCTTTTTTCTTCATTTTCACCTTCTTCCCCGTTTCCTTTTTTTATTTATTTTTCCCTTTTACACCGCCCTTCTGCACACCCTTTCTTTGTCCCATTTCTTGGCTCATAAACATTCTTTCTTTTATATTTTCGGGGTTTTTTTCCCCCTCGTGTCAACGTTAACTCCTATCCTTCTCCATATCCACCTTCTGCTATTTCTCTCATTCTTTATTTATAATTTATACTTTACTTAATTTCTTCCCTTTTAATTTTGTTTTCGTTTCGCTTTTCCCAAGAACCAGACTCTCAGCAAATCATTTTAATTACAAAAGTCCTTATACTTTCAGCCTTTCTCTCCGGACTGAATAAGTATTTATCACACATCGGCACTATCACTCTCAAATGCAAATTAGTAGGTAACACTTCCACAATCAACAACAACCTCAATATCAAATAGTCACATGAAAACTTCCCTACCTGTCCGAAAGTGGCGGAACTAGGTAGTTGTGATTAAATTTATCCCCTGATTAGACCAAATTTTTTTTGAGGCGGGGCGCGTTTTTCTTGCTGAGTTGCGTTCTCGTAAAAGAAAATACTGTGTAATAATCAATATTCGCTTTCACTTAAAAAATAAACTCATTCAGAAACGGAAGAAAACAAATTTAAGTATGGCTTTGAAAATTGAAATATTATTCCTTCGTTTCCAGCTTTACAGTTTTAACATTTAGTGCGTAATTTGTTTATTATTATCTAATAACTTTGCAAAGTCTCTTGTGTTTCCTGGCTATTTTGTCTTAATGTGTAATTTGGGTAGACCATGACTGTTGTGTTGGGTTGAACGCTTCAAAGCTTGATGTTTTCCTCATTTCTTTCTTTCATTCCATGCTATATATTTCTACAGATCTCTAGCATCGATTCAATCTATCGATATGCAGAT
Source organism: Acanthosepion esculentum (assembly GCA_964036315.1). Lineage (NCBI taxonomy): Eukaryota > Metazoa > Mollusca > Cephalopoda > Sepiida > Sepiidae > Acanthosepion > Acanthosepion esculentum. Next base: position 70,207,821 of record OZ038483.1, read on the forward strand.
AGATAGATAGATATCATTTATAATTTGGTATATTCATGGACGATGAGTTCATTGTCCCTCAGATATATCGTCTACTGATATATACAGTAATGACTACATGGATGATTTCTAGGGTGGTTCTTAGGTCTTGTCACCCCCTACTAGTACCTACCTACTTTGGAGGTGCTGGTTTGCCGAATCTTGCAGTGAAGTCATGTCGCACAGTTTCCATGCACTTGCCAGAATGCACACGATCATGTGTCCATACATTTGCAAGCTATTCCCTTTTTACACACATATAGATAGATAGATAGATAGATATATTGAATAGTAGTGTTGGACGCACGGTGAAACTGATAGCGGCTCTGATTGAGGAATCGGAGAGCAGAGTTCGAATTCCAGTCGAATCCATTACATTCACTTACGTGCTAATACCGTTGGGAAAGGTATGAATCCTCCTCTTCTCCCCCAGCTATGGGTAAATAGCAGGACAGACCGGGTTTAGCTTTGAATGACAACTGGTTTACCGCAGAAAGAAATGGCAACCTAGTGGGTGAAAAAATCTGTTTCATCAGTCATATATCGATAGATACACGCATGGCACATAACTGACTGAGTGTCAGTTATTTCCTGTTAATTCCCTTCTCCACTAACCTAACCAAGTATTGAACTCAAACTATCTGGGTCCTGTCAATGGATCTAAGTAACGCCTTTATCCACTGCGCCATGTGTCATTAAGGCCAGCCGTGTATGACTTTTTGGTTATTCTAAACCTAATATCTTCAGCCATCATTTTTTTTACCAATGCTGATATTGCAATTTTTGCTGTTATCATTGCATGTTTTTACCAGAGGTCCTATTGCAATTTCTGTTGTTACTATTGCTTTTCTCGGCCACTCCTTATAATTAGTTCCCATATTATATTCATTACAATATAATGTACTCGGAACATAACGGATAATTTCAGGATATAACCCACCCTCAATTTCCTCTATATCAAAGGAACTCAAACTCGAATCACCAGAAGGGTAAATATACTATATTTTAAACTCTCAAAAGACCCTAGCCGGTAGACGTCACACATGACCTGAACAAAAACTGAACAAAATAAACTATGAAATGTCCACAAATATTGTTAAATGCCTATAATTGATAACAGAAGCCATTGGTTTATACCAACGGCTTCCCATTCTTAAACCTTCTCGTTTTCACACTCGCGTGATCATGTGTGACGTCACGAGCGGCTGTGCGATTTTCGCTTCCGCGTCTCGTATACACGAGTTTGTCGTTGCTTGGAAATCTTTCATGCGACAAAAACAGATTATCATTATTGTTTTGACCGTGTATTGTTTAATATATTGAAATGTAATTGTCATCTATGATGATGGCTTATGTAAGCCGAAAGCTTAGATAGGATTATAAAACATGCATCAATATGGCGTTTTTCTTTCATATTTCAATGATAACCTTATTAAGCTTATCAGAAAATATGAAAGGAATTTACTTAAAATAGACAAAACTTGTCTATATTACTCAATGACACATGCATCAATGAGAAAATTCTGCCTAAATACACACACACAATATATATATATATATATATATATATATATATATATATATATATATATATATATATATAAGGTGTGGTACTTAGCGGAAAGTACCCAATGTTTCTGATAGAGCCAACATATTCAGTTGTATGGATATTAGTTTATAACCCTGCTTGTTTGTCTGATGATCGCGTTAAACCAAAGGTTACAAACCTAATAACCATACAACTCAATATATACGCCGGCGGTCCGACAGCGGGCCACCAGCAGTAAACGCTAGTGGCATGCCAGCCAGTGTCAGATTGGTGGCTTGCCTGTAGGGTTAGAAATGTTTCAAATGATGCAATAGTGATATTAAAGGTATATGAACCGAGATTAAGGTTGTAGTGATAAGAGAAGCACCTTGTTGAAAGTACGTTCCACAATGCAACAGTCCTCATTGCTCCTCGAGAGCCACTCACGGTAGAGGGTTACTATATGACGGATGTGTATCCATTTCCCGCGTGTTGAGCCAGAAATAGCGGTTAGGTACAATTACACGCTTATAGATTTAACTCGCTTAGTGACCATAACTAGTCGTTAAACGAAGAATTGTTGTATTACATATTAATAGAAGCGGAATGATAATAATGCATGTTGTTGATCTTTTCTTCGCCATCTTCCGCTTCGAAACCCAATTTTTTTTACTGTCCTGCCTGTTACGCCCTCGTCACTTTTTATTTGTAAAATGATTAAAAACGAAATAATAAAAAGATTTTTTTTTAATACAATTCCATTTCATTTTAATGCTCTCATTTTTTTACCTCGCTGAATATTAAACACACCGTTCTGAAATCAAACATAAAACATTTGTAAGCAAAATTAAGTTTTCCTCTAATAGCCATGATAAATTTCCGCCCGCCCTGATACGCGTTGCTTGCGTGGTGTAGCTGTAGATTGAAGTAATCTCTTTCCCCCCACTACCAGCCCCACTAAACCAGCTTTGTTCTTGATCAATCACCCTGTATCGATTACTAAGCACTCAATCACCTTTTTCTCTGAATAGCTTTAATTCCCTTCTTATGCGTTACTGTATGTCTTCTCGCGTGTTGACCGCAGAATCGGTTAAGTTTCATTCCTTTATTCTCGTGATCACGTATTAAATTTTGTCGATCATTTAAAATACGAGCAACGGCGTGTAATGTTGAATCTTGACAGTAATATCTGTTCAAGGTTTTATTTTCAGAAGAATAGATCAACAATATGCATAATGATTGGATTATTGTCGTTCAGCTTGTGTTAATATGTAAAACCACAATTCCACGCTTAACGACCGGGTCGGTCGCTAAACGGGCTGATCGCTCAGCGTGTCGTTGTACCGGACAGCTATTTCAGTCCATATGCTGCGTTGAATGGGGTTGTGCCAAAGAGCTTCAAATGCCATTGTGGGTGCTGACTTAATTTCCACTCTGCGAGTTCTTTACCTCAGAGAAAATGTCGCAATGCTATCCCTTCTTGGTGGGTAATCAGTTGCTTTCCACCACACATCTCCCTTCTTACAAATGATACATCGAAGACTCTCACCAACCTATTTCTATTGCAATGGCAAATGCTCAGATGAACTCCATTCTTTGGTTCCGATACGTTTATATGCTACATCCTCGGAGTATTTTCTTTGTATTCCAATTGTATGGAAGAAATTCCACTCAGAAGCACATTCCCATGAATTTCTACTTTGTAAAAGAATTAAAATAAACTTCCCTGTGGATACTTCTTGGAATAATACAATTTTACCTTCTTGAAGTTAAGGATCCTTCTTTATTTCTATTCTTTATTCTCATAATCTTCACGTACTGCCAGCGCGTTCTTACCTTTAAGTCACATCCGTCATCTAGTAACCCTTACCGTCATTGGCTCTCGAGACTTGTATTATAACGTGGACTGTTGCATTGTGGAGCGTACTTTCAACAGGGTGATTCCCTTATCAGTACAACCTTAATCTCGTCGACCGCTATCTATCCTACATATCTTCATGATATGCACATATTGATCTCTCTTGCAACATTCTCATTAATTAATCTTCTGCCTTGATTGTATTGTGGAAGTCGCAGTAAAAAAAAAACAACAAACAAAGTAGCACAGCGGAAAAAAGGATCAATATGGCTGAGAGAGGCGAATTCCAAATATGAATTTGCTCCAAAATATTTTTGAGCAACAGGATGAAAGCTTCTTCCCAAATGGGATCCATGCACAGAAACATCGATGGAACCTCATCTAGTCACATTACATGAGAGCATCCTCTACGCCCTTTTCAGTCAACCCTCGTATCAACATAGTTGTCAACATTTCCCTCACACAGAGGTACTCTAACATATATGGATAAGACATTCAATATGAAAGGACGGAAATCGAGTGGGTCGTACTTGTAATATTTACCAGAGGGAAAACGACCAGGCCGGTTGATGTTTTTAAGTTCTTATTTTTACCACGTGTTTTTTATTCTTTCGCTATACCGCCTAGCTTTCTCGCGGTCTACACAACAAATGGTGTTCGGAGGGTTTTAATTATAATATTTCCTCGAGGAAAAGGGTCAGATAGGGTGATATATTTTATGTTCCTTACAAACCACGTCGTTTCCATTCTATCACTTTAGCCCGTATAAATGTCAGTTTCGTTATAGCGCCTATTTTCTTTCTTGAAACTTCCTCATTGCTCGCATGATATGTCTACGTGATTCTCAGTTCTTCATCTTTCAAAAAAAAATTATATCACTTCAGCTCTCTTCTTGAATTGTGTACCTGTGGACACTTGGTTGGTGCACATCTGTTGATCGGCTTCTCAAACAATTGCAATCGTTGTTACGGCTGTAATTCTTCTTTTCATTCAGCGATAAACCTGGAAATCGGCCGCAAAACAATCAATAATTATCGCAGGACGCCAACTGTTTGTGACTACAGATCGTTGTTTGTCCCTCGTGACACGATAAGTCAACAGCATTCTAATGAGGAAATGAGCTGTGATCAAAACCAAAGAATGAGAAATCCGTTTGTTCAATGAATTTTATTCCAACAAAGACAGTTAAAAAAAGAAATTCTAAGCCGATTACAATAGGCAATCGTCGACGAAAGCAGTGATTTACTGAGTGCAGCTTACAGATTAGTACTTTCATTATTATATCCTCCAATCTCAATATATTTCACAGTCTTTCTCCTACTGTCTATAATTCTGTTGAATACGGATAAAGTGTCGTTGGAGTTTGAACACAACCACCAGTGAGCAAACGCAGCAGATTCCATTTCAAATATGCAGACGACGTGATCGTAAAGGAAAGGTATATATGAGAATTAGGAGCATAGTGGAGTAATGGATAGCGGTTCGAATTCCTGTCAAATCCATTACATTCACATACGTGGTAATACCCTTGGAAAAGATATAAAGCCTCTTTTTCTCCCCATAGGTATGGTTAAATAACAAGACAAACTGGGTTCTATAGGCTTGGATGGCAACTGGTCTACCGCAAAAAGAAATAGCAACCTACTGCGGGAAAAATCTGCCTCCTCAGTCATGTATCGAAAGTTACATGATCGCCTAAGCGTGTATCACGCATGGCACATGACTAACTGATATATGGGAATTAGCGTGGCGTCTAAGTGATCGCGATTCTCTCTACTATCCTCTATAGCATTTCTCTATACTAATCACTCTTCGGATTACTTACTATTTGACGTTTACTATTCCAACAAGTATTACAAGTACGAATATTATTCGAAGGAGTTACTACTAGGATCTGCGATTCCAAAGTCTTGACTACAACGAGAATTACGAAGGTGATAACAAGCATTCGTTGACATCACAAAAATTACAACGAATAAGCATCTGACATCACAAAAGCATCAAAGAGACATTTTTCTCCTAGATATAAAAATGTGAAATTATCTAAATCATATTTTTATGCTCGTAATGCTATCCGGCCGGTTTCCATCACCATCTACCGTGGTGATGGAAAACGGCCAGATGACATTACCATTTTCCCTTTTAACATGGCGAAGGTAAGGTCCGCAGTTGAGATGGGGTCTGTCGCCCGGGACGCAGAGATAAAAATAGTTAAATATTCTTCTCTTGCTGATAGATTTTTCACATTATTCAGACTGTTATCCTCATCTTCATTTCCATATTCACAACGTTTCGTCCGTTAAACGTTCCGGCCTTTATGTCTGTCTCTCTATATATGTGTCTATATCTCTGAGATGAGGTATTATGATTACTTGCATTAGTTACATTATTCGGACAGTTATCCTCATCTTCATTGCCATATTCGCAACGTGTTGCATCGGGATAAAGTGCCATTACCGACATTGGAGTTTGAACAGAGATCAAAGACTGCTGATTCCATTTCTAATAGGTAGACAACGTGATCGTAAAGGAAATGTATGTATGGGAATTAGCGTGGCGTTTAAGTGATCGCGATTCTCTGTACTATCCTCTATACTATTTCTCTATACCAATCACTCTTTGGATTACTATTCGACGGTTACTATTTGAACAAGTATTACTAGTGCGAATATTATTCGAAGGAGTTACTACTAGTATCTGCGATTCCAAAGTCTCGACTACAACGAGAACCTGATAACGAGCATTCGTTGACATCACAAAAGTCACAACGATGAAGGCGTCTGACATCACAGAAAATTCGTAGTTGAACCATATGTTTTTCTATCTAGAATTATAATTAATGTCTTGAAAAAGCGATTTCTTCTTCTTCTTCTTCTTCTTCTTCTTCTTCTTCTTCTTCTTCTTGCTGTGTCACTTACATACATGGACGATCATGGCTCTCCACAACCTCCTATTTCCTAGCAACTTTTATCCCTTTGTCCTTCCTCCCACGTTCGGTCCATCATCCATTCACACAAGCTTATCAGGTATATTTATCAAATCCCGACGACCGAGATCTTAAGGTCGAACTTAATGTGGGATTTCGGGAAAATCGTCCAAAACTTTCTCAAGCCTCCGTGGTACATTTCCTTTTGGCGACGTCCTAAAGGACGTAAAACTACCTCTTAATTGCTGTTGTTCCCACGTCCACTCTAACATGTGTGGTAGCAACTTTTAGGGTGCCAGCTATGGGCAAGTAGTGAACTCCTAAAATTACTATGAAGTATAAAAATACATTTTTATAATAACAGTAGTAAATCTTGATATTAAAAAATTACCGACAATACATATTTATCGTAAAATTACCGATAATATTTTTTACAGCAAACTGAGCAGAAAATTATTTTATAGAAAAATGACCAACGATAAATTTTACCTGTATATAGGTATACAGTTGTATTTGATATATATTTAGTTGACTCTGTTGTAACCTAGAAAATTTTACTGAATGAACAATAACCAAAACGGAGGTTGGAAATGAAATGATAACCTTTATAACATCAACAAAATAAAATACTCGCCAGCGGCCTGAAGTAGGTAAACCACTGCTAGTGGTGGATTACTTAGATAGCATATTACCTCCACTTACAACAGTGTCTAACGTATTTATGAGAATTGGGATATAGCCATTAGTGTTCAGAGGTAAGTTATATAACACTCCATAAAATTATGTTCAAAATATTTAGATTTCGGCATTAAATAACACATAGATATGTTGATATGCCACTAAACAAAATCAACCAAATCAACCAGATATTAAACCTTGCCAACTTGTTTATAGTTGACATCTTCAATTTTTAGTTCGCATCCTTGGCGTTTTCTCTTATTGACAATCATGCAATCTATTTTGTTACAGTGGATAGTCCTTTTTCTCAATTTTCTTTATTACCTTGTCGAGGAGATCTTGCAGTTTTCCTTCTGCGCTTACGTATCCTATAGTGTTGAGATAACTGTGTCTATATCATTAAAATGTATACTAACGCTTTCACTGATAGATTTTCAGTATATCGTGATGAAATAATCCGTAATTGGTGAAGGAAGTTGTGAAGTGGGGTGAAGAAGTACCCCAGTGAGCGAAATAAAGGGTTCAGTTCGACATTCCAACAACTTGAAGAAGGGCGGAGCGTACAACGGCCGAAACGTTGTAATAAAGATGAGAACAATAGTCTGAATAATGTAAATAGTTGTATCCTGACTTATCAAAAAATTCAAAAATTCTGGTGACAAGTATCCATATCTTTATTGTTTTGATACTAACATTTTACGCGTATGCCTCTGGCTTTCTTTTATATTATCTGAAGTTTTCGGATCATATCATTCATATATATATATATATATATATATATATATATATATATATATATATATATATATAGTATTGCGTCATTGCTTTCCCCCAATGCTTACCGAAGTTCTCAGAATGAAACTTAGGAATTCTTTAGTTAGTCAAACTGGTGACACCATTTTCAAACTTCCCAGAGTTTCGATTGTTATCTCATGGCCGACGTCTTTCCGTAAAGTATCATTAGAACAGTTGCATTATTGTAAGGACTCCCAAGAGGATTCCCTGACCCCTACAATCCTAACCTCTTCATGTAGAGTTTCAGACGCTATCTATCCTACATATCCTCACAATGTACACCCTTGATCTCTCTTGCAACATCCTTATTTAATAATCTTCTAAATTGAGTGGCTCTTGAGACGTATATTTCGGAAATACGCTCGTAGGTGATCTTTCGATACATGACTGCCGAGGCAGATTTTTCCCGCAGAAGGCTGCCATCCAAGTCTATAGAACCCGGTCTGTCCTGTTATTTACCCATAGCTGGAGGGAGATGAAGAGGATTCATACCTTTCCCAAGGGTATTAGCACGTAAGTGAATCTAATGTATTCGACTGGAGTTCGAGTTTTTCAATCCGAGCCGCTATCCATTACTCGACCGTACCCCAGAATTACATGCAATTTATACCCGAGAGAATAGCATGCTGAGCATAGCGTGGACATAAAATGACAGCAACGAAGATGTTTTACGGAATATACACACTAAAATGTTACTTGGTTTCATTTTCGTAGGCAGAAATATCGCTTACATTTGTTGCAATCATGTGAAAGCTATGCCGGAAAGCGTATCAAGAAATGATTGCTCTCGGCTGGGCCCATTGAAAAAAAAATGTCATGTAGACCCGAAACTTTCTATAACCCCAGAATAGGTATGTCTGAGGAAGCATTCTGGTGCGCAATATCTGTGAATATAACAAACAATGAGAAAGTGACAGTTGAAATACATGTGGGATATAATGCGGAAACGGGAGAAGTGTAAAGGACATATTGAAGAGAGGTAGATTGAAGCAGCAAGACAACTGCCGAAAAACAATCCTGAATTATGGACTATCGAAAGTTAAAGGAAAAAAATGAGAGAAATTGTGGAGAGCCATGATCGTCGACACCGTGACACGTTTTATGAAAGAATATCATATGCAAATGCGTATTATACTTGATTAGTTACAGTAATAATAATAATTAATGAGTAATCAATTAAATATAAGTTTTATAAATTAAATATATTTTTCTGTTTTGACGTCGAGGGAGGTCATATATATATATATATATATATATATATATATATATATATATATATATATATATATATAGCAGCGAAGCAATCTCCATTTTAAAGTAAGCAAATTAAACACTTTCTTATATTTAAACAGTTTTAGATTGTGCGACTAATTACCGGAATTTAGATTTTTACATACAGTTCTACATCCAATACCGGTCCAATGAGCCGATCAATGTAGAGGGTTACTAATTGAAGTTGGTGAAATGGCATAACTTCAGCTGGATCAAAAATGAATTGTTTTAACTCCGTGTCACGAAATATTGACCGAAATGCATTTCTTTGATATAAAGAAGGAAGAAAGAATAACAAAGAAAGATAGTAAATAAGAGTGAAGTAAAATTAACGTGGCTACTCGGACTGCGTAGATCTGAGCCTATCAGGCTGGCGACATACTTAGTAGGCAATGTATTTCTTTACTTTTATAAATAATATTTTTAAAATATCTAATCACTTGTATGCTCTGTTTTTCAAATAACACATTTTATTTCAACTGATTGTTTTCAAATGTCCATATTAAATAATTGATTCCGTACAGTGTATTTTTTTAGCGGAATGTATCAATTGAAAAAGGGCAAATTAAATGTAGCCCGACTTGAGATCGGCGAAAATCAAAGAAATTGGCGGCATCAACTCGCTGACTGGAAGGTTGGGTTGAGGAGTGTGACTGGAGTAGTGTTGAGGAAATATGATATCACTCAAATATTCCTATTTAAAACAATAAAAATGGAAAGGGTGTAATAAACTGACAAACATATCAAAGTCTTTGTCCTCACGCTTTTTTTCTGAATGCCTGGATTTTTTAAATAAATGTTTATTTTTATAGAATTATTACAATAATTATTAAAATACCAAAATGTGTTTTTCTTAATTTCATAGGTTTTTTTTATTTAATGCGTGTTTTTTAATTTAATAATAAAATGTCCCTGATAAACAATGATGACCTAGAGTCACAACTGGCTCCGGCTCCGGCTCCGGCTCAGATTTGACATCAATGCTCCAATTTTACTCTGATCTGACTCTTGTAAAGATAGATCATAGCAGACACTCTTTTCTAGCGGTATACGTTGCTAGTCACTTTTTTCTTCTAGCGTCTTCAACGATTGTTCATATGTTCATGGGTTCCTCTGGAAATCTGGTGTGAACTTGAGTCCTAAAAGACTCTCAAAGCAAGGAACATCTCTGAGAGAGAAACTATTCACTGTCATTGGAGAGAATTTAGGGTTAACTCAATAATGATAAGTTACTAGCTTATTCATATATAATAAAATAAACAAAGACTATGTTTCAGGAAAAAAGTCACTCGCGTGTTCTTGTGGATAATGCTTTTTAAGGTACGTTTTTAGCAATTATAATCTTTCAAAGGAAATTGAATGGTTAGCCCCTGTGTACCTAGCAGAGCAGTCTCTAGCCATAAATATCGAAACTGATGGAATTATTAGAACACTTTCCATGGAGAAAGCGATAGAATAGCACTAGGTTTTTTGATGTCGTGTCTGTTGGGGAAAGTAATTGTAGGTTGAGAAACAATCCCTCGCCGACAAGGCAGCATAAATGCTTTTTAAGTCTGGAAAGAGAATTTTGATCATTTCTAGCCCAGATATGGCAGCAATTTTGTTCTGACCCGGCACTTGTACAGATGCAGCACGACAGGTATAGTTAGGTACTTTCTGGGAACCGACCATTATTTCAGCATCTTTAGCGAAATTATTACCAACACTATTATTTCGACTACGCCAGTCAGTATTCGAAGTTATTCTCATCTTTTCCAATATACGTCTTACCGACTGCTTTACACATTTGATCCATTCATCAAATATAGAGTTATTCACGATAATTCAACGAGCGAGTCTTGTAGAAATTTATCGTTATTCCTTAATGTTGAGCTATGAATTTGTGTGACTGTAACAGTAAATTTATATTCGTGCAACATGTTTGACCCGGCAACGGATATTAACAGAAAAGTAATGTACTGAATTGATAAATATGAATTTTAAAGAGTAGATATGAATTAAAATACCTGTCTTCATCGTCATACAAGATTGAATTTTATTTCTGTTGTAGCATACCTACGGACAATAATGGGTTTGTCGGCACTCACATAAATACAGTATTAAATAATGTATGTTGGTCTGCAGTTAGAGATTCGTCTCCATCTGTGCTGGTTAAACTCTCTGTCTCTGGGCAGAGATGATCGCCAGAGGAGACTATGTCGAAGGTAGTCTCGTCCCAGGAAAGCGCTACTCGACCCCGTATAAAACGGGGTCTACAGGGAAATTTTGGCCGAGCATACGGGCTCGGATACCCCACATTAAATTCGGCCTTATGCCTCATCTAAATGCGTGGGGCCGTTGGTAGATATCCTGCAGTTGGAGATTCGTCTCCAACTATGCTGGTCAAACTATTTGCTTCCTATATATATTTCATATATATATATATATATATATATATATATATATATATATATATATATATATATATATACGAAAACAAAGAATATTTGATATTTTCTATAGTTTTGAGAAGGCTCATTAACATTCAAATAGTTCTTCAGAAGAAATCATTTTTTTTTTCAGATATAAATCACATAAAGGTAGACCAAGAACAAATTTGCTAATACAATTAAAAAGTGGCCTTTAGTAGTTTTAATTTTATCTAAAATTGTTTTACTTTTTTATTTTTTATCATATTGGACATCTCGAATTTAACAAGGCAGGAACAAATGCCTGTAAAATAACGTAAATTAATTATCACCGTATAATTTTAATATACAGGTGGGAGGTGGAAAAATTTGTACATGTGAAAATGGTCGATGACGCAAAAATATTGGCAACTCCTGATGTATTACTTACTCATCTATTTTCAAATGGAAATATTAACCCAACGCATTAGTCTATTTACGTTAAGCATTTAATATTATTTTAATTATATAACTAGAGTAATTTCTAAAGAATTAATTTATTTATCTGTAATTCAAATTATTACTTCACACGTCATATTGAATACACGTATTTGAAAGAATCGCCTCCATTTTAATTTATTAAACAGTGCGTATTAAGTCTATCGACCTATCGCATTCATACATTGTTTAATAAATGAAAATGGCGCGTCTATTTCAAATACGAATTGTCTGCTATAATAATGTTTGATGTAATAAAAATGTTGGATTAAAAATAAATCCATTAATGTTTGAGAAACTGCCTTGTGTACGACTTTGACTCGAAACTTAGCAAATATGGAGTATTCGAGAAAATAATCCGAGTGAAGGGGATGTGTTTTTCTTAAAAAGGGAAAATACACCCTTGCTTGCGGCAACATTCTTCTAGGTCGTGCAGTAAAGGCACATCGGACCAAACGTTGATTTACCTAAAAAGATAGACGCATAAATTCCTTGCCGGGGAATGGATTTTCTTTACTAATATTTACTCAAATGCGTAGGCTGATAGATGTAATGCATACTGATTAATAAATAAAATGTGCCATCTATTTCAGATAAGAAATATACACTATAATAACGTTTCAAGTAATAAAAGCATAGCTACAGTATAACATTAAAAAAAAAACATGGGAATATCATGCAACCTATACAAAAGGAAAATAATTTAACTAATCAGAATGTTGTATTTTACAAGAGAATACAAGCGAAACTAATCACTAACAGAAGATATTAGTAGAAAATAAGACACTGGAACAAGAAATGTCATTTTTATTATCAGAATTCTCTCCGAGCTAGCAGTAAAATTCAGAAACAACAAATTCTTTCTTGTTTAGTTCTTTTTGATTTTCATTCCGGTCGGAAGACGTCAACCTTGCAAATAAATTTTAACAGCTTTAATACAAATAAAAAAACAAGAAAACAGACACACTTCGAGATATGTATTTCATTCTGTCCTGAGACGCCAACACAGCACTCATCACTGTATTAATATTGTCTGTATCATCACTGTCCTATATTACTGTGTGTTCACAGAACTCGTTCATTTTATTTTACCTTCGTATTACATTAGTAATAAGGACGCTACATCTTCCCAAAAACTTGTGATTTGTGGAAGACCTCTAATAAGAAATTTTTCTAATCAGGACAATCTTAACCTGTTCAAGACTAAGGTTAACCGTTATCCTTCTTACATGACCTCATAGTGCTGTTCTTGCCAAGAAATGTCATTTTTATTATCAGAATTCTATCAGAGCGAGCAATAAAAATTCTGAAATACCTATTCGTTCTTGTTTAGTTGTTTTTGTCTTCCATTCCGGACGAAAGACGCCAACCTCGCAAACAAATTTTAACAGCTTTAATACAAAAAAATAAAATAACAGACACACTTACAGATATGTCTTTCATTCTGACCTGAAAACGCCAACATAGCATTCATCATTGTCTTAACACTTTTTTACATTACTGTGTATACACAGAACTCGTTCTTTTATCACCATCTAAATCGTTTCTCTCCATTAAAGTCAATGGCATAATCCAATAGCTTTTTTCATATAAATAAAGCTTCTCTATCATTGCAAGTAGACTTTTGCTTGAAAAGATTTTTAAGAATATTTATTTTTTTAAATAGTTTATTTTAGTTATATTTCAGCATTTCATAAAACCTTTCATTAGTTGGATATAGTTCTTCATATTCTAAAATCAATCACTTATCAGTAAGCCGCATTAATCAGTATCGACCTATGGAATAACATTCTGAATGTTATCATATTCTCTCCACTCTTTTGGCGTATAGACTTTGGAAATAAAATGGAAACGGTTGGGCGCCTGTTACTACACTGCCCAGACCCCCGACAACCCATTTCCTAAAGACTAACCGCCGCAAGCCACACGCTACTACATCGCTATTTCCAGAGCAAGTCTTTTAACGATTTACATTCCTTAGTTTCATTAGTGTTGACCTTCGCAGATAGGACTCGGCATGAAGGGAAATTAATCATTCTAATTTACCTTCGTATTTCATTAGTAAAAGGGAAGCCCCATTCGGACAGTTTCTTCCCACGAACTGGTACATTGTAGAACAGATTTCTAATAAGTAGTTTTCCCGATCACGACAGTCTAAACCTGCTCAATCTCGAAGGTTAACCTGTATCCTTCTTACATGACATCATATTGCTCTTATTGCCTTTTTTACGCTTATTAGATAGCATACAGTAACCCTCTAACTTGAGTGACTCTTGGGTGTATCTGTACAATCATATATATATATATATATATATATATATATATATATATATATATATATATATATGTGTGTGTGTGTGTGTGTGTGTGTGTATGTGTTTGTGTGTGTGCGTCAGTCAGTTACGTGCGATGCATGATACACGCTTAGGCGATCATGTATCTTTTGATACATGAATGACGAGGTAGGTTTTTTTCCCGTAGTGGGTTGCCATTTCTTTCTGCCAGTTGCAATCGAAGGCTATAGAAACCTTTCTCCTGGGGAGATGAGGATTCATACGTTTACCAACGGTATAAGCACGTAATTATCTTCCTCCCTACAAATCCTTTCCCCACAAATTAAACGTCGCAAGCCTCTCGTTAATCAATCACTATTTCCATGGCAAATGTTCTGACTAGCTTTATTTCACCAATTCAAAACTGCACAGCTAAAACCTACCATAGCATATGCACTCGGCTACAATCCTAGATAAGACATAAATATTTTATTTGTATTTTTTATAGTTTTGAGAAGGGCCATTAACATTCCATCCATTTCTCAGAAGAAATAACATTTTTTCGGATAAATCAGATAAGGGAAGGAGAACAATTTTGCCAGTAAAATTTAGAAGTGATCTCAGGATAATTTTTATTTAATACAAAATACATGGAGTTCAGATGCATATAAGCAGGCTCGGGGGTGATGAATTGTTTTCCACATACAACTCTTTCTCCACAAACGAAACTTTGCAAGGCTCTCGCTAATCTATTGCTATTTCCATGGAAAATGTTCTGATGGGCTGCATTCATTAGTTCCACCAATTCACACCTTCACAGTTAGGACCCGCCATGCCAACTACACCGCGAAGTACCGAAGAATCACTCCATCGATGGATTGAATGATTAGTTTTTTACGGTTTATCAACACTTTACGGGTTATTTAAAGCCAACAAATATTTTTTTTAGATTACTTACATTATTCGGACTATTGTCTTCATCTTTGTCGCCATATTTATGACAACGTTTTTCCCGTTGTACGCTCCGGACTTCTTCAGGTGGTTGTAATGTCGATCGAACCCTTTATTTCGCTCAAACTGTTCTAGTTCCACGTGCCATATTTAATGGATGTCAGTTATTAGTTATCTCCTGTTAATTTCCCTCTGAATGTTCTCCACCGGGTATTGAACTCAGACTCTTTGGGTCCTCTAACTAGACTCTAACCAACGCCTTTATCCACTGTGACATGTGTCCTTGAGGATGCATTTCTGGGTATTATAAACTTAATGTCTTCAACAACCATTTTTACCAGTGCTCATATTGCAATTTTTGCTGTTATCATGCATGTTTTTACCAGAGCTCATATTGCAACATTTGTTGTTGTTATTATTGCTTTTCTCTGGCACTCCTTATTACTGGTTCCCATATTGTATTCATTTCTATGCTTGGAAATTTTTGTGGCCTAGCATATGTGCTGATTTCTTAAGTTTATGTATTTTCCAATGGTGTTCCTTGTCTATGATCTCAACCTGATCCCACAAAGGGCGGCGATCTCTCTTCTCTCTCCATATGTCGTCCGTCACGCCTGTTTTTTCCACTTCCCCTCGTGTTACATCTTTCTGGTGTTCTTGAAGCCTCACGTTAAGGGGGCGGCCTCTCTCCCCTTTATATTTCTTTCTGCAGCTGCACGGGATAGCGTACACACAGTCTTTAGTCATGTTCTCTCTATGGGGAGGGGTTTTACTCAGGAGAGATATCTGCGAAGTGTCGGCAAGCTTTTGAAGGTTGTCCTGATGTTATATGGACCGCAGATGCTTTGTATTTTCTCCGATAACCCCTTCACATAAGGCAGGTGGACTGTTTTCTGAGTGTTGTTGTCCTCCTCTTGTACACGCCTATCCTAGTTTTTGAAGGGCTGCTGCCATGTACCCATAGTAGTTGTTACATTGTAGGGTACTACTTATATTAACCAATTCTTTATCTAAAGTCTCTGGGTCTCCACTCACGACTTTTGCTCGGTGTTGTAAGCAGCGGACGATCCCTTTCTTTACACTGTATGCATGGTGGGAGTTGAAATTGAGGTACTTTTCGGTGAATGTCGGTTTACGGTATACGGATGTCTTGAACCCATGCTCTGTTCGAGATATTAGAACATCCAGGAATGGGAGTGTGTTGTTACTCTCTTTCTCCATTGTGAACTGTATCGAATGTCTTATTGAGTTCACATGGTCCAGTAGAACCTGAACATCTTCCTGGTGTGGCCAGACTATGAAGGTGTCATCTAAGTACCTTAACCATATAGTTGTCCTTAGAGATATAGATTCTAATGCCATTTTCTCAAAGTATTCCATGTATATATCCGCCATTGCTGGTGATAATGGCGAGCCCATTGCTAAGCACTCATCCTGTCGATATATGTGTGATCCCATTCCGAAGTGTTTTTGTTTGTGTACAGAAAGTCAACATCTCCATCAGATTATCTATTGGAATGCTGGTTTTTTTTTACTTTTAGGGATGAGTCAGAGACCAATCTGTCTCTGACTGCTGAGAGTGCCTCCTCCGTGGGTACAAACTCACAACGTCCAAAATCACCATCTAGTTGGATAGGTTGGGAGCATCTTTAATTATTTCCAAGAATAGATTGTAAAAATTTTTTTTACATACTAATGGTTTAGTCTTATAAATTTTAGATAGTAATAGTTTAGTCTTACATATTAACCTATAGCTGGAGGAGAAGAGATGGAATGATATCTTTCCCAAGGGTATTTGTACGTAAGTGAATATAACGAACTAAAATGAAATTGGGCCTCGGTTCTTCCATTAACAATTCCCAGCCATTATCTATTAACACAATTCACACATCCAAACTTACAGCACCTGGAATTCCCAAGCTGTCACTCATCTAGATACTCGACGTTGCTTAACTTTTCAACGTGATGTTTCAACGTGATAAGGCCGTAAGCCAACCACTACTTTGTGGAACAAAGATGGTTCTCCAATCATTACAATTATATCCTCTTCAAGGTTAGAGTCAACCGTCATCTTTCCTATCTATCCCTATAATATGAACCTTTTACATTCTGTTCATACAATGTAATTCATTAACTCTCTACCTTGAGTGGCTTTTAAGCCTTCCTTTGAGTGAATAATTAATAAAACAAATACAGTTTCTTTTTTGTGACTATGCAATAATAATTTTATTGTGTATCTGTCTATATTTCTGAGATGAGATATTATGTACACTATTTACATTATTCGGACTATTGTCCTCGTCTTTGTCGCCATATTCATCACAACGTTTCGGCCGTTGTACGCTCCGGCCTTCATCAGGTGGTTGGAATGTCGAACTGAAATAATGGGTTCAGTTCGACATTCCAAGCACCTGAAGAAGGCCGCAGCGTACAACGGCCGAAACGTTGTGATAAATATGGCGACCAAGATGAGAACAATAGTTCGGATAAGGTAAATAGTGGTTCTATTTTAACTGTTAAATTTCACTCATAGGTCGTATTCTTCAGATATTGCAAGTTCGGAGTTTTATTTATTACTAGAGGGTTTTTGCAATACGCATGCTGAAATCCTCACAGTATTTAGAATCATTGAAATTAACGCTAACATTTTTGTCGAAATTTGCAAACTCTACGTTTCATTCAATTTCGTAAACCAATCGATGAAAGCTGATTTGTTTGGAGAAATACATTGGCAAAAACCTACATAGCAGTTTAATAATTTCTTCAATTTAATTTAGTGTTATTATCGGACTTCATGGTAAACAATGTTTTAAGAATATTTTTTTTTTTCCTTTTTAACACCGAAGAATAAATTCTTATGATTTCTTACTCTTGAGCATGCAACATACAACCAGCCATGCGTAAGTATTTCTTTCTGGAGTAAAAGTCGAACTTTTTCAAACGTTTGTTCTTGTGATTTGTTTGTAGTTCACGCAAACGCGGGGCGAACTGGTAATTGGATTCTTATATATAAAAACGTAAAGAAAAGATTTACAAAAAAAGAGACAATATTTCATTTTTATTAAATAAGTATTTTTTTTATTTTAATCATTAAATTATTTTTTAAAATAGTGGGAGTATTTTGTATGTTAAATAATAAAACGATTAATTTCCCCCAAAAATTAATGAAAATTTCTTGTACTAAGCTACGCACCCTAGTAAAACCAAGTGTACTTTGTACTCGTTTAGGTCTGTGTACTTCTCGCCAAAAATTTGTTTCGATCGGTCAATGCATGGCTATTTTAGAGGGTGTGACGGACGGACAGACGGGCTAAGTCATTGAATTTTATATACTCGAACTTTTAGTATTTTTGAAGTTATCGCTAACATTTTTGTCAAGATTTACAAACTCTACGTTTCGCTCAGGAGGCACGGATTAATGGATAACGGCAGGGATTGGGAAATCGGATACCACTCAGATCCATTACATTTACTTACGTGCTCATACCCTTGGGAAACGTAGGAATCCTCTTCTTCTCCCACGCCCCCAGCTATGGGTAAATAGCAGGACTGGCTGGGTTCTATAGCCTTGGATGGCAACTGGTCTACCACAGAAAGAAATGACAATCTATTGCGGGAAATAATCTGTCTCGTCAGTCATGTATCGAAAGATACATGATCGCCTAAGCGTGTATCACGCATGACATATAACTGATTGAACGACTGACGTTTCTTTCAATTTCGCAAGCCAATCGACGAAATTTGAAGAAGCTGATTTTTTGGAAAAATACTTTGACAAAAACCCTACCTCGCGATTTTTACCCATCCTAGTAAGACCAACTGTACTTTGTAACCCCTTATCTGTTTGCACTTCTCCACAAAATTTGGTTTTGATTGGTCATTGTACGGCTATTTTAGAGAATGTTAGGGACGGACAGACTAACGAAAGTCACAGAGTTTTATATATAGATATATAGATGGTCTTTACAGCGTTCTCCTAATCAGGAAAAAAAGTCAATTTCCTGGAAACTGTAAAGACACCTCGAACGTATCCTTTCTCAGAAAGATTAAAAAAATAACATATCTGGAAAGACAGAATTATGGACTTGGTTGAATGATGGCAGTAGTTAGAAAGACACATTGCTTTATAGCCAATGTTGAAGAATTGTCTTTTTTATTTAATAATCGGGACGAAGTTTTTTTATGTTATCCAATATAAATTCTAAAATAGTATCATCTCATAAGACTAGTATTTGATTTTATTGACACAAAGTAAACTTACGCCCTGCAAGCTTTAGCAATTAGTCACGCTCAGTAGATATCAATATGAGGTCTTGAAATTGTGGTTAGCATCCTTACCTCTAGGACTATGCCAGCGTCTTGAATTCTGTCCCTTTCTTGTGTCTTGTAGCAAATATCGGAAATGCTTCAACGGTTGAGTGATGGGTTACATTGTAGTCTCTCAAATCGCTGCTTAGACGGCTAAATTAGTCCAGACTAAGGAAAATACAATGATTTAAAATAGATCGTATAAAAAAAGAAAGAACTATCGTAAAAAAACATAGAAGCTATTTCTCTTCTCAAGACAAATGTTGGTACCAGTAAAAAAATAGTGACAAATACGTCTAGGCGAAAGGAAGGAAATTAACTCCCTCCAAACTATGGGTTAAATAGGTGGGTAGACTGGAGTTTTTCTTTTATCCTTTGTTTACAATCAAACTGAAGACGGACATCCTTCAACAGCATGGGAAATTCGTACACAATTCACGCGACTAGCGCAAACAAGCGCAGATTTCGAGAGTAGCGATTAATAGCTTCGGCTGGCTATTATTTACTTCTCTGTCGTATATTTTTCTTTGGACAGCCTGCGAAAAATCTGTGAAGGATGCCTGATCCTGGGGATTCCAACCCAGCGATTGAAATTAAAAAAGGATTGGTAAAATATCGAGATCTGGGCGGGGCGAGGCGAGTTGCGAGAACTAGGAAGGTTTTGTCCATGGCCATTTTGGACACCCCAGATATATGGACACCTTAGATATATTAAAAAAAAAACGTCCAAGTTTTATATCCCTCCACCTTGAGAGGGGAGCGACTAAAAATCCTAACGCAAGCAACTGTAGGTGGAGATAGCGTCTTTACCAAATATTGCCGCCAGATGAATCCATTCTATCTAAATTCGATCCGAACAAACATATCCGTACCCTGTAGCCCGTGTAACACGGGTGATTACATTTTGGTAAACTCTTTAAATCTCTCTGATTCCACTTTATACACCTTACACACCTCTTTCCAAATTAATACCATCCGCATCCTTCAATTTTCGCAAACTTTGGCGCTACTCACTGTTTTGTTTTTAAATATCACTCCTGAGTGGATAATATAAGCACTTCTCTTTCTTTCTCTTCACACACACACACACACACACACACACACACACACACACACACACATACACATACATATCAAATCATATAATAATTATTAATATGTATCTGCTTATTTCTTCTGCATTTATTTCTATAGTTCTTGACCAATCTGTAGTGGATACGGAGATAAATCAACTTAGTTCAGTAAATTTATGAGTGATTACTTACCTTAGTCGTTTTAATAAAATATAATATATTTATCTGCATTTGGACAAAATTTGTTCCCGAGTAAAAATGGACTGTTTAATTATTCAGTTCTTTTACTCCAGCGACTTTTAGTTTGCAGCCTTATTTCTTCAAGACTTTCATGTGAAACACTCAAATACCTTTGTCTATTAAGTGATCGACTTGCTTCAACTTGATCTTGAAATAGGCTTTGTCGTCGCCATCTTTGTCGTCGCCGTTTTTGACGTCGCCATCTTTGCCGTCGCCGTTCTTGCCGTTCAGTTGCTAATCATTTTCTTCTCAGAGGTATTTCTGTTTTATGTTTTGTCAATTTTAAACATGAACGGATATTGAACAAACGCGATTTGTATAGTATAAGGAGTAGTAGCCACCACCTGCGCATATCACAAAAAATGTCATGATAGCACCACTCTTAAGAGAAAAATGAAAGGAACCGGAAACCCCTTCCTAAACAGTAAACAAAGGATGAGCCTCTACTGTTCAAGAGAAGCAGGAGAAGTGAAAACGGGCGATAAGAGAGACTATCTATTATTACAAAAACAGAAAACAATCCCGGGTTTGACTTCCAGATAAATTATTTCAAAGAATGAGCTTTCAGATAACATCTTCGGAGAGTCGAGCTGTGGCCAACAGATTCTCCAGCACAAACATGTACACATACCTGTGTGCTGGGGATTTAAAAATAAAATACAGTGCAACCTCGGTTCTCGAAAGTCTCACATGTCGAACAAATCGGATTTTCGAACAGAATATTCGAGATAAAAATGCCTCTGTTATCGAACAAAATTTCGGTTCTCGAACAACATAGCCGAGCCGAGTTAACCCAAATGGAATAATTTCTGAGCCGATCGCCGGGTTGTATACATTCGTGTGTTGAGACGTGCTTTTCTTTTCCAGTTTTATTGTACTGTGACCTTTTTTCCCCTCTACATTGATTCCTGTTGAGAAAATAGTTTCGGTTTACGAACATTTCGGGTTACGAACGGCTTTCATTAACGAATTAAATTCGTGAACCGAGGTTCCGCTGTATTTAAGTCTTAACTTCGTATAAGCCCGAATAGCAATTTTTTCAAACTGCGTTTTCATAATCCCTAATCAGAAACCATCCAAAAGAATAAGGCTTTATTAAATCCTGTCTGTGACCTCCAATCAATTGTCATTGCATAAACAAACACGATTCGATACTAAGACAAAAAAAATAGAAAAAATATTAAGTTAAAACAAAAACATACATTTCATTCAAAAGCGATTGAATTTGTTCATTGTCAGACCGACAAGTTATTATTAACGTCAACATTTGACCAAAAATTAGAATTCTGGGATATGCCACTGCAGGCCATAGAGTTGAGATTAAGGATGAAGAGTTGAACAATTCCGACTTTCTAAACCTTCTATTTTTGGAGGGGGGTGCATTTACATCATTTTTTAAATAAATAAAAAAAGCAATACCACCTTTTTCAAAACTGCGTTCTCGTAAACCCCAGTCAGTAAACACCAAAAAAGAAAATTAAATGCAGTGATCCCAGTCAATTAACATTCCGTTAACACGATTCAGTGATAACGTGTAGATATAAATATATATATATATATATATATATATATATATATATGTGTGTGTGTGTGGGGGGGGGTATATATATATATATATATATATATATATATATATATATATATATATATATATATATGAAGAAATATAGTTTTAAAGTGTGCTATATTTATGGGATAAAGTGCTCAATGTCAGAGATGGAGCGTATATAAATATAAATATAAAATTGAACATTGAAGTCAACACTCAGAGACGACAGGCTGTTTCATTTAGACGCAATATGATGAATGATAAAGAAAACAATTAAAAAATAATAAATAAATAAATAAAAGATTTGTACCTCATGTGGGGAACAGGGAATTTCGGCAGACGATACACGTGGTCATCTGACTTTTCAACCCCCATATGGAGGAGAATTCAGGTCCATACAGCTAGAGGAAGCAAGAAGTATAAGTTAATTATAAGGAAGCAATATGGGAAGGGGATGAACCTAAAATTTAACATGCCAACTATAAATAATACAGAGTACATAATTTTCGAAAAATTTTAGTTCCTGCTTACTATATATAATTTTTAATATGGAGTTACTTTTCAATCACCCTGTATATATATATATATATTTGTCATCCACAGACAGACTGTTTCGCTGTTTCACAGCTCATCAGTGTGGATAGACGTCCGGTTGCCTCTAGCTAGGATCGTTAACCCGACTGAATTGGCGCCAGTCGGAACTTCTACCACTAAGCCGTCGGCGCACGGCAGGGATGAAGGGGAATTTTAGCGTATTTATTTTTAGATTTTAGATAAACACACAATGACTGACAGTGACTCAATTCTGCCGAAGAGTCATGCAATATTAGCTTAAATAGTCACTGTTTACAAACTCACACCTCAAACCAAAGAGCTCAACCGAAATTAATTTTTCAGGAGCCAATATATATATATATATATATACATTAGCTAATACATACAATGTGTTTATTTGACTGTCAACAAACGACTACTAGTTTCGTAAGTGCAACTGCACACAGTCATTAGGCGTACAGTATTTGTCTTTGGGAGGGCATGGGAACTTATACATATTAGGCCGACTCTATTAATTATGGGTGATCTGACTTCTCCTTCTCCTAGCGGGGTTGATCTTCCAAAGGTAAAGAGCCCATTTCCTCATTTACAAGTTTTATGAATTAAGACTTGTCCTTGTCCAGACGCGTTTTGCCCTAACAAGGTTAAACATTTAAGCCTCTCCTATTATTTACGAATGTCTTAATTCAGAATTATATTTTTTATTGGGTGGTTGCACTACCAAGGCTAATCTGCCCAGTCTGCCCTTTTATTTACTAGTGTGAGGAATACCGACGCACTCCCTCTCCTAGACGTGATGTCCTACCAAAATTGAATGAACCCACTCGACCCTATTATTTATGGATGTTTGTATTCAGTATTCTCTTTCTTCTATCGCAGTTGCTCGACGAAAATGTTGTCTGCCTCAATATTTGCAAGAGTGATGAATTCAAAGTTTTCCTTCTCCTATTCTGGTTGATCGAACGGCTAAACCTACCCATAGTTTAAGAAAGGTGAATTGATACTTTATTGCAAGAGTATTAGTGCGAAATGAAGGAAACAGACTTGCTTAGAATTTGAACTCGGCACGTCGATTCCACTTTCCGTATCGGCATCCATTTCGCTATACGGAGATACCCCTAATTCGCTCAGTAGCTAGGCTTCCTTATTTGATACTTATCGTGGCAACACAGTCGGTATCGCTGGGGTCCATTATACTTCGTTCTGTCTCATATACATTATAGAGGATTGGATCTTGTGCTCTTGGAGATTACTGCTTTTATACCTTCAATTAGTTTCTGCTCTACCGAGATTCCCGTTGATGAAAATATATTTCGCTGGAGCCCAGGATATCGGCTAGAAATGTGACGTAATTTGAAAGATGTATAAACAATCTTCACTTTATTCTTTCTTTCTTTCGTTCGTTCGTGTATTCGTTCTTTCTTTCTTATTTTCTTTCTTCATTATCTATCTATCTATCTATCTATCTATCTATCTATCTATCTGCTTCAGTTGTTTTCCTATTTATCGCAGTCCTTTCATACATCTCTCTATCTATCTTTGTTTATTCAATAATCTCTCTAGTTCGGTCTGTTCAAATGTATCTATGAAAAACTGATGGTGAGATATAATAGCGGTATCTATCTATCTATCTATCTCTCTCTCTCTCTCTTTCTCTCTCTCTCTCTCTCTCTCTCTCTCTCTCTCTATATATATATATATATATATATATATATATATATATATATATATGTATATATATATATATATATTTGTGTATTTAGGCAGCAATCCTTCTTTCAAGCACATTTCATTAAAAACGACTGACAAGGTGCTTTTATTTAGTTTTTTATATAATTTCTCGTGCGATCTAATAAAGTTTTTCTTTTCAGAGGATAAATTATATAAAAATTGTCCGAATGTTCTTTTCCGAGCGCTTTCGGCTATACATTTAGCCATTATCAAGGATTATATTTCAACTGTTATACATATATATATATATATATATATATATATATATATATATATATATATATATATATATATATATATATATATATATATATATATATATATGTGCTAGCCAGCTATCTGTTTCTTTCTCCGTCTGCCTGCCTCAGGTTTTTCATATTATCACAGCTGTTTTATATCTAGCTAGCTAGCGAACTAGCTCAGTAAATTCTGTCTATCTATCTATCTATCTATCTATCTATCTATCTATCTGTCTATCTGTCTGTCTATCAATCAATCTGTCTGTCCCAGTTTTATCAAATTTAACTCAAACAGGATTTTTTTCCATAAGTTAACATCAAAATCCTTTTCATGGGTTACATAAACTTGAGATATGTGATAGTAATTGTATTGAATTTAGAAAGGAATCGGTGAATAGCTCCTTATCGTAATTATACAATATAATACGAACCCATAATTCCGGATTACAAAATACTAAATAATATAGAATATTATTGCATCTAAATGTAAAATTATTATTATTATTATTATTATTATTATTATTATTATTATTATTATTATTATTATTATTATTATTATTATTATTTGCCTTTGCTTTTCCGGAGTACGAGTTGACGCCATGTTTCAAGAAATAATTTCAAGAGACAATTTTGTTGTATCAGAAGATGCAAACATATGAGTTGACATGCAAAAAAAGGAGAAAAAAAATAATGTAGTGGTGGTCACTGTATGGAGGAAAATTTTCGCAAGATATTAATGCCCATGAGTAGGACACATATTTTTCAATTTTTTGCAATTCACATATTTCAGTTCTAACAGAGATTTTATCCACACATTTTTTGTTTTTTTGTTTCAGGTGATATCATTCCTCTAGTCCCTATAACAACAGGTAAGATTGTTGTCTTGAGATGCCATAGACTACTGATTTCTATCTCGATGTTCTTGCTTTTACTTAGATTCTCAAAGCTTTTCAAACATGTGTCATTGTCAGGTGGAGCTACAACATCTATCAGAAGACATGCGTTTTCAACATGATCTTTCGGGATTAAATAATTGTTAGTAGTAGTACTACAGTAATGGTGGCGTAATGGATAGCGGCTCAGATTGACAAATCGGAGAGCCGGGGTCGAATTTCAGTTGAATCCATTACATTCACTTACGCGCTAAAACACTTGGGAAAAGTATGAATCCTCTTCTTCTCCAGCTATGGCTAAATAGCAGGACGGACCGGGTTCTATAGACTTTGATGGCAACGGAAAGAGATGGCAACCTACTCGTCAGTCATGCATCGAAAGATAGATGATCACCTAAGCGTGTATCACGCATGGCACATAACTGAATGATTAATATCAATACTAATAGCAATAGTAACAGTAGTATTAGTAATACGTGAAATTTTCACGGTTTTTCTATTTAAATTTTCTGATGAATTATATTTCTTCATTTAATAAATTGAATAAACTGATGGCGAGTTCTACGAAAACAAAATATCCATAGAAATTCTTGTATCGCATCGTTAAATTTCTGAGCTTAACATTTTTGACAAAATATAGCAATAACAATCATAAATATACATGCGGTTCGTTATTTACGAAAAGGTACAAATAATAAAAAAAATTAAATTGACAACTTTTTCCATTTCACTGAAACAGACGTTAAAAATGTCTATCTTCCCATCTTTTTTTCATTTTCTCTCTGAAACCAACTTGCGTTTTTGATGTGTTTTTTATTCGCACGCGATTAAATCGGAACGGTCCATTATTCATGACGTATTGTCAAAAGACGTTAAACACTTCTATCTTTCTTCCTTTTTACTTCCTTATTTTCACTGAAACCAAGTAGCGTCTCTGATATGTTTTTGTCTTATTTATGAGGTATTAGCAGGATGTAACGGTCGTGTGAACTAAGAGAGGGACATATACAATTATTATTATTATTATTATTATTATTATTATGTTGATGTCCTATATTGTGATAATCAGTTGGAATTTGTCAAAAAGACTCTTTACCATTCAAGAACTTTTCGGAAAATCTTCTAGTAGTAAATGATGAGTTTTCTGGGGTTTAAAATCTTGGTCACAATTCTAAGTTTCCCTTAATTGTTCTTTCAATTTTCTTTGTCGTGTTCCAAGCGTACCACTTACTGCATGAAATACTTCAAGAGTCATGGTTCAGAGTTTCTTCAACACCCAGACTAGATCCTGATATTTTTCAGCCTTTTCGTTTGGTTTGGATTACGCAAACGTATCACGTGGAATAGCAAAGTCAATAATCTGACACCTGCTCCTCTTCTTATCTATAACAATAATGTCGCGTCTTTGTGTCTCAATGACATGAAATTGCCTGGAATGAGAAATCCCATTTCCTGTGATTGTCACTTTCTACTACTCTCTCTGTCTGATATTCTTCTTCTTCTCCTCCTCCTCTTCTTCTTCTTCTTTCTTTCTTTCTTTCTTTCTTTCTTTTTCTCCTTCTCATTATTATTATTACAATTATTATTATTATTATTATTATTATTATTATTATTATTATTATTATTATTATTATTATTATTATCATTAATATTGTTGTTGTTGTAACATAGAAAGGGTTACTGAATGAGGAATAACCAAAACGGAGATTGGAAATGAAATGGTAATCTTTGTAACATCAACAAAATACAATACTCGCCAGCGGCGTGAAGTAGGTAAACAACTGCTGGTGGTGGACTACATAGACATCATATTACCCCCACTTACAATAGTGTCCAACGTATTTATGAGGATTGGGACATACCCATTAGTGTTCATAGGTACAGTATATAACAATTATTATTATTATTATTATTATTATTATTATTATTATTATTATTATTATTATTATTATTATTTAGTCCTGGGTATGACGATAAATTACATCCGGCAGTAAGGGAGACTGAAGGTTTGGAGGAGCGTGGGACCACTTCTTAATTGATTTTCTTCCCAGGTCCATGTTGACACGTGATGGTAGCACCTGTTAGGGCCCCAGTTATGCGCAAAGAATGAATCCCAAAGCAAAGCTCTCTGAAAGTATAAAAATATATTTTTATAGTAAAACTAGCAAGAATACATTTTATATTAAAAAAATGACAAGCGATATATTTTATCTGTAGTTTAAGGCATACAATTTTGTTCAAATTATTTAAATTTCAGACAATGACACAAATTTGAAAAAACTTTGAGAATCTAAATAAAAGCAAGAACACCGAGATAGAAATCAATAGGCTATCAGTAGACCCATAGAGGTTGATATACCGCTAAACAAAATCAACCGACCAACAACCAACACGAAAGAACTCTTTCATATTGATCCATATAATAGTCTACAATTACTTAAAGAAATCAAACTGTATTTCAAAATATAACTTCAGCAACGTTACAACATAAAACACACATCACGGCCTCTCGTAATCAGGTCCACACAAATGTGTATACGTCCAAAAGCTGAGTATCATCTACCATGTATTCAATTGTGAAAGCAGAACAACATATAACCAGAAAATTAAATTTCGGCATTAAATGACCCATAAGCTATTGATATGCCGTTTAAACAAGCAAATCAATCAATCAATCAATTATTATTGTTATTATTGTTGTTGTTGTTATTAATATTAGTGCATAATGCAT
Organism: Acanthosepion esculentum; assembly: GCA_964036315.1. Taxonomy (NCBI): domain Eukaryota; kingdom Metazoa; phylum Mollusca; class Cephalopoda; order Sepiida; family Sepiidae; genus Acanthosepion; species Acanthosepion esculentum. The sequence continues at coordinate 70,236,324 of OZ038483.1, forward strand.
AAGGAAGCACAGTGGAGTAATGGATAGCGACTCGGATTGAGCCGACTTCGAATTCCAGTAGAATCCATTACGTTCACTTACATGCTAATTACACCCTTGGGAAAGACATGGATCCTCTTCTTCTCTCCCCCCCCCAGCTATGAGTAAATAGCAAGACAGGCCGGGTTCTATAGGCTTGGATGACAACTGGTCTACAACAGAAAGAAATGGCAACCCACTGCGGCAAAAAAATCTGCTTCGTCAGTCATGTACCAAAAGATACATGATCGCCTAAGCGTGTATCACGCATACCCCTAAATTTGGACAACGAAATACCGGAAAAAACTTATCTCGATAGTATACTACGAACTGATATTTTAGCTTTTGCGGCAGCTGAGCTTCCGTGTTTGCTATCAACAATATGTCATCTAAATAACTTACAGAAAGGAAACTAAAAGGTCTTCTTCAGAAGGTTGTGAAGGAAAGCGAATGAAAGTTCTAAACATGAATTGCAAGAAGACTGAATGCATATTTGTCAGTAAGAAGTAAAGCCCAAAATTCAAATTAGAGATGTCAGATTTAAACAGGTGCAAAAATGTAAAATGTCTGCGATGTGTATTAACCGAGGACGGAATGTGCCAGACGAAAGTCCGAGGGCGCAATGAGATAGCGAAAGATGATTTACAAAACCTGGGCAAAGTATTAAGAAACAGAAAAAATATCGTTATGAACAAAGAAAAGAGTAATGATTTTTTATGTAGTATCAGTCCTCCTATATGGTTGTGAATGCTGGACAATCGCAAAGAAGGATACTTGGAATACTATGGACCGAACATGTGAGAGATAACCAAGCTCTATAGAAAATTATATTAACATCAGGAAGAGAGATGAAATATGACATTATGAGTAAAAAGGGCCTGGAAAACTTGAAACTCACAGGATATACTGAAAGCAAGATGGTCAGTGTAAAAGAATGCATAACTGTCCTAACGCGCTTGAGAAAATGAAAGACAAAACAGGATTTAGGAGAGATAACAAAAAGACAAATATTATTAATGGCTACGAATGCCAGTATGTATAAAGCCTATAGAAGACGACAATATTTTATCTCTATCTATAAAAGGCAGGATGTGTGTGTGTGTGTGTGTGTTTGTGTGTGTGTGTGTGTGTGTGTGTGTAACGAATGCACGGCCGCGATTTTCGACGGATTTGCACCAAAATTTACATGCACATGCTCCAAGACCGACTTGGCATTTCTCAACTCCCATCAACAGCGGAAATAATCGATTTTTCATGCTTCTACGGTAGTTTTCATGTAGTTTGCGGCCATTTTTTACTGGCCAGAGTGAGAGCCTATAGCTGGCTCCCAGGAATAGGCAGGGAGATTCTATTGGCCAGCGTGAGAGCCAACAGCTAACTGACACGAATGTTAACTAGCATGCTAGCATGCAAAAAGATCAATAGCTGCATTCGTCACAAGTGGGAAAAATTTAAATCTGCATGGCACTTTACTCCAATTGGCTCATTCGCTTGCTTAAACTCAATCTTGATTCTGATTCCGCAGAACTGGGTTAGGTGTGAAAAAGTATTTGTTGTTAACATTCTTTTTTCATTCCGGTTTTCCAGTTATGTGTACTTTATTAAAGCTGATCATTGTGTGTTCATTTTGTTTAGTTCTTTTTTCGTAACAGATTTAATGTTTAGTATAGAGCTTAGAAAAAATTCGCAGTATGAAATAGGCAAGAAATAAGGCATGTAGCAACATCAGCACGGCAAAGGGCACTCCTTTAAAGGCAAGGAAGGGCAAAAATAATTTAAGTCAAGTGATAGCGATTGCTGCATGTGTCGTACGATTTTTGAATCAAGCACGGGCAACGCCGGGCCATGCTGCTAGTATAAGATAATTAAGAATACATGTATTTTGGTATTCACGAGGGTGGGGTACCCTCACAATAATCGACTGCGTATAATGAGGAAGATATAGTATTTTATTAGTATCCATTTTTTTAAAAATTATCCCGTTCTTTCGTGTCTTCCATCTTTTGCATTATTTACCTTCCTCTCGGATTGTCCTTTCCACATTTTCTTTATTATGGGATGTCTCACTATTTACATTATTCGGACTATTGTCCCCATCTTTGTCGCCATATTTATTACAACGTTTCTACTCGGGTAGACTGTTCTAGCTCCACTTGCCATGTTTAATGGATGTCAGTTATCAGTTATCTCCTGTTAATTCCCCTCTCCAAGTTCTCCACTGCCTTAAGCGAGTATTGAACTAGCACTCTTTGGGTCCTGTCACTGGATCTAACCAATATGACACGTGGAACTGGAACAGTCTACCCTAGTGAGCGAAATGAAGGGTTCAGTTCGACATTCCAACCATCTGAAGAAGGCCGGACCGTACAACGGCCAAAAGGTTGTAATAAATATGACGGCAAAGATGAGGACAATATTCCGAATAATGTAAATAGTGTACATAATACCTCATCTCAGAAATATAGACAGATAATATGGGATGTCTCATCTAAAAGAAAGAAATAATCCTATGTTTCTTGAAGACAAACATGACTCCCCACAGCTTCCTTTGCTTTAATTTTTGTGAGTTACTGATGCTCAAAGTATGTGATTAGATCAGTCGACTTCCAGGTCTTTGCCATGGTCTGATTCCTGAAATAACAGTTCTACGCAATTTGCTTAATTAAGAATCTATATGCATATCCAAGTATCGAGGATGCCCCCTAGCGGCGAAAACTTGTAAGCGTTATCATACCAAGACTTATTACCCACAGGAATAACACGGTTATTCAATTTCCTATAACTGAATCCGCCTATGAGGAAAAAAGACAGGTGTAATAATAGGACCCGAATAATATCCAAGTTGCCAACCCCCGAAACCATGAGACAGCTTGAAATTGAATCCAAACCAAGAAAATATATTCAAAGGTATATGAATATTGGAGACTGGTTGGGGTTTTAGCCGCTTTATATCGTGACGGGGAGGATCAATAAAGTCGTCGCGATGTCTTATCAGCAAGATCTTTGAACAGTATAATGTATTCTTCTTTTCTTCACCGACATTAGGTCAGATGGTAAGCGTGTAAAATATATTGTGATGCGCTATGTTGCTTCTTTCTCCTTTTTCTTTCCTTTTCAAATCGGGCGAGTTCGTTTGCCGTGAAAAGAATCAACATTCGAAATTCCTGTTTTTATTTTTCATTTTTTTTTTTATAAGAGATCCAACAAAAACCGCTGCATGGAGTCGGTAAGAATTTCACAAAATGTTTATTCAAGAAAGCTATCTTATGTGTCCCATCCTTTCAGGAAGTTGGCGATCATTACTTGCCACAGCTTCCAATCTTTTGTAGCGCTTTGTAATTTTAAACTTTTCACTATCTTTCTACTGCTTGTTCTGCCATCCAAACTTCTAACGCAGGTTAATCACACAGGATTCTAAGCTAATACCAGACATTAAAATAACTGCTGCTCCTGAATAAGTAAGAAGACCTGAATTTACAAGGGTAAGTCAAAAATTATCGGAACTTTCGCTATAACATCTTGAGGTTTGTCTCTCTGCATTCTGCTTGATTATGGCCACAAGATCGAAGTTTTAGCATGATCATGCCAGTTTTCTTGCTGTTGTTGCAGTGTAAACATGGCCGTTCCGCAAACAGTGTTCATCAAGGATGAACAAAAGAGCAATAAATCAATTCTGCAGAGCAAGATGCTACCTTATCTATGATAATTCGCGGGTTCATAATTGCCATCTTCTTCTCCTCAGTGATGAGGTTGACGGACGTCTTGCTCCTTCATTATGCTGTTACAGTGTAAACATGACCGCTCCTCTAGCAGTGTGAACCAAGGAGGAACTAAGAGCAATAAAGTCTTTGTAAAGCCTCGCTGCTTTGTGTTAACCTCGGTGTCATCGTATACGATATTTATGTAAATAATGTTTTATATGCCTTAAATATGTAAAAATAATTAACATATAAAGAGTTCACAAATAATCTGAACACTTTAAGAAAACAAATAAAAGAGAATATCTACCTACCGGCTGTAACATCAAAATTGCCCAAATCGTGTAACAGGAAAATTGTCCAATTCTTGCATTAAGTTCTGAACCGTTGTATCTTAGAAATGATTAAAGATATCTTACTGGAATTTTCTGAGGTCTTTATAACCTTATTAGGC
>OZ038483.1:70242993-70245493 GCA_964036315.1 Acanthosepion esculentum
GTTCAAACCATCAGGCGGTTCCGCTATAGCTCATAGGAACAAGTGTTTTCGGCTATATCAGCGTGACAGCTACCCACACAACAGACGCGTATTCATTGCTGCTCGAAGTAAATTTAAACGAGTCCTTGAAGGAGCTAAGTATATGCTTCCTGAGAGAATGAGGCACCGTATTGCATTTAACAATTTTGGCTCACGTGATTACTAACGGATCTGTAATAGTGTCTTAAAAAAGGGTAAAGTTTCTATTGCTCTTATCTTCAATCAAGTTGAAGTGTTAACATCTTCTGTTGATAAAGCTGAATGTAAATAAATTCTGTAATAGTTATTAAGTAGTGTACACCCGAACTGGCTTCTGCTCTCTCTCTAAATTGTATAATAAGCGACCCGCCGCCTCTTGCTTTCCTGCCTGCTGGAAGTCCTCATCTGTTTTTCCACTTTCTAAGAATTCTGGTGAATCGTCTGACAATTGCAATTATCTGCCTTCTATTTCTTTTTCGGAAACTCTTAGCGGCTCTAATCACTGCTGTATTGGTTAAGCATCTCACATCGCATGACCTTTTTTCAGATATGCACTATGCCTTTCAGTTCTCCCGGTCAACTGCAGACGAAATGATAATTGCAGAAAGAGCCTATCAAGCAGTAGATTCGGGAAGTTTTCGACAGGGTTTGGTATACATGTCATTTCCACAAGCTAACGAAAGAAACCTTGAACGGCCACCCTTCCAGATCGTTTCCTACCAATGCAGATGTCCGCCAGGGATTCATGCTTGGTTATACTTTGTTTTTATTTTTCATTAATGACCTTCCCGATGTTATCAAGTCTCACCTTGGTATCTACGCTGATAGCACAACAATTTACTCCTGTCTTTTTAGTAAGTTTGATAAATTGATAGTTGATATCCAAAACGACCTTCAGACAGTTGTTAACTGGGGCAACGCATGGCTTGTTAATGTTAACGCCTCCAAGAGAAAGCTGCTCTCTATTAATCATCTGAAAGACTCATTTCTGCCTTCCATCAGCAGAGCTAAAGCTCACCTCGAGAAGAGTGGCTCAATGCGCTTTCCAGGGCTAACGTTCTTGGCTAACATAAAGTAGAAAGATATTGAATTCATTGCTAGGCCAGTTGCTAATAAAGTTGGTTCAATGTGTCGTATTAGACTATTTTTCTCTCCAGAATTTATCTCATGTATCTATAAGCCTATTATTCGTCCATACTTAGAATATTGCTGCAACATATGGCCCGGTGATCCCGCTATTTATCTAAACTTCCTTGATAAAATACACAGAAGAATCAGCAATATTACTGGCCGAATCGGGTGTCAAGGCTTTCCCACCTCCGTAAAATGGCCCCCCTCTGCATTTTCTATAACTTCTTTGATGGTAATTTTTCTTATGAACTTTCCGCTGTGGTGCTGCGCTGAAATTCATAAAGTCTATTGTGAATTTAAGCACAGTACCAGATTGGCGGCAAGTTCTCATCCTTTTACAGTTTACATTGCTAGAGATAAACTAACGTTCTATACTAACGGTTTCTTCTATCGCACTTCTTGTTTGTGGACTTCTTTTCCGGGTTCTGGCTTGCTAGTCAATTTTTATCTTCAAAAATTAAAATTCCATGTCAATCGCTACTTAATGTTCGCTCTTCTTTTCTTCTCATTCCTTAGCAATGTTCCTGTTTCTAAATCTTCCACACCCAGTAACCCTTTGTGTCTTAGTGGCTCTGTTACCTTGCATGGGGTGAACTCGATTAAGAATATATATATATATATATATATATATATATATATATATGAAGAAATATAGTCATAAAGTGTGCTATATTTATGGGATAAAGTGCTCAATATCAGACGATTGCACTAGCATGAAACAGACTGTCGCCTCTAAGTGCTGACTTCCATGTTCACTTTCATATTTATATATATATATATATTTATATATATATTATATATATATATATATATATATATATATAGATAGATAGATAGATAGATAGAGAAAGAGAGAGATACATAGACATATATACTCATATATTTTTCTTTTTCATTCACCCCTCACACCGTCATTGCTTTTCTTCTTTCTTTTGTTCTTCTTTATTCATTTTTCTTAACCAAACTTTCCTCTTTTTTCTTTTCTTTTTTTCCAGTTCTACTCATAACACCTATCTTTTTCTTCGTTTTCCCAATTACATTACTCGTAGGTTTTTGATGGTTTCCATTCCTCACCTACTTCTCCGCGGGGATTTCTCTAATGGCATTAAACCTGCGAACCAATTAAGCGATTCCTAGCACGGAGTTCCATCAAAATTAGTGTGGATTGCTATTTCAGTAATAATACAAAGGTGTCTTCTATCTAAATGCTGACATGAAAAGCGGTTAGCAAACTCAAGGAAAGATGGCTTCATATTCATTACTTCAAGTCTGAAAGCTTTTTTATATAAATCATCGATATAATTGCTCTCCCATAAAACACATATTTTATGCTTCGTGATTACGAAAAAAC
>OZ038483.1:70247993-70262993 GCA_964036315.1 Acanthosepion esculentum
CATTCCCTTCTGTGTGAAATCTTTCTCAATCTGGATCTGAAGTGACGTCCGCAGCCCCCGCATGGTAGGGTAGGAGGACTCAGCGGATGCAGAGCTCGGACTTTTCTTTTTTGCTGTCTTCGTCTCTTCTATTTATCTGCTTCGAAAACACAAAAAGATATCTAGTAATATTAGTATTATTGGGCGCCCGTTCATCGCCCTGTTTGATCAAAATTAAGTCCTTTTGGTGGTGAGACTGGAGTGACTACTTTGGAGCTCTAGTATTCTGGAATCTCTGAGTTGGCCAGAAAATGTCGCCTGTCTTTCGCTCGTATGATTGGTTGATTTTGTTTAGCTGCTTATGAATCTCTCTAGTTTATTTAATGCAGTAATCTAAATATTTTGTACGTAATTCTATCCTTTCAACTTCCGATATTTTCTACATAATTTTATTCTGTCATAGAAAATGTATCTTTTTTAGATATATACTCTATAATTTAGAAAATATATAATTGGTACTTTTACACCATTTACATTATTCGAACTATTGTCCTCATCTGTGTCGCCATATTTATTACAACGTTTCGGCCGTTGTACGCTCCGACCTTTTCAGGTGGTTGGAATGTCGAACTAAACCCTTTATTTCGCTCACTGGGGTAGACTATTCTAGTCCCACGTGCCATGTCTAGTGGATGTCAAGGACACATGAAACAGTGGATAAAGGCGTTGTTTAGATCCAGTGACATGACCCAAAGAATGCGAGTTCAATACCTGGTTAAGGCAGTAGAGAACTTGGAGAGGGCAATTAACAGGAGATAACTGATAACTAACGGTCATTTTATGGTTTAAAGGTAACAATACCCTCAACGGCGAGGGGTGAAAAAAGGGCCTAAGTTCCTAACATGCTAGGGGTTCGGTCAGGATTAACCAATGAGACGTCGGGCCTATGGTGAGTTCCAAGTTAAATTCCGTATTGAGATTCTGTTATTTATTCTGTTATTTAGAATCTAACCTTGGAGTTAATAGCATGTCAGCTTCATAATATTTTTTGGCCTTAACTCGATAAATTAACATAAGAATATAACCTATCAGAATGGAATCAGTTGATGAGTCTACTAATAAATCTGTTGGTGCCCCATATCAACATCAGGAACAATTGACCATTAGTTCAACATGCTAAAGTCGACAAGGTGGTAGGGGGAAGAGGAAGGGAGAAGGTAGAGGAGAAAAAGAAGTAATTAAACTGGTAGTAGTTGGGACATCCCTCTATCCAACCTCACACGTTGATATATATATATATATATATATATATATATATATATATATATATATATATATATATATATATATATTATAATTAGGATTTTTTAATATATTATCATCGCAACACCGAAATTCCCTTGTTTCAAAACTGAAACTTAAATTCAAATTCAATCATAAAAATTAAACTTAAAATACAACGTCCCGTTCCATTATCAAGCGATGTTAAGAATAACTTTTTAGAAATTGATTTACTTAATTTATAAGTCCAGACAAATTTGATATTTTGAGATGTTGGCGTTAAGGAAAATTCCTTTATTTTTTTTATTGTAGGACTGATAAGATTTAACTTATTTAGAAAACTAATGTATCTAATATATTGTAGCTTTCAAGTCAAGGTGGGGTCCGGCGTATCTGTCTATTTCAAGTAGAAATTTGTTGTAATGTCTATGTTATGTCTGCGTGTACATGTTTGTATAGAAAGACAGATGGTAGAATGAAAAGAAAACGAAAAATGGAACAAAGAAAGAAATCGAATGTATCAGTTAACACGTTTCTCGTCAGGTGGCAAAAATATTAACCGATCCCAGAATCTATTATAAAAACGGGAAAAAAAACACTGTCCTCCGGTAACGTCAAATAAACCAACCATTAAACAAGAAATAATTTCAGTAAAAGAAATCATCATACGTTGCAAAGTTTCAAATTTCGATTATTTTTTTCTTACAAATTTTCTTCTTTCTGTTTCTTTGTTAATTTAATAATAAAACTTTCGCCATTTCCGTCTATTTACTTTCTTTTTTTTCTTTTTATAATTCAAACAATAAGGACTTCAGCTTTTTTCTCGAATGTACCAATTCTATAATTTGTCAAAATTGTACCGGAGTTGCATTTGGCACTTTCATTTAAAACTTTTTATATGTTATTACCCTTTGTTTCGTTGAACTGACACCTTCAATCTTAAGATCGATTGCCGCCCAAATATCTTTTTCAACGTAGATGGTGTCTAGTTTTTTTTCAATCGTTTCCATTCCAATACACTGTATTCTCTCAAAAATATCAACCGAATAAAAGCGACCGTGGTATATATAACAGGCGGTATCGTAAAGTTCTCGGTGTTGTACCTGCTCCGATTGGCTCGTTCAGTAGAATTGCGCGTGCAGCTAATGACCATTGCTCCTCAGACTACGCAGTTAGGCAGGCTATCAGCTTTGTGCTGTTTACTCGTATTTAATTTTGATGAGATATTTACGATAGTTGACGAATTCTAGAAATGTACCTACATGCAGGTACATTTCTAGAATTTTTTTTTGTGAAGATCAGTAATTCTATTGTAGAGATTCTCGAAATGATTCGTCAGGATTTTGACGAATATTATTTTGGTCGATAATAGGTTTCTGAACAGCACGCGTTTATTAAGGTTTGGTTTGGTTTGTTTTGTTTTACGATATATCAACCTCAATAGGTTATTTAATGCCAACAAAATTATTATTGCTGGTAAGATTTTTTTTTGTTTTCAAAAATGTATTTCTGGTAAGATTTTTTCGTCAAAAAAATCTATTTCTGGTAATATTTTTCTTCAAAAATGTATTGGTGGTAATATTTTTTTTTAAAGTATTTCTAGTATTAAAACCTATTTTTTACACTTTCATAATGTTTTGACTCAAGTTTGGGGTTAAATATTTACCCATAGCTGGGACCCTGGCAACACGGGTCAGCGTGGACCTGGGAACACCAGTAATTAAGTGATGGTTCCACGCTCCTCAAAACCTCCTGATCAGAGGCCTTAATGGTGGACGTACTTTATCGTCTTACCCAAGACGCGGACGTAGTTTATCGTCTTACCCAGGACGCGGACGTAGTTTATCGTCTTACCCAAGAGGCGAACGTTGTTTATCGTCTTACCCAGGACGCGGACGTAGTTTATCGTTTTACCCAGGACGCGGTCTTAGTTTATCCTCTTACCCAAGACGCGGACGTAGTTTATCGTCTTACCCAGGACGCGGACGTAGTTTATCATCTTACCCAGGACGCGGACGTAGTTTATCGTCTAACCCAAGACGCGGACGTGGTTTATCGTCTTACCCAGGACGCGGACGTAGTTTATTGTCATACCTAGGATGGGCGTTTGTGAAGGTCGAGCGAGTATAAGTTCAAGGTTAATAATGTTCAAGTCGTATATAAACTAAGAAATCGCCAGAAAACACACCAGTGACGATAATCGTCGCGTAATTAATCAGATTTCTCAGAAAATTGAAATTTGTTATGGAGTCTAACGGAAGATGTTAATCCAGAAACTTTTACATTAACATATTACGTAGTGGTTTGACTCAAAATGCAATACTGTTTGACGTTCCATAGCGATTTCTAGGACACATAATGAGGAAAGACGGCCTGTAGAATGTAATAATCACGTGAGGTATTACCGGCAAGAGAGACAGACGGAAACCACAGGATTGTACAAGGTAACCAAAAATGTGCTGTCCATTTTTTGATTAGTCATTGAATGAAGTTGAAATATATACGAAATGCGTGTAGCAATTGTTTTGAAATTCGGACAGCCGGAAGTAGGAACATCAGACGTTATAAAAAAAACACGCGCACCGTGCCCGGTTATCAGTTATAAGCCGGACAGCAGTGAGAAGGATGGAAGTGTCTAGAGATCTCGTTCGGGGCTGTTTGCTTTACGACTTCAAAGTGGGCTTATCAGCAGCTGCATCAAGTCGCCGCATATGTCAAGCGTTTGGGGATAGTGCTGTGGATGAACGTACTGCATGGCGTTGGTTTCGAAAATTAAAATCAGGAGATTTGTCATTCCATGATGAGCCTCGCAGTGGACGACGACAGGTCTTGAATGACGGAGTCCTGAAGGCGGGCATTGAAGAGGACAATAGTCTAACGTGTGGTGAACTTGCAAGACAGTTCAACGTTTCCGATGAAACAGTTAGACTTCACCTGCACCGCCTAGGTAAGACCTACAAACTGAGCAAGTGGGTTCCGCAAACGCTGTTGGAGTACCACAAGGGACAACGTGTGGCAGTCTGCGTGTCGCTGCTTTCTCGCCACCGTACCACATCCTTATTACTTTGCTTACCAGTGATGAAAAGTGGGTTCTGTACGAAATTCCCAAGCGTTCCAGACATTCGTTGTCTCCTCAGGATACTGTCCCTCACACCGCAAGACCGCCTATGCACCCACGCATGATTATGCTTTGTGTCTGGTGGACAGGTCGTCAAGTGGTTCATTATGAACTGCTACCAACGGGCCAAACGGTCACTGGAGACCTATGCTGGCAGCAATTGAAATGTGTGCAACAGGCATTGCGCCAGAAGGAGCCAGCACTGGTGAATCGCAAAGGTGTGCTTTTCCTCCATGACAACACCAGGCCGCATGTCTCGCGTGTGGTCAGGGTTACCATACAGCAACTTGGGTGGGAGACTTTGTGCCATCCACTTTATTCACCTGACCTTGCGCCATCCGATTACCACCTCTTCCACTCCCTGGATAATCATCTTCGTGGGAAATCCTTCACCAATGAAGCAGACTTGCGCAAAGCCCACACGGACTTCTTTGCGTCAACCCCCCCCCCCCCCGAGTTCTACCGCAAGGGCATTGAACAGATGGAGACACGTTGGCAGAAGGTGCTGGATGCCGATGGCGATTACTTAGAAAACTAAATATAAGTTACACATACTATGAAGCGTTTTCGTTTTTTCCTTCACAAACGGACAGAACTTTTTTGGTTACCTTGTATATGGATATGTCAGAACAAAGAATGAGAAGGATGGGAAAATGAAACATCTTTTTACATAATAGTAATGGTCAATCTGATACGGCTCGTTAAGCATAACCCAATTCGGAGGCTCACTGCAGCCAAGCGCATGTCTAAAATGATTTTTTTTCATATACTATTAGTTAAGCCCCTACAGTCACGATAAATGTTTTCTGAGTGATATTGCTGCAAGGGAAGTGGAAGGGGTTATTACGAAGAGCACATTCCGAGGACAACATGAAGCATACCCTACACGCATGTGAGCATCTCCTTTATGTTCTCTCTATCTGGGAACCTCGGCGTGATGTAATGGTTAACAAGGTTGTCTCACTAAATTAATGACAAATGAATACTGAGTTTGATCGTAATAGCGAATGTTGTATGGGGCACCCAGTAACGGTCGAACTCTATACTCAGCAGTAATAGTTAGGTTATATTATTTCATTTTAAAATATGTCAACACGTTTGGGGTTGAAAATAAAAACAAAAAATACACATATTCTAGGAATCAGAAATAACAATTTCTAGGACACATAATGAGAAAAGACGGCCTGTAGAATGCGACACACACGTGGGGTATTAACGGCAAGAGGGCCAGACGGAAGCCATAGGATTTTATGTAGAGATAGCAGAACAAAGAATGAAAAGGATGGGGGAATGAAACATCTTTTTAAACAATAGTAATGGTCAACCAGATTCAGCTCGTTAACCATAATCCAATTCAGAGGCTCAGTGCAGCGAAGCGCATGTCTAAAATTTTAATGATGATTTTTTCATACACTGTTAGTTAAGCCCCTACACTCACGATAAATGGTTTCTGAGTGATATTGCTGCAAGGGAGGTGGAACGAGGCATTACGAAGAACAAATTCCGAGGACAACATGAGGAAAGACGTTACACGCATGTTATATTATTTCTTTTTATAATATTTCAACACATTTGGGGTTGAAAATAAAAACAAAAAATCTATATATTCTAGGAATCAGAAATAGCAAATTCTAGGACACATAATGAGAAAAGACGGCCAGTAGAATGCGACACTCACAGGAGGTATTAACGGCAAGAGGGCCAGACGGAAACCACAAGATTGTAGATAGAGATGGCAGAATAAAGAATGAGAAGGATGGGGAAAAGACACCTCTTTTTTGCACAATAGCATTTTACGGAATTTAATCTGGAATAATTTCCCTCGAAAGAATTAGTTTAAATATTTTGGTAGTAGCTGTCATATATGAGTATTTTATTAAAATTCATCTATATTTTTATCTATTGATTTCAGCTCTGAAATTAGAAATATAATCACAATTTTGGAAATATGAAACATTTTTTTTTATTATATTAAGAATGGCAGACATGCAACTCGAAAGCACGAGGGTATTTTTTTTAACTAAACGCCATAAACCTTCAGGACATACACAGTAACCTATGAACTGAAAAAAATATTTTTGAAAGACAATGGAGTACTTTCAGGTTATTTTATTCCGGCTTTTGAATTCAGTGTAGGCCTTCTCCTCGATCGGCTGCAACTCAAGTTTCGACTTATTTAATCCATATAAATTGGAGAGGAGAACAGATGGACACTCTTACGAAATGAAGTCAAGCGAACTCGATTCACCGATTTCATTGCTCGACGGGATTTACAGCAATATTATGATCACAGAAGGTATACAACGTCGAACCTGCTCAATACCTAGATGGGTAACCTTTTTGGAATACTAGGTGATATAAGCGAGAGAGTGGAGTAATGCATAACGACACAGAAGTGGAAATCAGAAATCCGAGCTCCAATTGCAGTCGGGTTCTTTATATTCAATTTCGCTCAAATACCATTAAGAAAGGTATGAATCCGCCTCTTAATTCCCCAGCCATTGTTTAATTACTAGGACTTTTATAAGTAAATCCTTATTATCTACAAAACTTCTTATAATCTAAAAATATTTTGTGGCTTTAAATAATCAGTAAAAGGTTGATAGACCGTAAAATAAAATAACAAATTAATCAATCCGACTTGCGAATCTATAATCTTTACGCTACCAGAAATATTACAGTAGTTCATCATTTCTCTCGAGGTCAAAAAGTATTGAAAGGAAATGGCGTTATTTGATTGGTCAACGGTGTAGGTTGTGCTACCAGTAGAAGAACCAATCAGAAAAAGGAGCCAAAGGAGTATCTGGTAATGTTAAATCTAAATGAATCCCAAATATTGATGAAAGGCTTTTGGAAAGCGAATAGAGGTTGTATTCATCATTTTGCCATAGAAGGAATGAGGTTCCCGTTAATTTCAGTTTCTCTCCATTAATGGAAATTTGTGAACATGGAGGTTTTAGGGTGTAATATAGCAACAACACTAAATAAAGGCTTATGTAGCTTTATTTTACTAATTTAGCTTTAGCGCTGAAAAAATTATTTTAATGGATAGTTACAAGCAAGAGGAGAGATGGGCTTATTTTATCACAGAGGAAATATGGCTGACTTTCATGCATGCGCATCAATGTGACAATAATGGCAACGGAATCAATGAAATACAAAGAATTGAATTTTCATTGGTTCTTCACAAAAGATGAGCTTCTATGTCCCAAATTCGCGATTTATAAAGAACTATTTTTCTGTATATTGGACATTGTTGGATTTCTATTCTTCTTCTTCTTCTTCATATATATATATATATATATATATATATATATATATATATATATATATATATATATATATATAATGATGATAATAGGACGCAAACTTTAATTATCCATTTCGATTATAAATTTATTTCGTGAACAACGAGATGTTCTACTCTTCGGATCAAAATACCCTCCGTAAATGGTGAAAATCCATGTACGACCGGAGTATTTTTTTACGGAGGAGATTTCGTTCTGATGAGTTAAACATCTCGGTGTTCACGAAATCAAAATTATAATGAATAATTAAAGTCTTGTCTTCTTATTATCATTATAATGCTCTGTAGTGTACATTGAGCTCTCCCTGGATTTCTATCCTCCTCAGAATTATCCCCTCCAGTCACGAACTGGTTTGAAGTATATATATATATATATATATATATATATATATATATATATATATATATATATATATATATATGGTGGTACTCGTTTGGAAAAACCTCGGATAGCTCACCTTGCAGTAGAACAAATCGCAAATCGGTACCCGAGAAAAAATGGGGAATAAAAAAAGAAAGAACCAAGAACATTAAAACAAGGCAAAAACTATCATCCAGTGATTACGCTCCAACTTCAAAGAAAAACAATCCAAAACGGTAGCAGTACCCTGAAGATCCGTTTAGGTGAAACCTAGGTAGGTTTGCCTGGCTCATTAGGATTATCTTATCTGACATATATATATATATATATATATATATATATATAATTATTTATTTGAATATTACAACATAAATATGTTATAAAATCACATTTTATAACATATTTATGTTGTAATATTCAAATAAATAATTATATCTGCTCTACTCTGTATTGAGCACTCTTTAAAGAATAGTAATTGTTGGTTATTGGAATTCACTCCGTATATACCAATCCTAAACTTGTATATATATATATATATATATATATATATATATATATTTTTGTCATCCACATATATATATATATATATATATATATATATATATGCTTATAAGATGACCTTTAAATCCCAAAAATTACGCTTAAAAATTGGGGTGGTATTATACAACAACTCTAAAAAAGAAACTTCAAATTTTGAATGATGTTTGTCGGTAGGCTAACCTGGGGCTCCGTGCGACAACCAATAACGTACACGAAAAGATTCGCATTTTGGAATAAACTGACAATAAATGTAATAAAAATATTTCTGTCATTTCTACTGGCATAACTTCATAATAAAATGCCTATTCCAAGAACAATTCCATATGAATGAAATAAACATGTACCCAGGCAAACTCTAAAAAATGTTAACATCGAGTTATGATTGCGTTCACAGCAACCTTTATTTTTCGCTAAGCATTCAATAATCATGATAGTAGTGTTAACATCGGCAGTAACGACATTCAGGATAACATTCATTTCTCATTAAAAATTCATTATCGTTTTGGTGTTAAATAATAACACAATTTTGGATTACATGCAACTCGACGATAACATACGACTGAGAAGTTCTTAAGAACGAACTTCTCAGTCATATGTTATCGTCGAGCAGCACATTTGTTCGATTCCTTGGCGATTTCAATAACTTTCAATTTATATCTCACCTCATACTTTCTTTGTTTTAATGGTGGTTCCATGATTGATATGTGTATAATTTAATAAGAAATTTCAACTGAGTTAGACAGAAGTTAGTAACAGACTGTATAAAAAGAAATAGTACACCAGCCTGTTTCTAACTGTTTAGATATAAGAAAAGAAGAGGAAGGAGGAGAAGCAGTATTCGCAAGATATCACATGATGAAAGGTAAAAAAATTACAATGGGGACGTGTGTAGGAAAACTATGATATAAAATAGATTTATCTATTTTGTTTATTTTAGATTTCTAAGGATACAGTAAGTAAGAACGTTTCCAATAATACTCACTTCATATAATCAATAAGCAGGCATGTCATACTACAGGTATAGGATAAGTTCATGATTTTTTTTTACCTCGTTTTAGTAAAGGTTGCCTACAGGCGGAAATATATACATATACTTTACAATGTAGCAATAACGCATAACGCCAATAACACTCTGTCACTGAAACAGTCTAGACGATATGCGTATAATGAATGTCATCATTCGCTTTAATTTAGACACCCCAACCCTGTCTTGACTTGACCTCTTTCCGAAAGTAATTGTTGATACAAATTGTTAAACCTTACGCCCCTTATTTAAATTATTGCTTCAGCTGTTTCCATAGTAATTAATTTTACGAATGAATATGCTTATAAAGATGCGTAAATTTCAAGATTAGTTATTCGTATAATTTTCGCTTGAGGATGAAACAGAGCTTGGTACTTTAATTCAATTTAATTTTAATAATTATATTGAAATTTTTGGCTCTTGCTTTTGAAATATGTGAACTCTTATGTAGCGAATGAATCATATTTTTAAATAGTTAATATATATATATATATATATATATATATATATATAGATATATATATGTGTGTGTGTATGTATGTATGTATATGTATATGTAATTATTATTATTATTTTCTTTTTTAAAATATGATTACATCGCGACAGAAAAAATTCTGTTTCAGAACTGAAACTAAAATTGTAAATTTAATTATACAAAATTAAACTGAAATTCCATAGTTTCGTTTCATTGTCAAGCGATGCTAGGAAAAACTTTCTAAGAAATTTACTTGATTTATAAACGCAGATAATTTTTTCATGTTTTGAGTTGTTACGATTAAGGAAATTTAAACTATTTTGATTAGGGGTGGTTGGGTTAAAAAGAAAATAATTATATTACTACGCTCTACTGTTTATATCGATGGAATTTATAACTGAAACTGAGATATCCAGAAGAGGCATAGCACAAGAAAATAGAACAATCGACCTCGGAGGTTAAAATAAAGGATTCGGTTCGATATTCTAAAGTATATCACCTGAAGAAGGCTGGATTTTACAACGGCCGAAACCTCGTGAATATGACAATAAAGAGTTAAGACAACAATCCGAAAAATGTATGTATATGTACATATATATATATATATATATATATATATATATATATATATATATATATATATATATATATATATATTGGAACCAACTTAAAAAAATATCCAAATGACAAAATGACAAATTTTGTCTTTATTTTTACCAGAAGTTAAAGCAAACTTACGAACTTTAGAACGGCTCATGATCAGACATAATAGACACTCATTGCTTGTTATATTTAATAATGTATATATATATATATATATATATATATATATATATATATATATATATATATATATATGTGTGTGTGTGTGTGTGTGTGTGTGTGTGTGTGTGTGTGTGTGTGTGTGTGTGTGTGTGTGTGTGTTTAAAGTTACTTACGATAAAAAAGCAAAACATTGAAGCAGGTGACTTGCAGTTCGAACAATATCGGTATTTAATTTACTGTTGGTAACCATAGCATTTTATCGTTATAACCAGAATAATTTTAATAAAAAAATTCTGGTCTGTTGATGAATTGCTTTTTCTTTATTGTTATTGTAAGTAATTGTATAGTGACTTTATTGCCAAGCTATATATATATATATATATATATATATATATATATGTGTGTGTGTGTGTGTGTGTGTGTGTGTGTGTGTGTGTAGCAATGTCAAAGACAGTATTTAACCCAAAATGTTGACAGTCAATGGCAAAGAATTTAAGTCAAGCAGTCTTTGTAAAAAATTGCTCGATATCAAATCTAGTGTATTAATAGGAATAAGATAAGTAAAGGTTTATCACTTAGCTAATTGGTGTTACCTTCAAGGTAACATCAGTCAGTTAAGGGAGCAACTTTTACTCATCTTAATCCTATACATATATATATATATATATATATATATATATATATATATATTAAGTTTTATCATTACAATGCCTAAGAGCCCCTCAAGGTTGATGGATACTATGTAGTGATGTATGAACCTAAGAAAATGCATGTCTTCCTTTTGATATACTGGCGATATAATGGTTCAAAACAAGATATTCACGTTATTAAACAGTATTAGCATTTAAGCGCGTTTCATTTTGAAAAAGATATTTCCTTTCATTTTTGTTTAAGAAAGATAGAGGAGAGTCATAACAGACATATCGAATTGGATAGCTGTTTAATATCTATTTCATTTATCCCATTTCTGTCTTCAGTATTTTCACATAGGAAGAAAATGAATAACTGCCGACACCGAGGTTCGATCGTGACACTCTGCACTTATGAATATACACACTTGAAACAAAACGAATAATTTTCGTTATTATTTACTTTTTTTCGTATTTTTTCCAGTGCACATGTTAGTACTTCGTATCTCCTTTTCCCGAAGTGATCCCTTGCAGATTGACCACAGACTCTCGGTTAGATTTAAATCAGGAGAGTTTCCGTGCCAGTCTATAGTGAGTTTCCAAGCGTAGCTTGTATGTGGCACACGGCCGAAAGTAAGGGGCACTCAGTGAGGATCGAACTCACTACTCAGTCGTAATTGTTCTAGCGAGTCAAGCTTGCTAATTATTACTCTACATCGATGTAGCCTCGGGCCCGTCAATAGTACTTTGATTTTCTCACTGGGAAGACTTGCCAGTGTGTCTGCGCAGCGTTACAATTTTTGTATGCTTTCTTTGAGTAACGTCCATTGCAGACAATGGCCGTAGGACAACTAATCGACAGTCGAGACTATAGTGCCTGGGCGTGATAAAAAATCTGGTGCAATCACAGATGACGCAAAGTTTTTCAAGGCCAAACAAATTTCATCATACACTCCGAAAATAGATTCATACTACTGTATACCACTGCAATTGACCTAATCTGAGGAAAAAATAGAAATCGATTACACCCTATCACTTCAGTGGGTTTAAAACTGACCGTATGATGAAAGAAAGGAAACTAAAGCGGTTGTTTCAAATAATTTGCACTAGGGTGTATGTTTTCCTCCAGGTGTATAAATAGCGGTGTCAGGCTACAGTGATTATTGAGTGACTACTGAGTAGAAATATTCAGTCGAATTACAGTGAATTATTGTTTGTTGATGATGTTGATTTGGGGGTTGATTTAGAACGTTAAGCAAGGATGTGCTACTAACAAGTTATTCCCTGAAATGGTCATATTTGGTTGACTTTTACTTCGTTGTACCAGTTAAGTATTTATTTGCGGTTGTAATTAAAGTATTTAATGTTTTTTTTTTTTTACTTTAAAGTCTTGGGTTAAACTTTATTATTAATGGCCGTCGTACGTCACAAAAAGTATATCACCGAGTAATGAAGAACAAGCATGAGGGCCAGATATAAGAAATGCTTCGGTCTATTACAGGTGATCTCGACATTTTTTTCTTTTAAAATACTAATACAAGGTTAAAAAGCCTCTCAAGGTAGAAGATTACTGTATGGTGTTGCATGTTCATAAGAAATAGCAGGGAAGTGAAGCTTATAGGTTTACACAGGAAAGATAATAGTTAATCCTAGACTTGAAGAGGTGAAGATTGTAACGACTGGGGTAAACTTCCTGTCTCGAATCTTTCCCACAAAACAACAGTCCTTGGAAAGAGGATATTCGAATGGAAGTTCTTATTATATGAATACGACTGAAACAAGGATTATTCATCCTCATGTACATGACAGGGTGGGTCCCACGTGTAAAGGTGGGACTAGGGAATGCAGTTTGCCAAAACACATGCCGGGGAAGTATTGATAGAGTAGAGGCAGACTCGCAACGATTCGACTGTGAGAAAGGCGTTGTTGGGTAGAAAATAATTCATAGGCCAGCAATACTCCATTTTTGGTCTGGCCTGGCTCATATAAAAATAGAGTATAGTAGGGGGAGTCAGATACTTAATGGAGTAGTACAATCGAGCAACCATTTTTTCGCACCATCTTTACCAATATATCGGGTGTTCTTGGGAGAGTTTGCCATTTTAAGATTTCCATTTAATCTAGACACCGGAACTATATATATATATATATATATATATATATATATATATATATATAGTGTTTGAAGGAACTATTCAGACTTTGCTTGGCCATCAACGCGCTCTGTAACACATAGGTCAAAGCAAATACACACGCATATACAAACACACAAATAAACACGTGTGTGTGTGTGTGTGTGTGTGTGTGTGTGTGTGTGTGTGTGTGTGTGTGTGTGTGTGTGTGTGTGTGACGTGCTTCGGACACCTGCCTACCGTCTTGAAACACTGATTTTTCTCCGGCTCTCGATATAAACACATCTGCTGAATTTCGTATCCTAACGTAAACAAAGCAATTTCTAAAATGAAAGGGAAATGAACCAACAATTTTCCCAGCATCTTTAGCCATAGATCAGATATAAGAGTTCTGGGGTGAACTTGGGTCTCAGTAGACACTCAAGGCAAGGAGATTCTTCGAGAGAAGATCCATAGTTCATGGTAGAGGACGCTCGGTGGTGATGGTGGAAAGTTACGCGTTTGGGTTTGTTCGTATTGAACTTCACAAGCTTGTCTTTCGCCCATTGATCTACGTCAGCGGAGAAAAGCGCTCCGACTTTCGAGTCTCCCATATATATATATATATATATATATATATATATATATAATTGCACACAAATTGACGTTTTTCTATGAATCTATATTGCATTGATTACGGTTTTGAACGTCCACAAATCATTTTGTTTTCCTTTTTTGGTTAAGCAAGTTTTAAGAAACAGAAACATTTAGTGGGGAACAAGGAAAACAGTTACGTAACTGTTGCGTAATATCAGTTCTCCTATGGGACAGAAAATGATAGACAATCTTCTCACGAATGTAGAAGAAACGTGAAGAAACAAAAATGTGGTTCTACAGAAGGATACTGAGAATACCATGAATCGAACATGTGAGCAACGACGAAGTCTTAGAAACATTGAAAACAAAAAGATAATTTAAAATTAACACCAGGGAGAGACAGTTGAAATTTCTCAGGCACATAATATGGAGAGAAGGTTTGGAAAATTTGATACCCAGAGGACAGATCGAAGACAAAAGATACGGAGAAAAACAACGCATAAGTTACTTAGGGAGTTCAAGTTTATGGATGGTAGAACGTGGTTTAGGAAAGATAACAAAATTACAACATTTATTATGAGCTACATAGGAGAGGAAGCTGTGGAGATCCTCGTTTCTAGCATAATAGAGGGACACGGCACATAGAAGTAAAAGGATCACCACCACCCCACACACACAGAAACATACGTCAAATATTTCATTCTATCATATGCCTGGTCTGACAGACAGTTTTCTTCTCGAGATTTTTTCTCTGTTAAATGCAAAAAAAAAAAAAAAGAAAATAATATGAAAAATCAATTTCCTGAGTCTGCA
>OZ038483.1:70265493-70320493 GCA_964036315.1 Acanthosepion esculentum
GATGTTAAGTCTAAGTTTCTTGGATATTCGGTGCATGATATACTTAGCTACTTTTCTGTAGTACCACATTTCTGTTGCTTCAAGTCTCCATCTTCATGTGGTGATTGTCCAGCATTCACTGACATATAGGACAATTTTTATTACTTAAAAGTATCAGTAAGTCTATTGTTAAAATTCTATCAGTGCAGACTAAACAAATATATGGATGGCCAAAATGTTCGTTCGCTTATTAAATAGAAAATAATAAACCGACCGAACTTTCTGGCCAACTCAATACTATCAGAAATTAATATAAGCCAGAAATTAAGATGGCGTATTTTATGAGACATATACGTCAATCCTTTCCTTCTATGTCTTGATTCCGTTTACAGAGACGAAGTAAAGTATGCAGAAGAAAATATCCAATATAGTAGCCATATGAACAAATATAGAGAATAAAATAGGAATACTAGACGTAGATATTTTAATACTTAAATATTCGTCCTTGCCGAAATATTTGCTTCGTCATCGTGCCAAGAGACAACCATTTTCTTTAAGCCATGTAAAATAATCGAATAATTCTGCTGTATTCGAATGTTCAGTATTTAGTATTGCTAAAGTTATTTGTAACAGTTTTGTCGAGATTCACAAACTCTACGTTTCCTTAGATTTCAAAAGCCAATCAATGAAATTTGAATAAACTGATTTGTTTGGAAAAATACTTTGACAAAAAAACCTTATTTTGTGGTTTTTATACACCCTAGTAAAACCAACTGTACTTTGTACCCGACCCCTTATATGTCTGCACTTCTCCCCCAAATTTGTATATTTATTTATTTTCGTCTACCGAATGTTTGAGAAATCTTATTAAAGAAAAATATGCGCTATCCGGCAGGGCGGAGGGAGGTATCTTTTAGTCGGGTACGCCTGATAGACTTGACCACGGAATCGGTCAAGCGATGCCAAATTTCGGTTGATATTAATTACACTGCTGAAAAGAAATTCCAGTCGAGTTCGTTACATTAAATTTATATTGGAGATTCTATTTTTTTTGTTTATTTTTTAATGTGCATATTTAAGTAGAAATTTATTTTTATGCCTACATGTCACCATCAATTCATTTCTCTTTTTTAATAAGCTAGGGTTATTTAAGTGTTTTAAGATAACCAATTATTCAAAAAGGTATAAATTGCATTTATTTCCTTTAACGTTATAAGCCTTATCTCTAGATTTAATTTCCCAGGCGATTAATCGTGATATGACATCATTCTTTAATTGCCAGGAATATTTGGTGAGAGCATTGTTGTTTTTTGTATTTTAAATTATTTAATGTCATTTCATGATGGTAAAACTAAATTTCGGAATATTTTCCGTGGAACCAAAATTAAATTTAACATCGTTACCATAATGTATGTTCGATCAGTATACAATATTGTCGGTCATACATTGATCGTATTTTTTCGGCAGGGCATTCATTTTTAGAAGAATTTACGTTGTCTTTGTTGGAAATAAGTTTGTTTAATATAATATTGTTATGATGGGAGATGGGCGTATCTATATTATTAACGCCTCTATAGTAGATTGTTTTTGTTAAAAATCTCTTGGTGAATTACTTAAGTGTTTTTGAGTTGAATTTATAAAAATCCTTCCGATATTAGTTCTGACAATATGGTTAAAACGTGCTTTAAACCATATAATGTTGCGTTTATGGTGTTTCCTCTTATTTTCAGCTTATTTGTTTATATTTAAATACTATAAATTTAATTTATAATGGCTTAATTCTAAAGCTTATATATATTTAATTTTAGACTTATCAAATATTTCCTTATGGCTGGAGTTCGTGGATAATCCAACTTGAACTGATTTATGCAAATTATCTAGAATTTCATGGAAGTTGCTTGATTCATTACTAACGTATCAATGGTTATATAAATCCTTTATATATGGTTTATGATAACCATTACTCCGATTTAAGCTTACACCGAGAAAATTGATCACTTTAGCATTGGTGGTAGTGGTGGTAATATTTAAATGAGAACATGTCATCACCGTTTCCCTTTAATTAAAAATTAAAATATGAATATTCA
Organism: Acanthosepion esculentum; assembly: GCA_964036315.1. Taxonomy (NCBI): domain Eukaryota; kingdom Metazoa; phylum Mollusca; class Cephalopoda; order Sepiida; family Sepiidae; genus Acanthosepion; species Acanthosepion esculentum. The sequence continues at coordinate 70,267,560 of OZ038483.1, forward strand.
CCAGTCCAAAATATATCTTTAATTTTTTTTTTTATATAAACTATATTTTTTAATTTATAAATACGCCAACACTGTGATAACCAGAAACATTATCATTCAAATTGTGTCAGTTCCTACTCAGTACTTGAAAATTGCGTCGTGCTAGCGGTGAAGGATTATATATATATATATATATATATATATATATATATATATATATATATATATATATATATATATATATATATATATATATATATATGGGGAGGAGTGTGGCTATGTAAACAGTCAACTATTACGGCTATTATAGCAAGACTTTTTGGTCACTATGTGTTTATCTAATCTAAAAATAAATACGCTAAAATTCACCTTCATCCCTGCCGTGCGCCGACGTCTTAGGAGGAGAATCTCCGACTGACGCCAATTTAGCCGGGTTTCGATCCTAGCTAGAGGCAACCGGACGTCTAGCAACACTGAAGAGCTGTGATACACCGAAACTGTCTATCTGTGGATGACAATATATATATATATATATATATATATATATATATATATATATATATATATATTGCGTACAATTACAATTAAGAAAAACAAATAATCAACAGTCCAGAAATTTATTATTAAAATGATCTTGTTAATCCTGGTTAATAACAATAAAATACTATGGTAAACAATAGTAAATTAAATACCTATTTCTGTTCGAACTGCAAGCCATCTGATTCAATACTTTGCTTTTATTATAAGTGAGTTTGTTGCCACACACTATATATAAATATGTGTGTGTGTGTGTGTCTGCGTCTCTGCGTGTGTGTATGTGTCTGTGTCTGTGTGTGCCCACAAATAACGCAAATATATTAATACACGGAATTCATATTTTAAGAATTAAACACCCACACACAAGCGTTGATGATATATGAGCATATATATATATATATATATATATATATATATATATATATATATATATATATACATATATATATATATAAAGATCAGCAGACTGTAAAAAGTTTCTGCCCCAAAATTGCTTACTGCTCCAAAATGAACGGCGCCATAAGAAAATAGCAGAAATTAAATTAAAGTAGAAATTGTGGTAGACAGTCACCGACCACGACTCCTAGTTTCAGAAGTTTATCGCGCAATCGTCCAGCCGTCGGTGGATGTAGTTTTGTCAAATTCGGTACCATATATTGCAGCAGTCGAGTTCAAGATGGCGAAACAACCAAACCCGCCTGAGGGAGGATAAACCATCCGACCAAGATCGAAAATAGCCAACAACTAAAAAATAAATAAATGCTACAAGAAAAGGTTTTGCCTATTGCAAAAAAAAAAGCACAATAACATATGTGGCAAAAACACCACGAAAAGGAAGCTAAAGCCTCAAACCCAAAATGTGTTCTATCTTAACCGGGACGCCATAAGAAATGGCAGAGTTTTAATATATTAAAGTAGAAATTTCATGAGTTTATCACGCAATCGTCGGGGTGGGGGGTCGATCGAAGGTAAGTAATTATCCCCAGTTTCGCAATAAATATCTAAATAGACAAGACGTATATATATATATATATATATATATATATATATATATATATATATATATATATATAGAGAGAGAGAGAGAGAGAGAGAGAGAGAGAGAGAGAGAAAATGTTAGATTAGTTAAAATATTTACTCTCTGATCCTGATACCTGAGTTCAAATCTCACCATGGTCGATTTATCCGGAAGGTGACATCATGATGTTGTCGACCTTGAAAAGTATTCGCAGCCTGTGATACGTATGTGAAGGGCTTCAAAACCATAACACGGTTTGAACCAAGTCTGTTCGAGCGCTGCAGATGTTTGTGCTAGCATGAAGTCACAAGTCTCCGTGACCGAGCGTTTCAGAGTACCAGCTTTCTTCAAATTGCTGATCATGATAGAATATGTGGTCTCCCCGCCGCCCCAAAAACTGTTACGAAAGTCTGCTCAACAAACTTACAGTATAGATCAGAGCTGGAGTCTGTGCATGTTGAACCAATATATGTGACTGAGCAGGTTTCTACAAAAGGGATAGTCTATTCCCCCAAGCAGACTGTTGTACTCGGAAAACGACAATAGACTGCCATTATATATATATATATATATATATATATATATATATATATATATATATATATATATATATATATATATATATACGTGTGTGTGTGTGTGTGTGTGTGTGTGTATTTATTATCTTTAAGCGTTTCACCCCAAGCAAGGCGGAAAGCCACTAGCACGCCAGGGGTTACAGAGAGATGGAGCGAGAGCAAATAGGAGTTATAGAGGAAAGGATGAAGAGAAGGATAGTTATGGCCGTAAGCACATCAGCTGTTGAACGGGCAAAGCGGAAACTATATTATTTGTCGCAGAGCAGATCATGGGATGTAAGGTGCTTAACCACTTTTGAAGACTTTTCCGAAGAGGGTTAGCAGACTGATAGGACGGCAATTAGAAGGGTCAGAAGGGTCTCCAAGGCATCTGGAGACGTCGATTGACATTACATTCGAATAGTTGGAGAATATAGCTATCAGGGAAACAGGAAAAGGGGGGGTTCCACAGACGAGAAGTGCGAGACATGAAGCTATTGGAATAGAAGAGACGGCTACATTTAACAGTTTCGACAGTAAAAGGGTGAGAGCGAGATGCCAGCCTAGTTGAACGCTTAAATTCATGAAGTCTGGTAACCAGCGAAAGCAGCCCATCGGAGCAGTTACCGTGGAAGTGTTTGTAAAAAAGACAGAGGGAGGCGACGGCACGTCAGTGAGAGAGCGACTGCAGACGAGATGACAGATCAGGGCCAATTACATTGCATATCCGTCTCTGGATTTTATCAAGGACCTTGAGACAAACAGAAGGGTCTCCAGACCATATATGGCAGCAATACTCCATGCAAGGGCGAATGGTTGATTTATAGATTTGAAGGATCGACTCCGGCGAGAAAAGTTTCCTGGCGCGGCACAGGGAGCCAACTTTCCTTGCGGTGGACGAAGCTATTGACTCAATGTATTTGTTCCATCTCAGGTCAGCGGTCATTATGAGACTGAACAGTCGGAAAGATGTGCTCTCGTAGAGTTGAGCGTCAGGCATTCTAATGGGGGGACAGGGATGTTTCTCTATGGTGAGTAATAGAGAGCAGTTTTGCTTTTGAGGCATTAAAGTTAACCAGCCAATTCCTGCCCCAGTCCTCAACCGATTGGAGGTCCTTTTCGTGACAAACGGACAGGTTAGTTTTGTCAGCGATACTAGATTTGTTTTTGAGGCAGGCGTAAATGGTAGTGTCGTCTGCGTAGATGACTACTTGGGGACCTATTACGTCAGGAAGATCGTTAATGAAGATAAGGAACAGAGTAGGGCCTAGGATAGAACCTTGGGAACCACCTGAGTTCGTGGGACATGAGCTGGAGGAGAATCCGTTGAGAACAACCTTCTATAAACGGTTTGACAGGAATTATTGTATTAAGTCAAACAATCGACCTGAAATTCCATAACCCTTGCGAGGAAGGCCGGCATTTCAAACTCTATCAAACACTTTGGAGATATCAAGAGACACGGCACGAGCTTCTCCGTTATTATGAAGAGCTTGGTAAAAAATTTAATTATGGCCGTAAGCACATCAGCTGTTGAACGGGCAAAGCGGAAACCATATTGTTTGTCGCAGAGCAGATAATTGGGATGTAAGGTGCTTAACCACTTTTGAAGACTTTTCCGAAGAGGGTTAGCAGACTGATAGGACGGCAATTAGAAGGGTCAGAAGGGTCTCCAGTGTTCTTAAAAACAGGAACAATGGATAAGGACTTCCAACAACCTGGATTCATAGGCAGTAGTTATATAATTTGGAGAGGGCAGAGGCCAATTCAGGCGTACATTTCTTCAGGACAATGACTGGTATCCCGTCTCCACCACTAGCTTTGTGGGGGTCGAAATGAGAGGTAATGCCCAATACCGATGACGGGATTAGGTGCCACTCGCTCAATAGAGCCTCAGTTCTAAGGGGGAAATCGAGTGTGAGTACACCAGAAGAGATGAGCGTTGAATTGAATGAGAATTTCCGAGCAAAGCATTCAGCCTTGTCAGCAGAAGAGGTCAGAATCTCAAACTTGTTGAACAAAGGAGGTATAGAGGGTTTGCTATTGTTAAGTACGCTCTTGCAGAGTCACCAATAATCCTTGGAGTAGAATTTGCGAGATGCAATGTTCTTTCATTAGAGCAGCAAATAGCGACTTTGCTTCATTGAGGACACGCTTACACTCGTTACGGGCAGAGACAAAGAGACGTCTATTGCAGTTAGATATGTTGCTACGATATAGGTGGAAGAAGTGATTCCTATGGGCAATGGCAGCTGAGCAAGCAGCGGAGAACCAAGAGGAGGAGCGCGATTTGACCTTATATTTCCTTGAGGGGATGAAAAAATCGATTCCAGCTTTAACTCTGGAAAAGACCTCGGAAGCACATTCTTGAACGGCGAGTGTAAAGACAATATCACAGCGGACATCGCGAAGGAAATCCTGGACGGAGTCCCAGTCTGCTCGTTGATAGCAGAACGAGGTTCTAGTGGTAGGAGGTTCTTAGCAAATTCAAGCATGTTTGGCTACATAATCTAAATGTATTATGCCTATTTGGTTTAGTTTTAATGTTTTTAAGTCCACGAATTAATTTCTTGGTGGGTATAGAAAATTGATTAAGAAAAATTCCATAATTTTCTTTCAAATAGTTTTTATTTTTCCCAAATGCTTTCAATCGCACCTGAGACCGTTTTTAGGGGTTGCAAATCTATCGGTGTGTTTTGCATTAACCCTGTAAATTCATTTTTACCTCTACGCAAAGGAAGTAACATGTGATTATTTTTTAAAGAGTTTTTGAAAATAAAATTTTAAAGATTTTAAATTATAATATTTTTAATTTAATATTCTTATATAACACTTTGCTGCTAAAAAATAATTCGTGGACTCGAAAGGATTAAACCTAAAATAAATAAGCATAATGCTTGAATATATATACATATTACTTTAAACGTTATTTTTAGTGGAAACCTAGGTTTGGGAGAAAGTAAATCTGAATTCAAAACATATATACTATATATTACCAAGCTTGGGATTGGAGCCTCCAGTTAGCTGTCTTCGTTCTGGCAGCTCCAGTGACGGCACTGGTGACAAACTATAATGGCTCTGCTGTTCCGTTGGGTCATTGAGCGACATGGAGATGGGGGTACATGCTGCTCTATACCATCCTCCCCAGGCTTGATCCTACCGTACATATGTTAATATGTTCTAGGGGGCTATCGTTGAATATCACAGACGAGGGAAATTTGATGCATTCAGTATTTAGTTTTCTAATTTTCTTATATTTTTTTTGCTTCGTGGAGTCAAGGGATCTTGAAAAAAGTGCCCGTAGTGTTTATCGTCTCAGCGCTTTCGGCCAATTCTGCAGCCATTTTCAAGGCTTTTTTGTTAAGTTTTGTTAATTTCTTTTCATCTTTATTTTTTGTTTAATGTGTAGTTTATTTGTGTCTAAATAGTGTCTAAGAGCCGAATTGAGTAAAGCTGAAACTTTTAGAATAAACCTCTAGCATCATCCTGGGTAAGGCGTAAACTACGTCCAGCAGCAAGGCCTCTGATCTCGAGGTTTCCTCGTCAAGCGAATTATAGACTCCAAAATTTGCTTGACGAGGAAATGGAACTAATGCCTTTAATTTAATAACAAAATGAAACTCGGAACATTTAGATTCCATTTTTGAAACATGGTTATTATTGTGTAGCGAAAAAAAATCATATTTTAAATCAGTTACTTTATAATATTAATAATATTAATGCTCTGTAAATTTACATTGAGCACTATTGTTTAAAAATAAAAATACCTATAAGAACACCGGATTATATATCTTACTGTTCTTTCTTTTTATTTATATATACATACACACACATATATATATATATATATATATATATATATATATATATATATATATATATAAAAAGAATTGAACACTAATATTCCATGGTCATATTTAAAGAAGGGTTTCAGTGAGAAATATTCTCTCTGTTAAATTTTAATGCCCCCTCCACCTTTGGACCTCCCTGCCTCTCTCGTCTGTTACCCCCCTATATAGATCTCAGGTCCTCCCACACTCTCACCCATATACTCTTTCTAATTTTATCCCGTAGTTGTTTTTTCTGTTTTCTTTTTGAATCTGTAGTTCTGATGAATTGGATCGTTTTTACGATTCCAATGGAATAAATTATGACCATGGAATATTAGTGTTCAATTCTTTTTATTATATCCTTACTCTGTCCTGGACATTGAGTTCTACCTGGATCATATCCTCTTGGAATTATTTTTATACATATATGTATGCGTATATATAATTGCATATGTATGTGTATATTTACCACTAATATTGTCTATATATATATATATATATATATATATATATATATATATATATATATATATATATATATATATATATATATATATATATATATATATATATATATATAAGTAATTTTTACTAAAGTTGCTAGGTACTAAAAATTATGATATTACAATTCATCAAATCGTTTTTGAATATCTGTCGTGGGGTGACAGATAACAAGGATTCTTTTGTCTACCAACTCGAGCATCATGCTGCTTGCGATTCTGAAAATAACCGATACGTGACTTTTTACAGTAAAGGAACATGACATATGTCGCGACAACGCATTATCTCTTCTCAAACATAGAGTTGGTCCTCATTGACACGAAAATGCGTTTTCGAATGTACACAGTATTCGACTGACGACTCCTCATGTTTCTGCAATTGAATGTTATATCGCTGCATGTAAACAGACATAATTTGTTTTTAATTATTTCTTTTGATTCAGTGGCAAAATTCATCAATATTAAATAGAACATAGTTCATGCCATGTGATACCTATTTTTACTTCGATATATCGATAGACTTCTTCTTCTTCTTCTTCTTCTTCTTCTTCTTCTTCTTCTTCTTCTTCTTCTTCTACCTTCTTCTTCTAATTCTTCTTCTTCCTCCTCCTATCCATCCTTCTTCTCGAGGACTTTGCCGAACACGCCTTTTCACAAGTTCTTCTCGTTTGCAGCTCTTAGAAACATATATTTTAACTAGCTCCCTCTCAGTGTCTGTTCTGCCAAGTTTGTCAGGTCGGTTACTTAACCACGAAGCTAAGATTATGCCAGAGATTAAAAATAATTTCATCGTATGCCTCAATATTTTTAGGCATGCGGTTAAGTTTTCTCGTGAAATTGTAAAATTTAAAATCAATTAAAATATATTATTTAGACGTTTCTATTATTTCTTTTGAAAGACGTTCTTTCTTAGAAAATATTCGCTATTAATTTTTTTCCCTTTTAGGATATATATATATATATATATATATATATATATATATATATATATGTATATATATATATATATATATGTATATATATATATATATATATATATATATATATATATATATATATATATATATATATATATTGCTTTAAAACTCATTGCTTACTAGTTTTGAAATTTTTCTTCATTTTCGCATTGGTCCTCTAAACTTATAAGGTGAAATCGAATAATTGGCTGTTTATATATTTTTCTCACACTATTTACTAGAAGATCAGGGAGGGATGGTAAGAAATAAATTTGCGTTTACTTTTTTAAATATTTAATATACATATATATATATATATATATATATATATATATATAAAGAAAGAACAGTAAGATATAAAATCCGTTGTTCTTATAGATATTTTTATTTTTACACAATAGTGCTCAATGTAAATTTACAGAGCATTAATATTATAAATTAATTGATTTAAAATATGTTTTTTTTCACTACACAGTGATAACCATGTTTCAAAAATGAAAGCTAAAGCCTTTGAATTTAATTTTGTTATTAAATCAAAGACATTAGTTCCATTTCCTCGTCAAGCGAATTTTGGAGTAACTTATTCTTTTAAATTTACGGTTTATATATATATATATATATATATATATATATATATATATATATATATATATATATATATATATATATATGTTCGAATCTCACCATGGTCGATTTGTCAGGAAAGAGACTTTCTTATGTTATCGGAATGAAGGAGTCGATCACAGCGTGCGGCACCTTTGGAAAGTGCTCGAAAACCATACCACGAGTTGACCCAAGCCTTGTGAGTGAAATTAGGTAGACGGAACTCTTGGGGGGGGGCGTCTATAGCTGTGCTAGTACGAAGTCACAAGTCATCGTGACCGAGGGTTTGAATGTGCTGATATTGTTCCAATAACATCATCATAACACGCTCTCTCGCCATAACTGTAAATAAGGTCTGTTCAGCATAGTTGCAGTATAAACCACATCTGGTGGAATCTGTGGGTGTTGACCAAACACAAAATGTGCCTGAGCGAGCGTCTTCAATAGGGATTACTAGCCACCCTACAAGACAGGTGTCCTCGAATACGTGTGGTCTGCTTTTTGTGTGCGTGTGTGTATGTGTATGTGTGCGGATATCATAGAAATATGAGAGATAAAACACAACAAAAAATAATAATATAGATAATAAAAGTAATAATATTTATAGTTTATTTGTAGGTTTTTTTTTGACCAAATGGAAGCATATGAGAGGAAGATTTTAAAATCGGAATTTTAGGATACGCTTTTTTTCAACGAGACATGAAATAAAAAATTGAAAAATGAACTGGAATTTACTTTTCCGTTGAATTTGCTTGTTTTTCATTTACTTTGCCTTTTTTTTTCTATAAATAATTTCATAGTAATTGTTCAGAAGTGCTTTTCTCTTTGGTACATAGGCTTTATGGATATATGCGCAGTACTAGATTGGCGGCAATGTCCCATCATGAATTGGCTAGATGTAACCGTAAGTTCTATCCTAACAGTATTTTTTTTCTCGCGTATGGAGCTCTCTTAAGGTTTCTTGATTTCTAGTCAACTTTGATCTTCAAAAATTTAAGTGCAATCATTATCTTCTGTCTTCTTAATTACTGTTATTGTTCTCTCTCCTTCATAATTGTTTTTATTTTCTTTCTGGCATTATTTCACACTCAGTAACCCATGGCGTTTTAGCGGCTTTATTACCATATTGGTCGCATCGAAACTATTATAGTTCATTTTTCAGTTATTTGATTCCACGATTATAATATCTGTCTATATATAAATTCATAATTGTTTTTTGAGAATTGAAGCACTTATTCGGGTTTCACATCTGGAAATATAGTTTAATCGCCATAACTTTCAACAACAGCAACAACTATAATGAATACCATATGTAACTCGAAGAGAAACTAATGACCTACGAAAGACGCTGACTTTCCATACTACTTCGAACAAAAGGCTAGAAAAAACAAACTCATTAATACTGGAAAAAGCGATAAAACTTACTGGGCCTGAGAAAGCTATTTTCCTGAAAAATGGTTTTACTTGAAATATTTTTAATGAATTTCAGAGGAGTGTTTTACTGGCCGCTTGGTCTGTTAATGACGAACGTTTCCTTATAATGAAACTGGCAATATTTTCATTACTGTTAAGAAAGTCAGTGTTATGAATAATCCAGAGTTGTCTGTTTTTGTTACTCTCCTCTTTGAGAGAGCAATTTCTGTTTACTATCAAAGGTCACTATACGCCAACCTCGTATTCTCAGTTTCTTGAAGCCGACACCTGCGTACATTTGTCATTACAGTCTGGTGGGCTTTTATTTAATTTTATTCTAAGCCAGGAATCTGAAGCAGCGACCCGCTCCGTACTTACAGCTCTTTTATATATCAGCAGAAAATGCAAGTTCGTTTGTCACATTTTTTAATGCTAGTGTGTCTAATATACTACGAGTGAGATAGGTGAGCATTTTTCACTAGTGACTGTGAAAGGTGTTCAAGCCGTAGTAAAAGCTAAGTTTTTGTAAGCTGATTTTCAAGGCCGACAAAAGTAATCATCTGGCATTGCAAGTTTTCCCACATTCATTAATATGTAGCATTCTGCACGTGTCACTTTATATATTCATATATTTCGTACATACATACATACACACACACACACACACACACACACACACACATATATATATATATATATATATATATATATATACATATGTATATATATATACTATATATATATACATATGTATATATATATACTATATATATATATATACATATGTATATATATATACTATATATATATACATATGTATATATATACATATATATATATATATACATATATATATATATATATATATATATATATATATATATATATATATATATATATATATATATATATATATTCAAATAGAAGCTGCTTCACTGGTTACTAACCAGGCTTTGTTCAAATGAAATATTTATTAAAGAAGCTGATCTAAAGAAGTTTATATTTTTGATGTGATGGAATAATCTGCCACCCCCATGAGTGTCGGCACTATAGGTGGTAACTGCCTATAAGTTTCCGTTAGGACAGCGGACGGGAGAGTCGAGCTGCAATCTGCGAAAACTAGCGACCTTCCGATAGCAGCACGCACAAAACTGTACTGACTTGCGACGACTTGCTTGTTGTACTCGTTTCTAAAATAAAGCTGTTACTATTTATCCATCGTGTTTGTCCATTCCATATTCTTATTAGCATATTCTTATTAGACAATTTTATTACTTGCTGATAAGAATTTTCTTTCGGCATTTTTGTAGAAACTGTCTATATTAATAATCAAAGATAAATGTGTTATTATCAACGCCGTAGTTGTGTATTTCCTAATGACGTTTTCGTCCGAGGCGTGGTAAAAACCTAAGGTCTTAAATCCTGAATTTCAAAGCAGATAGGAAGATTGATGCAACAGGACACTTACTTTTGTATACCAATTCACTTCAAATTCGATGGTTGCAGAAGAGTTAGCAAGGCCTAAAGAAGAATTGATGAGGCTAATTTAAATTCCGGTCTAGTCTTTTACATTGACTTCGCAATACATCAATCCCCCAAAGGAGGTGGATAGTTCCCTTCTAGAAAGAACAGATTTTTAGGGGAATAAGCAGTGGCTCCGATCCTGACCCCACCTTTTCGATATCTCGACGATAAATTGCAAATGAACGCCCAGGCCAAGGTTTCATGTTAAAGACTACTAATTTTTTTTTCTTTTTCAAAGAGAGCCTTCCACACAAAGAAAGAAAAACCAGCCATCTCTGTTAGATAACACATAATTAAAGGAAAATGGATTCGTGCCCTTTCCGAGTGTATTAGTGAGAAAAGTACGTAACAAACCCAATTATAATTTGAACTCGTCATGTCCGTTCAGCTTTCAGCGCCGATAACACTAAACATACCTCCATATCAGTCAGCTATGTGTCATGCGTGATACACGCTTAGGCGATCATGTATGAAAGGTATGAATCTTAAACTGTTCATTTTTTTTTAATTTAGCTGGCCACTAACTCCTCTCTTCAGGCTTGCCAAACTTTAAGCCAAGTCAAAGTGCCCCAATCGTGTAGCTTAGATGTGGCACAAGCCTGAAATGATGGGGCACCCAGTGAAGATCAAACTCACTACTCAGTTGTAATTGATCTAGCGAGACAAACTTGCTAAACATTGCGTTGAAGTATCCCAATGATTATTTTCTAAGGATAGCTTAGATGTGGCACAAGACTGAACGTATGAGGCACCAAGTGCGACTCGAACACACTCCCCAGTCGTAACTTATCTAGTGAGACAAGTTATGAAAAGAGATCAAAATATTTCTGTAACACTACCATCAGCATGCTGAATGTCTATGCTAACTCTCACACAGCTAATCTGACAAAAGTGTAGCTCCAGTGACATGGTTAATATGGCTTACTTAATCCATCACATAATCTTGACTCAGTTCCTTTAAATGACATTTATCCATGAAGGGGTTCCAAACAGATAACACTGTTGTTACATAAGTGCAAGAACAGCTCTAGTCATTTGATGCTATGCACTATGACTAGCCTGTACATGAATGAGTACACGTGTCATAGTCTGTTGGACACCCGTAATAAGTTCTATAACACTCCCATGTTACAGCCACTGCATACAGGTTAGTTGACAGCAGCTCACTGTTTCCCCCGACAGCTGTGGCCTTTCCAGCTGGCCACTAACTCCTCTCTTCAAGCTTGCCAAACGTTAAGCCACATCAGAGTGCCCCAATCGTGGTTTTCTAAGTTTAGATGTTGCACAAGCCTGAAAGTATGGGGCACCCAGTGAACAAACTCATTAGTTGAAACTGATCTAGCAAGACAAGCTTGCTAAACATTACACCATGTTGAAGTATCTCTATGATGGTTTTCTACGGATAGCTTAGATGTGGCACAAGGCCGAAAGTATGGGACACCAAGTGAGAATCGTACACACTACTCAGTCGTAACCGATCTAGTGAGACAAGTTTTCTACCCATTGCAACACGTCAAAGTGTCCAGTTTGTTTATATATGGGTTGTGTGTGTTGAAACAGATATTATACAGGCATATTTCATTGAAATACACCAGGTAAATCAAACTAGCTAATTAGATCCATGAATTAAACCACAAGGCTTACTTTAAAAAAAAAAACATTGAAGTTCAATAATATATTAATTACTGAATGACTATTCTTCACATTAATCTTAAATATTTCTATATGTTACTTTCTTTATGATGAAAAGGAGCTGAGAAAGGCATCAGTCAGTTCTGTGCCATACGTGATACACGCTTAGGCGATCATGTATGTTTCAATACATGACTGACGAGGCATATTGTTTCCATCAGTCGGTTGCCATTTCTTTCTGCGATAGACCAGTTGCCATCCAAGGCTATAGAACTCGGTCTGTTCTTCTATTTACCTATAGCTGTGGGGAAGAAAATGAGGCTTAATAACTTTACTGAAGTTATTAGCACTTAAGTGAATTGAACTGGAATTCGAACTTGGCTCTCCGATTCCTCAAGCCAAGCCGCTATCCATTACTCCACCGTGCCTCACTATTCACTTGCAGTTCATTGGGTTCGTTATATTTACTTATAGTGAAGTGGAGTAATGGATAGTGACTCGGAATCTTAAATCGAAGAACCGTGCTCATTATACGCCATTGATCCAGTCACAAATTACGCACAAATACCCTTGGGAAAGGTATAATTTCCCTTCTCATCTATGGGTTAAATGGCAGAACAGTCTTGAAAGAAATGACAAAGTACTGCTAGAAAATCTTCTACCTTGTCAATCATGAATCGAAAGAGACAAGACCGCCCACGCGTACAGTCAGTCAGTCAGTTATGTCCCATGCGGGATACACGCTTAGGCGATCATGTAAATTTCGATCCATGACTGACGAGGCAGATTTTTTCCCACAGTAGGTTGCCATTTCTTTCTCGGTAGAGCAGTTGCCATCCAAGCCTCTAGAACCCAGCCTGTCCTGATATTTACGTATAGCTGAGTGCAGAAGAAGAGGATTCATACCTTTTCCAAGGGGATTTTACACGTAAGTGAATGTAATGGATTCGACTGGAATTCGAACTCGTCTCTCCGATTCCTCAATCTGAGCTGCTATGTACTCCACTGTATTAAATCACAGTAATACATTTTGAAAAGGCAGGGATTTACATCTTCTGCTCCCCCACCCACAGCTCTGGATTAACCAGTAAAAATTAAAATGCCTTTTATAAATTATGGATAATTTATATATAAATTTCACATGTATGACTTAAACAGAGAACTCCATGATGGACTCTAAACTTACCTGTTCCCTGTCCTTAATAGTGTTTTCTGTAACACTCTGTAAACACTTGCGTCTTAGTGGCTTTATTGTCTTTCTTGAGGCGAAATGATTATACACACACACACACATATATATATATATATATATATATATATATATATATATATATATATATATATATATATATCTGGCCGGCACATACATACGCCTATGCACGCGCAAACACACACACACACACACACACACACACACACACACACACAATGAAATAAAAGGGGAAAGAAATCAATCTGGCACCGAAGAAAATTGCACAAGTATTTTTAACAATGTAAAACTGACGAAAACGATAAAATAAACAGTCATTTGTTGGTATATCGTGACGACTGGATGGAGCGATTGCTGGGGAATCCGTTGACAAAACTTTAGAGTCGAGATTTTAAAAATAATATCAGTCAGCTAAGTGACAAATTTGATATTTGTATGGGAAATAAAGTATAATATATTTAAAAAATCCACATTATAAACAAACACGTTTGCGGCTATCTTTAATACATATATATGTGGAAAAATCTGAATTGTCCTTTCACTGCAGAATTAATATTTATCGGGATCGGATTAAATCGGCTCCCCGCGAAAAATGATTACCTGTAAAACAACATTTCTGCCTAGAAAAACATGATTTTAAAAGCCATGGCAAATTCACTATAATTGAAAAAAATAGAAATAGACAGAAAAGATGACATTTATAAAAATACTAGAGGAACATGAAGACAAATGGATTTTGCGCCTCAGAAGATCTTAAACACAAATTTAACAACACAGACTGAATTATTATATAGCTCAATAAATTAAACCATACCCACATTTCTTCCCTATACAAAACAGATATGCTTGCAGATTTGTTGAGGTCTCACTCATACACACACACTCACACAAATATATATACATCACAAACTCTCTCAAAGAACTAAAAGATAACTTACACTTAACACAAAGATCCCATTCCCAGCAACCAATAAAACTGTCAAAATGACCAATGAGGGAATTCTTAATCAGGAATCTGCCACCCTCTGTCTCAACAACAACTTTCAATAGGCCGTTTGACCAACACAGTGACTGACCAAAATAAACGATAAAAAACAAATGAAAACTACAGATAAAGTTCACTTTCTTCAGAAAGAATCATTCATTCATGTAGTTCACTGCTACTAACAAACAGGGATTTTTTCTCCTCATGATGGCTATGCTGGCCGAAGCTAGTCGAGGAACTTAAATGAAATAATAAAATAAAAAAATATTAAAATACAACCTCGTGTGTTTGACAATTTTAAATTGTTCATACTTTTTATTGTACAAAACACACACACACACACACACACACACACACACACACACACACACACACACACACACACACACATATATATATATATATATATATATGTCAAAATATATTTTAAGGCATGTTAGTAAATGCGTAAATATGTAAGATGGGGACACTGATATCAACACCAAATGGCGATAGCCTTCACATGCTTGGTTCTAACATGAAAGAGACTGTCGTCACTCTTTGTTGAAATTTCTTAAATACACACACACAGATATATATATATATATATATATATATATATATATATATATATATATATATATATATATATGAAACTCTAGGATACTGTATGTAACAAAAGTCAGTTAAGTGACAAATTCTCTATTTGTATAAATTGTATAAATGAATAAATAAATACAAAATTTACCTCCCTTGCATAGAAAAAAAAACCTCTTAAATTTGAATTTGTTCCTGGAACGCTGCAAAACACAGTGAAAAGTATTATATATTATAAATTTTTGCAGCTACGTATACATATCCGCAGACAATTTACCCCTCTGAAGATGGTCTCAACTGAGGCTGAAACTAGTTGTGAAAATAAAAATTATTCTAAAGAAAATGTTGATATTATTTTTAATCAATTTTCTACGGTCACCAAGAAAGATTAAATCTAAAATAAATAGACATAATACGTCTTAATTATTTAACCAGACCTGTTTGAATGGAAATATGCTGCCTATATATATATATATATATATATATATATATAGATAGATAGATAGATAGATAGATAGATAGATAGATGTTTTTTTTAATGCGTATTAGTCTGCCATGTTCGGAGGTTGGAACATTTTTATTTCGACAACAAAGCAGAGCACAACCTCATCACAGACCAAGCAATCCTGACATTCTGGCGATTACACCGAAAAAAAAATAGAAGACGAATGTAGTAACGCTTACTTTTTACTTATTTGCTGCAATTTACGCATGCGTAATCTGTCCAAAATTTTGGACGGGAGAAACGTTTATTCCGACATTTCAACGGATTACACAAAGGAGGATTTAAAAAAAAACGTCAATACATTTTAAAGCGTGTATTCATTTGGTTAAGAGCAAAAGCTAGTTCTTTTATTGCGTTCCATATTCCGACTAGATTGGCCAGTCAGGATGCTTTTAAAAACCAAAGCTTTCTGAACGTAAATGATAGATTTTTTGCCATTATTTACACTATTTACATCGTCGCTTCGTTGCCATATTCACGACGTTTCGGCCGTTGTTGGCTGTAGCCTTCCTCAGGTGATCAGAATTAAATAGTGTAAATAACTCATCTCAGAAATATAGACATATATTGGAGGCGAACATTGTAAATAGTGTAAATAATTACAAAAACTCATCTCAGAATTAGACAGAGTTTCTTTGCAGTTGCAATTAATGTTGGTTATTTATATTTAGGTTAAATTTAAATTATTAAAGCAATGTTACTGATTCATTAGTAATTTTTGACCAATTTTTCGTTTATCTTGGTTTTCACATCGATATTTGGATCGATTTTATTTTTACGTTCCTGAAGCGATTATAGAAATTTAAAACAGAAATGTAGAACCGACTCCCAAGAGAATGCTTTCCCGATCACTACCATCTTAATCTATCTTCATAAATTGTGCCGCTTAGTTTGAAATCTACACCCTTGAGTGTCTCTCGATCCTTGTACAGGGTGAAACCCAATTTTTTTTGTCTTTTTTTCTTTTTAAATAAAAAAGAGGAAGCTTTCATCGAGAAGTGAACTCAGATTCATAAAGCATATTGATAAATTGAAATAGGGAAAAGTTTCGTTTTGGAGGCGTTAACAAGCCATTCCTTGCCACAATTAACAATAAACTGTAGGTCATTCATAGAACATCTGTCAATTTAACTTATGTTAATGAGTAGACTTATTATGGAAATAGAAATAAATGGTTGTATCATCAGCATTGTTACTTAGTTGAGAACTGATGTCATCATGAATTTCGTTGGGTCGTTGATTAAATTAAGAACAAAGTAGATCCAACGAGAAACACTTGGAAGCCACCTGCACGAGGCCAGAAAAGTCGAGAAGAGTGTCCAGTCAGGATAACTTTTATTTCACGTTTTGATAAGAAAGACTGAATTGGTTCCAAAACATTTTTACATAAAGACTTAGAATTGGACTATTCAGTATATAGGATATCAATGTTGTTTTTAATTATCATAAGTAATAAAAAAAACGCAAGATTAAAAATAATTTATTAAAACACCGTTAATAGTCTATCAATCTTTGGCAAAATAATAAATATCTGTGATTTGATTTAATATTAATTTCATTCATTGTGTAAAATTATGCATTGATTCTATTGTAACTATTTTTATATGCGAAATTTATAAATTGTTAAAATCAATTTTTCCTTCAAATCATAACAAACATCTATTCGATTTTTCTCTTTTACTTTTAGTTTTCTTTTTCATTGTTACCACCACACCGAGAATGTAAATAATTACGTATTTATATTTCTGAGGAGAAGCTGTCTGTTGTGTTTTGTTTATAGCCTTAATAGATAGATAGATAGATAGATAGATAGATAGATAGATAGATAGATAGATAGATAGATAGATAGATAGATAGATAAATGAAAACACTCAGATAGATGAAGAAATTTGGAAATATTAATAACATATATATATATATAGATAGATAGAGAGAGATAGATAGATAGATAGATAGATAGATAGATAGATAGATGAAAACACTCAGATAGATGAAGAAATTTGGAAATATTAATAGCATATATATATATATATATATATATATATATAGATAGATAGATAGATAGATAGATAGATAGATAGATGAAAACACTCAGATAGATGACAAAATTTAGATAGATGAAGAAATTTGGAAATATTAATAACATATATATATGTATATATATATATATATATATATATATAGAGAGAGAGAGAGAGAGAGAGTGAGAGAGAGATAGATGAAAACACTCAGATAGATGAAGAAATTTGGAAATATTAATAACATATATATATATATATATATATATATAGATAGATAGATAGATAGATAGATAGATAGATAGATAGATAGATATTGATACGATGCGACCACATTACAGCAGTTGCCTGTTTTACCTTCGAGGAAGAACAATGTTGTCATTTAAAAGTCGGGCCTTATTATTCGTTTTACAGTCTCCTTCTTCTTCGCCAACGAACTGGCGACATTTGAGAATCGACGTCTTCAGCCTCTTTTCATTCTGCTGAGGATTCATGATGCACTGTTGACAGAATATTATTTAATAAGGGATGGCAGGGAAAAATTAGAGAAAATATGAAAGTGAAACAAATTTGATAAACAGCAATTAACTGAAGAGCTGCCAAAACTAATGGAATCTGCGATTCAAATGGAGAAAGATAGATGTAGAGCGAGGCATAGGTACTACTCTATACGCGCATGCGCGAGTGTGTGTGTATGCCTGTAGATTGGGAAACAAGTTGATAATAGAGAGTAGCTGCGAGAGTCCTTAATAAAAAAAAATTGGCGGATAAAAAAAGATTGGAATAAAAGGAAAAAACAAACTTTAGGAGATACAAGCATAGATAGGGAGATTTTATTAGGCTTAAGCTTCAAAATTCTGTTAACAAATCAAGTCTAACATGACACTGTTCAATGCCATTCCTCGGGAACTTATGTCATACAAATACAGGGTACGATTGGTAAATGGTCGCCATTTTATCATTTTCATTTCGCGCATGCGCGTTGTTTGTTTTTGATTTTATCGACTGCACACTATAGTAGGGTCAGTTGGGCACCGTCTGTGGGATAAAGAGCACCATGACGCAATTCACTTCGCCAGAAATTTGGAAACAGCATGCTGTATTGCTTGGCACTCGCGCCGTAAGCTCCAATACGAACATTTCAAAGTGTTTTGGACGTGAATCCGAAGAGAGTGCAGAGTATTCAGAAAGAGCTAGATGAGACTAATGACGATTATGAATGTGTTTGGAGTGATCACTCGTGATGGCGACGTTATGCCTCCATTCATATTCCCACAGGACCTCAGTATCAACACGGAGGCCTAAATCAAGTAGACTGAGGGCGTAGTGCTGACTTGGGTCAATAGGATGACTGCTGAAAGAGCCTATGCCTGGCAACAGGACATTGCATCATGCCACACAAGTAGGTGAACTCAGTCATGGCTGTCAGATTATTTCTGCGATTACATCATCTCTTAATTCTGGCCACATAACACCCCAAACTGCAACCACCTTGATTATTGTGTGTCGGGTGCAGTTGAGCGAGAGACCAATAAAACTCCTTATAGCAACAAAGTTGAACTGAAGGCAAGGATTATGACCGTCCATAAGAGTTGCATGAGATTCTGAAGTTGTCTTGAGGCCGTGGTTGAAGCCAAAGGCGATTTTATTGAAGACATTTTCTCTTTAGTATTTCAAGATATTTTCATGTAATTATGGTAAATATATCTGTTATAATGAGATGTCTGTGTTATTTTCATTTTGGCGTCGTTTAAATGACAATTTATTCATCGCATTCTGTATGTAAATGTTGTTTCATTAAGACGAATTATATATAAGGGTGTTTCATTAAGACGGATCAAAGTCAGCAGTAAATAAATTCAGTGTTATTGGTGAAAATTTATTTATTTCTCTATTGGATCATGTTATTTAAGTTATGTGTGAAAAATAATATCGCCCAAATGTCCGCCAAGACTTCGGCGGCACACCTCCACTCGATGGTCAAAATTTTTGATGACATCTCTCCATAGTTGCTCCGCGATCTCACCAATATGCCTTATTATCTCTTCCTTCAGCTGTTGAATTTTCGTTGGCTTGTTGGCATAGACCTTACTTTTGAGATGACCACAAAGGAAGAAATAGTCAAGTCGCACGATCGGGGTGGCCAATTGACTTCGCTGTTTCGAGAAATGATGTGACCTGGGAACTTCTCAGTGCTTTTCTGTTTGAACGTCCACATTTTTAATAAGCTTCCATAACTTTAACACGTTGTTTGATTGTTAATCTTTCCATGGTTGAAATTGCCAAAGACTTAAGTTGTTAAATCCGAAAAAGAAAAATATTAGACGCTTAATTTTTTTTTTTTTAAAGCTTTTCACCCCAAGCAAGATTTGGAGTGAGAGCAGATAGGAGTGTTAGAGGAAAGGATGTGGAGAAGGATAGTGGATAGATCATGGCAGCTGGAGATGTCGATTGACATTACATTTGAATAGTTGGAGATTATAGTTGTCAGGGAAACAGGAATAAGGAAGGGAGTTCCGCAGGCGAGAGGTGCAAGACATGAAGCTATTGGAGTAGAAGAGACGTCTATATTTAACAGTTTCAACAGTGAAAGGGTGGGAGCGGGATGACAGCCACATAAGACGCTTGAATTCGTGAAGCCTGGGAACCAGCGAAAACAGCTCATCGGAGCAATTACCGTGGAAAGTACTTGTAAAAAAGACAGAGCGAGGCGACGGCGCGTCTGTGAGAGAGCGACTGCAGACGAGATGACAGCAGTCCAAGTTATTGGAATGCCCTTTACAAGTTTTCTCTTGCCTGATGTCATTCCTTGTCTCTTCTCTCTGCATTAGTGATTACCATATACGTTTAAACTCAAAGGCGCCTCTAGGTGGTGTAATGATTAGCAAGCTTGTCTCGCTAGAACAATTACGTCTGAGTAGTGAGTTCGATCCTCACTGGGTGCCACTTACTTTCGGCCTTGTGCCACATCCAAGCGTTGCTTGGAATATCACTTGGGCACCTCGAGGCGGTGTAATGGTTAGCAAGCTTGTCTCGCTAGAACAATTACGAGTGAGTTCGATCCTCACTGGGTACCCCATACTTTCGGCCTTGTGCCACATCTAAGCTATGCTTGGAAAATCGCTATAAGTTTAAACTCAAATGGAAATTGTGAATAGTTTGATTTTTTTCTATGGGTAGGCGATCGTGATTTTCTACAGACGCCTGTTTTTTTTTTTCCTTTCATTTTCTTTGAATTGATATGACTATTACGAATTGCAATAAATACCGAGTTACTTTTCCGTTGCTCTTTCCAGTGTTTTAAATTCGAAATAGTCTTTCCAACATATACCTCATATACGCCCTTTCAGTTTGTTGTATATGTCCTAGTTTGTCAGACGTAGAGTCGAAACCTTCAACCATTCGTCCTTGAATATTGCTGCCATATATGCTTTGGTGCTCCCTCTGTTCATCTCGAGGTCCTCGACAAAATCCAAAGACGGATATCCAATGTGACTTATCCTGATCTGACATCCCGTCTACAGTCACTTTCTCACAGACGTGCTGCGCATTCCCTCTGTCTTTTCTATAAGTACTTTCATGGCAACTGCTCTGACAAACTACTTTCACTGGTTCCCAAACTGCATGAATTTAAGCATGCTACTAGGATGGCATCTCGGTCCCACCCTTTCACTATCGAAATGGCTAAATGTAGCCACCTCTTCTACTCCAACAGCTTCTTATCTCACACCTCCCGTCAGTGGAACTCCCTTCCTATCACATGCTTCCCTGATAGCTATAATCTTCACATATTCAAATGTAATGTCAATAAACATATTCTGATGCCTTGAGCTTGATCCCTGTAGTTCTCTTTATGTTTTTCGCAAAAACTGCTCTTTACTCATATTCTCACTCTCTGTAAGATCTTGCGTGCTAGTGGCATTCCCGACTTGCTCGGAGTGATTTACTTAAAAGAAAACCCAACTCGCACTTAGACATTCAAAAACGATTTAACGTACGTCAGGAATGTTACCAGTCTGATGGAGAGTAGAAACAACCATTCTTCGAAATAAAACGAATTTGCTTCCACCCTTCTATAAAATCCTTAGATAATTGTTTAAACTATTTCGACCCATTAAATATATAATGCAGGGCGTACTTAAATATTATCTTGAGGGTATGGAACCTGGAAAAAATTCAGAGGAAAACTAAGACAGAGAACGTGGAGAGATAACATAATTACGTGGTCCCCAGGGTAATAAGTGGCAAATACAAAATAAGCTTGCTCGAGATCGTAATATATGGCGGGTAATAAGTTATGTTAGATTCCAAACTGCCGCCGGTATCATCGGGTGATAATGAATCATTCTCTCTGACAGGCGACCATTCGAGACTAGAGACCTCGGCCTACCCAGCTATTTAAGACATAATTGTGAGGAGAAAAGTAGGGATCATGCCTTACCCCAGGGAATTTATCTGAAAGTGTACACAGAAGATTAGGTCGAAATTTTAACGTGTATTTACTTATACTGATGCTTACTAATAAAGATTCATAAAGAACGTCTCTCAGCTTAAATTAACATCCTGTTTCTGTTTTATTATATATATATATATATATATATATATATATATATATATATATATATGTGTGTGTGTGTGTGTGTGTGTGTGTATATATGTGTATGTATGTGTATATATATATATATATATATACATACATATATATATATATATATATATATATATATTTGAATGATAATTCTAACATTTTTAGACATTTAAAACAACATGCCTGACCGCATACACAATTCTTGAAGCTATATACATAAAACAGTTGAAACCTAACCTGAACAAAATTAATTATGAAAACTCCACTAAGATACATTAATGCCTATAATTGATAACAGAAGCCATTAGTTTATACCAACGGCTTTTCATACGTAACACTTCTCGTTTTCACTCCCGCGTAGTCATGTGTGATTATTTTCGCTTCCAGCGTCTCGTATGCACGAGTTTGTCGTTGCTTGGAAATGTTCCATGCAAACAAAAACAGACTATCATTATTTCTATATCCGTGTATTGTTTAATATATTGTTATGTAATTGTCATCTTTGGTGATTGTCTATATAAGCCAACAGCTTAGATGGCATTAAAAAACATGTATCAATATGGTGATTTTCTTTCGTCTTTCAATGATAATGTTATTAAGCTTATCAGCAATTGAAAGGAATTAGCTTAAAATACATACACAAAACTTGTCTACATTATTCAATGAAATATGCATCAATATATATATATATATATATATATATATATATATATATATATATATATATATATATATATATATATATATATATATAAGACTTTCACCTCAAACAAGGCGGTAGTGCCACTAGCACGCAAGGGGTTACAGAGAGTGAAAGTAAAGGGGAAAGATTGATGAAAGGATAAAAAAATAACGGGGATCAAGATTAAGATATCAGAAGTTGTCGATTGACATTAAATTAAAATTTTTGAAGATTATAGTTATCAGGGAAGCAAGTAAGAGGAAGGGAGTTCCACTGTCGGGAAGTGCGAGAGAAGCTGTTGAGTAGAAAAGGCTGTTAAATTTAACTATTTCAACAATGAAAGGATGGGAACGAGATGCCAACCTAGTAGCATGCTTAAATTCATGCAGTTAGAGCACCACTGAAAACAGCTCTTCAAAGCAGTTGACATGAAAATATCTTATAGAAAAGACGGAGGGAAGCCAGATCACGTCTGTACGAAAGTGACTGAAGAACAGGAATGAATAAGAAAGATGATGACGATTGATGTTGCATGTAAATTCTCTTAATTTTATTTGCTATATTAATATTACAAGTATCTTATTTTCTGTTGCGTGTGTATTTTCCATTATTTTAAACAGTCTAAATTCAAGACGAGATAAATGCCAGGATTTTTATTTTTATTTCAGTTTTAACAGCTAGCTAACTTTCTTTATTCGGAAGTTTAATGAAAGACAAGTTTCATATTTTATCCCATGTCGAAAAAGAACGGAGTAATGGTTGCTAAATATTTAGACACAATAAATATCTTCGGAAAGCGAAAGAAAAAGTCATCTGTCGTAATTATTTTAAAAATAAAGTATTTCTTATACAGCACTGCTTGGTTTTCACTGATTTTACTTTAAGTGAGACAATAATGCTAAAAACAGAGTTCGGCAACTTCTGCTATCCAGTACATGCTCGCTTTTTAAAGATCATTTTCAATCAGCCGTCATCTGTATCAGCAGAAGAGAAAAAGAAAACACTGAAATTAAGAGAAAATATATAAAGTATAATGAGACATTTTCTTTTAAAAAAATCTAGAAAAAATGAAATAATAAAAAAAATATCGTTTCTTTTTTTTATTTATTTAACGTTTCAAAGAACGAATACGGTGCAAAATGGAAGAAGCAGACGATAACTTAAGACAAAATAAGAAAAGACTGTATTAAAAATAAGGATCATTCTCTCAATTTTTGTCCCCGTGTTGAAATTTCCCCCACCTGCTTGCTCACAATGCTTTTAGGTAGAAATAGAAGCTGACAGCTTTCTTCCATATTTGTACAACGGAACTCTGTGCATAATAAAGCCTAAAATGTCTTCTGCTACGTTCTTGCATCTTTTCTTTCTATCTTAAAAAATAAGAATGTTTTTGCTTATATGCCCATTTCTCTTTGTACAATGTCTGTCTAATGTCTATTATGCATTAGCTTCATTCTTTTATATTCTTCCATATACAACGCAATTTATTTCATTTTCTTTTTTTCATTGTTTTTTTGAAGATAAAAATATAAAGATCTGTTTTGTCAGAATTCGGATTCTGTCAAAACCGACCTCAAGTTATTATTTTAAACACATGCCAGCCGGTTTATGGCAGCCGATCGAATATGTAGTTTCAAATTCCGAAGTCAACAAATAGATTTGTGGTAATCTTGACAAGTGGAAACAAAAAGGTACAACAGCTATAACTATTTATGATGCTTACCTCATCAGATGCAAGACCAAAGAGGTGCATATTAGTGTAGAAAAAAATGGTTAGCCTTCTGATTTACAAGCCCTGAAAAGAAGAATTTATACTCAACTTTCTCAGTCACTGGCAAAAGCCGTGTAGGAATTTTATTATTTACGCTCCTGAGAAATATTCTAACAGAGGACGGAAAGTGCGATACTGTGATCCGAAGATGTATTGGGATGACCAAAGGTGTATTCCAAAATCTAAGCAAAGTATTAAATTCGTTAGAAACAAAGAAACGTGTATTGAACTGTTGCGCGAGATCTGTCCTCCTGTTTACGTTGTTCGGACTGTTGACCTCATCTTTATTGACATATTCCCGACGTTTCTGACGTTGTACGCTCCGGCCTTCATCAGGCGATATGCATTGAAATTTCGAATCGAACCATTTATTTAGTCTTTGATGTTTCCAAGGACACATGAGCGAGTGGATGAAAGCATTAGTTGAAATAATCCAGTGATTGACCCAAAGAGTTGTGTGTCTGGCAACAGCAGAGGGAACAAAGCTTGGATGGTTAAGTTACTAAATGCATTTAACTGAGAGATATTAAAAGAAAATCATGGCACGTGGAATTGGAACAATTTGCCCCCCGTGGACTAAATAAAGTGTTTGGTTCAAAATTACAACGTAGGTCACTTGAAGAAAGCCGGAGTGTACAACGGCCGAAACGTCGTGGATATGGCAATAAAGATGAGGACAACAGTCCGACCGACGTAAATAGTGTAAATAATAGTATAGTAATTAAGAAAAACTGTAGATACGATTGATATTGCATTTAAACTTTTGAAGTAAATTCTGATTTAAACAAAGACCTGTGAATGAAGTTCACAACTTATGTTGATTGGTTAATGTTGGGGCGCACCCACCTTCACAACCACAATAGACTGATCCTATTATTATAAATAGAACAGTAGTTCTAGGGACTGGGAGGAGTCTAGCAGTGTAGTGCAGTGCAGAGTGAGACTTCTGTAGTGATCAGTTACACTTTCTGTTTCTCGACCGGAAGATACCGTTGGACTTTATTACTATTACTTATTGTTACTACTAACCTACGTTCGTTCTACTACTAATCTCTCTGATGTAAATACCTCTCTGAATATACCAGTATTTTCCCTACGACTGTGTTTGTTCGTTATTACCATATACTCACGTGGAAACACTCAACATCTCAACAGTTAATGCAATCATTGCGTAATAATAATAGTTTTCATTTCTTTCAAAAATAAATTAACGACAGAATTTCACGGAACCAAAGTCGGAGTAGACAACCATACGGTCATAAAATCATATAAAATATATATGAAACTTTATATTCGCTATAAAATGTGAACAAATTGTAATTAGTAAACTCTGACACCTTTTACACCTTGCATTCATTTTTCATATAAGCTGTGTCAGCGGCACCGCCGACTTGGTGTAATGGTTAGCAAAAAATTATTATGATTGAGTATTGATTTCGATTCTCACTGGGTGCCCTATACTTACGGCCTTGTGCCACATCTAAGTTTCGCTTAGAAAATCGCCATATAAGCTGTGTCAGTTTATATGTAGTCAAACGAGATAATTATTTATAACCTGTTTCTTTCACGGATCCAGCCAGTGGTATCTTTGTCGAGATAGCCCGCACGTGGCGGGATGCCAAACCAAGGAGTCTGCGTGCGTTCTCTAAATCATCTTCCACCCTCTATAACGCCTCGCTCCGATGTTACCAGATCTGTCCGTTTCATCTAGTAAAGCGATTATGAAAACGACATCGTTGTTTGTTGATACAGTCTATGATGTGGCGTTCGGGACGGAAGAACTGGGGTGGGGAAGGCAAGACTTTATTATTATTGATCATAGTTCCTGATTCGGACTGACATTCTCTTTGTTGACTCAAGGTAAAAATTTCCAAAAGAGAAACTCTGATACGAAATTGGAAGGGAAGCAGTGATGTCATCTACCCTGAATCCATCCTAACAATTCAAGGTATGGAATCAATAAATGCCAAACACTTTAAATACATCAGTGTACGGATCAGTTATAAAAGATTTATTAAGCCAGACAAGGAAATCGAACATAGAATAGGACGTGATATGTGTAGTTTCACACAACGCCGCATATTGCTACAAAACCAATACATTAACATAAAAAGTGTCATGTTGCTAAGTAACCTCGTCAGATGAAAAAATATCATAAAAATTCTAGATATGGAATAGCAAACAATTCAAATAGACTGACATTCACTTTGTTGCGCTAAGTTCGACATCCAGTAGAAATACTTCTGTGGTACCTTAGAGAAGAATTTCTTACGGTATCTTTGAATTCGACATTTATATATAATTTTTGTAGCAGAAGAAAGGTATTAATCAAGGGACATTTTTTTTTAATTATTGCATATCTGTTATATTTCTTTGCATTCTAAATATACAATGGTCGTGTTTTTTACATTCTCTGTGCTTTTAGTAATTACTATGTCATCATTAGATTGGATCAACGTATGCAGATATAAACTCGACTCCATTATATAATTCCCGCAATTTATTATTTTATCTGTCGCCAACGAAAGTTGATATAGAATAGGATGTGCTAGGGGTAGTTTCGCCCAACACCGTATATTGCTACTAAACCAAAACATTAACCTAAAAAGTGTCATGTTCTTAAGTAGTCTCGTCAGATAACATATCATAAAAATTCTAGATATAGAATTAGTAAAGACTTCAGATGACGCTGATAGTAGATCAATTATGACCAATTTAGCATCGGGGTTTTTAAAAGATCGAAGATAGAATAGGCTGCGTAATTAGGTAGTTTCGCCCAAAACCGCAAGATGCCGCAAAACCAAAACATAAACCTAAAATTTAGATTTATCTTCTTAAATAGTTTTATGAAATTGAAGCATTCATATGGATATCAATTCTGGCGCCAAAATCGTACAAAAATATCTAAACAGTCACCATTATACAGGTGCTTTCTTAGATCAATGATTTAAAATAGCTTCGAGCGAATTAAGTCTGCAGGTATTAGAGACGACCACTCTTCTTCGAATCTTGTGGATTGGTGCTACGAAATCCTGAGAAAATAATTGTACCAATAACAGAAACCACATTACATTACATTTCAGAAGTTCAGAAGATTGACCTTCACAAAAAATATCGACATTCCTTATTAAGGTTTCCAAATCTCTAGATAAACATTTTCAAAAAAGAAACCGTGATCTGGACTTGTAATTGTTGTGATAGCACCTACCCTGAATCCATCATAAGAAACTTCCAGTTAAATTAGTTTTGAAATACACCAAATCACTTTGCTTATTGGAAATATTAAATTTAACTTAAGGCTTCAAGAATGATTTTTTCATACTTTTAAGATGCATTTTAACCTTCAGTATCATGTTTTCATTCTTGTTTGAGGTACCTGTTATAGTTTAAAGATATATAAGTATTAACCCCGGTGTACGAATCAGTTATAATAAATTTAGTATAAGAGATAAGGTAAGTGAATAAAGAATAGGATGCGTTAGTGTTATCTTCGCTTAACCCCGCACATTGCTACAAAACCAGAATATTAACCCAAACATTCAAGACATTTTAAATTGCCTCGTCATATCAAGACCATTATATGGATGTCATACATGGCGTCAAAATCGTACATAAATATCTATCTTGACAGTTGTATCCAACCTCTTTCTTACATCAAAGATTAAAAATAGCTTCGAGCTAATTAAATCTGTAGTTATTAGAGAGTACCATTCTTCTTCGAATCTTGTGGATTGCTGACACGGAATCGTAAAGAAATAATTGTATTCATCAACCAAAAATTGAAATTACCTATCAAGTTCTCCAAGAGATAGGATTCAAGTAAGCATTTCCTGAAAAGAAACTGTGATCTGGAATTAGAATGGAATTCTGTAATGGCACCAACTCTGAATCCATCATAAGAGAATTTGAATGTGGAATTATAGTAAATATTCGTCATCGTCATCATCCTTCAACATCCCTATAGTTGGTCGGAATTTCATTGACAATCCATTTCCATACTGTTCAGTCTTGCATTGCTGTACCCAGATCCCCAATGTCCAACCATGAGTCCGGAGCTATGGTGTTTGCGAAAGTCAGCTTTCGTGAGAAGACACTTCCAGAACGATGCCATAGGAGTGTGGATGAAACGATTTCCCTGTCTGCTCGGTGGCAGTGGCCAGCAAACTGTAATGGTTTTTGTTTGAGCTTAAGAGAGATTGGTCTCAGATCTCCGTAAATTGTTAAGCGTTGCATGGGATCTCTAAATGATGTTCTGAATTTTTCTAAGTAGATTTGTTTCTGTTCAATCCAGTCGTCTTTCAAGAGGAATATGATAATGTCCAAGTTTCTGATCTATACAGTAGGACTGGTCCAATCAATGTTCGAAAGGTTTGGACTTTTAAAGAGGATTAAAAGTTCGAGCGCCAAATCTTCTGAAGTTTGTTAGACGTTTCCCATGCAAATTTGGGAATCTATTATGTGAAATTCCTATATTAATCATTCCAAGTAGAACTTAAGATAAAACCTTCTAAAGCCAAAACTATGATCTGGAATGGGAATGAAATCTGTGATGGCGCTTACCCTGATTACATCATAAAATTTCAGGACGTAGAATTAATAAATGCAAAACACACGAAAGAAATCAGTGTACGGATCAGTCATAACAAATTTAGTATAGGGAGTGAGGAAATTGATCATAGAATAGGCTTCTCCAGGGTTAGTTTCGCCCAATATCACAAATTGCGACAAGACTAAAATCGTGTTCTCCTTAAAGAAGTTTGTCAGATCGAGATTATGATGACAAATGCTTTCAGAAACATCTAATCTCTCAGCTGTATACAACCGCGTTCTCGGATTAATGGCTGAAAATGACATCGAAAGAATGGAGTCTGTAGCTCGAGGCGAGGACCGTCTTCGTACTCTGTCGACCAACTTGACAGAATCACAAATGAAGAACTATACCAAATAAGAGAAATCATATCACTTGAGGACTTGCAACAAAAGCAGCAGCAGCTAAGATGGGCAGCACATGTAACTCGGGGAGAATAATGAGGTAATAAAGATGCTGACATTCCACTCTATTTAAAAAAATGTTTAGGAAGAAAAGGTCCATCAGTACTGGAAAGAGCAAAAACCGTTACTGGCCTTGAGAAAATAATTTTTCCTTAAAGAAAATTGATTTAAGAGAAAGGTTTTACAAATCTTCAACAAAAAGTAGCATTGGCTATTCGGTCAACAAATGCCGAATGTTTCCCTATAAGAAAACGGATAGTGTTACTACGTCTTCCTCTTCTGTTACGCATTCATGGAGTCTTGTTAAGTATGTCTCCTGTTGATTTTCTTCCTTCATCACTTGCATTCAGTCTATCTTGTAATCACTGTAAGAATACAAAAGGCGATTATTCCCCTTTTGTCGAGATAAGTCTCGTAGTTCACGTGACGGCCGCTTAGTGATGTCAATTCAGTGTGTGACAAAAGTGGTCAGTCAGTCAGTCAGCTTCCAGGAGTCAAACCGTGTTTTTGGCGACTTACCCGACATGTGATAATATTTATCCCCTCCCCATATTAGTGTTAAATAACCAGGTTTTCTTTGCTCGTTGTGGGTGTCAGAAATTCCAACTGTCTCTTTCTGATTGTAAGTATGAGTGTCTTTTTGTTCTTATTACCCAAAAAACTTCCTCGTTGCTCACATTTTTTGTCTATTGTATTTTTAGCATACGTCGATGGAAATCGCATTTCGGTTACTTTTTATCTATTCTTCATCTACAAAGAAATTGGCCAGCATTCACTGCCGTGTATTTAACCTTTGCCACTACAGAGCTATTCAGTAATCAGGGTGACACATAGGGATATATTATGTTTTATTTTCGTTTTTTTTTTTTAAGTTTCACACCAAGCAAGGCGACAATGTCATTAAGACGCCAAGGGTTACTGAGAGGGAAAGAGAATGAGAAGACTTAATTAAGACGGGCAATAAAAGAACAGGGTTCAGGAAGACAGAAGATGGCGATTGACGTTGCACTTAAGGTTTGAATATCGTAGGTGTCAGTGAAATAAGTGTTGTAACCTTGAAAAGGTTACTGAATGAGGAATAACCAAAAAGGAGGTTAGGAATGAAATGCTATTCTTTATAACATCAACGAAATACAATACTCGCCAGCGGCGTGAATAGGTAACCACTGCTAGTTGTGGACTACGTAGACAGCATATTACCCCCACTTACAATAGTGTCCAACCTATTTATGAGGATTGGGCCATACACATTAGTGTCCATAGATACGGTGTATTACAATAAGAATGCGGAATAAATTTCCACAGGCGAGAAGTGTGAAAAAAGAAACTATTAGAATAGAGCTTACGGTTAGATATAGCTATTTAAACATAAAAACGATGAAACCTAGATGCCAATCTACTCCTACGCTTAAATTCATGCAGTCGAGGTATCAAGGAGGGGGGCTCGTTAAAACAATTGCTATGAAAATATTTGTAGAAAAGACAGAGGGAAGCCATGTCACATGGGTGGGAAATCTACTGAAGTCAAGATGCCAGGTCAGGACCGATAATATTACAGATCCTTTAGATTTTTTTTTTTTTTTTAGATTCTCGAGATATAAAGCGACAGCACGAGACTAGATACGGCAGCCTGCGCGAATGGCTGATTTATGAATGTGTATGGATTCTATTGAGAAAATTTGTCTGGGACGACACAGCGAACTAACTTTCCTAGCAGTAGTGTTCTTCCGTCGAAAAGCACAATGGCTACAATTCTTAAGTCATGTGAGATGCTAAATTTCTCGTAGTCGGAAACAGCTGTTGCTTTCTTTTTTACGTGTTTATTCTCATAATGCCTTCATCGCCAAACTTGCCATACTCTATCTTTAAATGAACCAGATCAGTTCCATTGCTTCCGTGTCTGAACTTGAGCTGACCAGTCCTGACATGCCTGTCGTGATGTAGTTCAAAATCATCTACGCGGCCTTGTTGGCTTTGATTTGTTTTCCACCATACAACTCACAGACTGATTCTTGCGGGTCTCTCACTGTTCTACCGCTACTTCTATGTCATGTGTTCTGACTCTCTACGTCCCTTAGCTCCAGCAACGCCGATCTTTACATTTTCAACCCGACATGCCATCCGCCCAAAGGTGAATAATACCCATTCCCTTCGTATTCCATTAGTAAGGAGGAAGTTCCATTCGCACAGCTTTCTACTTTGTGGAACAGACAGCCAGCAGTATTTTTATCCAACCACTACAATCTTGACGTCTTCAAGTTCAGGGTTAACGGTTATCTTTCCAGCATTGCCCCTGTGAACTTCACTTCTTGCCCTTTCTTTTGCTCAGAGAACACAATACAATAATCTTCTAACTTTAGTGGATCTTAGGCCTTATATTAGCTGAAAATTAGTATTAAAGTAGCAATGACGATATCGTCTTTGATAATCTGTGGTCATCTCTCTCACTCTCTCTTTCTCTCTCTCCCCCCTCTCTCCCTCTCTCCCTCTCTCTCTCTCTCTCTCTCTCGTGTTTGTCCTTCCTTAATCGGGAGTATATAAAAGAATAAAATAGGATAATTTAAATGGAAATTAAACAGCTATCCAATTCGATATGTCTGAAAAGACTATCCTTTTCTTTCTAAAACACAATTTTAAGGAAATGAATTTTTAAAAACAAGCACCCTTAAATATTCATACATTTTAGTCATTGTATTAAAATTGGAAGATTTCGTCAACACCTTCATGTAAACCACGATATCACCTGTCTATCAAAACGAGGCCATGCCAAAAAAAAACCAATCGAGAAAAAATATCTAATATATTCCTTTCAAAAAATCTCATCTCTTCCGCATATATTTTTTTTATATAAATGAGATAAGCTCTTAGTGATCGCCTTATTTAATTATTAAGATTCACTTCGAACAATCGAGAGTCTGCATGGCGTCGAAATCGTTCAGAAATGCCTAAAATATCTTCTATATGCAACCATTTTATCAGATTAATGTTCAAAGATAGTTTCCGACGAATGAATACCTTCAGTCTTAAAGGAGACAATCCTTCATCAAACCCTAAAGGACTGGCAGTACAAAATTGCAAAGAGGTTTTTCAAATGACAAAAAACAGTAAACACATAACTTGAGGATTGCCAATAGCAGCAACAACTAAAATGGATAGTACATACAACTTGAAGAGAAAATAATGATATAATCATGGCGCTAACTTTCTCCACGTCATTACGTATTCTTTGTAAAAATATTTTTATAAATTGCCCCGACCTGACTCGATACCGATTTGAGATTGACCACGCCGTATAGGATTTTGCCTAAAGACAATTTCGCCGCATTTTTTTTTTTTTTGTATATTTCAATATTTAGGTATTCATAGTGAATTTAAAAGAGTTTATGTTTGTAAATTTCAAAAGACTTATTTAGAGATTGAAGTGGTTATCTTTCTTTGATAAGATATTGTATAGTGAAGTTGGTTGCGTATTCAAGTTCTAAGTTTGTTTGAAATAGTATATATTGCTTGAGTGAGAATTACTGGCAGACTGATATTATGTTAACAGGAAGTTTAACGTTAAGTCTGAAATATGAAATTGCGTGACGTAAGTTCTGGTGTCAAGTTGACATTTTTGCGCTCCTCACTGACGAGGATGAATGATGTATGATTTTGATCCTATAACTTCGCTTATTAAAATGTTTAAATCGAAGTAACAAGTTTGTGCCAGATATACTAGATAACAAGACACTTCGCATATTAAAAAAAAGGCGGCGAAATTGTCTTACGGTAAAAATCCTATACGGCAAAGTTTTCCACGGCGAAAATCCTGAGGCGAATTTTCCTACGGCAAAAAAAAATCTACGGCGAATATTCCTAGAACCATTTCTGCAAAAAAGAAATGTACTTGCTAAGCCCCTATTCTCACACGATGAACATATATATATATATGTATATATATATATATATGTATATATATATATATATATATATATATATATATATATATATATATATATATATATATATATATATATATATATATATATATATATGTATATGTATATACACACACACACACACACACACGGACACATATATATATATATATATATATATATATATATATATATATATAACCTTTCTTGCGTTCAATACGTAGGCATAACAAATTTATAGTGAACAGGCAGTCGTTCCAATTATATATATATATATATATATATATATATAGAGAGAGAGAGAGAGAGAGATATTAGTTTGACTACCAAAAACTGTATGCATTTATTTAATAAACTCAACCTGTGATAACACGATTCCCAGTGATAATTCGTATATAATTTACGTGAAGTTCTAAACAGAATTCATATCTTCACTGGTGTTAAAGTATTTGAACTGATAAAGACTTTTTTTCATGTTTCTTTTCAAAGCCTCATCTTAAATGTCGAATTAGCTGTTAGTCTATTTAAATTATCAAACTTTTATTCTTTAATATGTCATAGAGTGAGTATGAACGAACATTAGCGGATGAGTAGGATCGATATAAGATATGAGTTTGACAATTACAGACGATCTCATAATTTCGACTATGTTTAGATTAGATTCACCAGTTAAGACCTTTACAGTCAATACCCCTCCATGCCACAAATCATCCCCACTATAATCTTAATCTCTCTTCAAGTCTCGCATCAACCGTTATCTTACCTACATATCGTCATAATCTTCACTTGCTTCTTCCTCTTACGATCATAAAATAACCACCTATACTGACATTAGTATGCCTCTACCTATAATAGACCTTCAGCCTTTTATTGGTTGTACAATAGTAAAAAAGAAAAAAAACAGGTATAGTTATATGGAATACGAAACAGAGGCTATACTAAATATTATTCCGTGACATATCAGGTATGCAGTTTTCTTCGGGAGTTCCACAATGCGATTTCGCCGTCATAGCACGTGTGTTTTTTTTCTACCAAACCTATCTTGGCATTTATGCGAAAAGACGTTCTTCCTCCTCGCCGTAATAATTCCATTATTTATCTATTCAAATGTAGTTTCAGTTTGCACTACACAGGAAAAGATAATCAAAGGTCTAGATATTAGGATTAAACAGCACGTGTCTACGAAAATACCTAACTTCAACTATTTACGTCCATATGTTGTAACACATACGGGTCTTCTATCGCTGAACACCTCATAAATAACCGCAATTGTCCTATTAATTTCCTTGTGGACTCTTTTCCCATCTTAAGTCAGTCGCACTCCAATTAAGGCTTAAAAATTCAAGAAGCCATATACATTCAATCCATGCAACCATCTCTTTGTAAACAGAAGGATTTTGTACTCGGCCTCCAAGAGATTTCTATTTAAAAATAACATTTTTTGTTTTACTTTTCCCTCCCTCTTTACCATTCCATTTGGCTGATGATTTATATTTACTTATTAACATCTCTTGAGCGAGATTCGAAATCGGTTAGCTAGCCCGTTCTACATTTTTCCCCTTTTGATTACCATCATGAGTATTATTAAATAAAGATAATTCCTGACCTTATCATGGCAACTCTTCTAACGAGCTTTTCTTTCCTGTTGCACCTAATACATGAATTTACACCTCTAACTAAATTAGCATCTACGTTTCACCCTTATACTGTTGAAATAGCCTAATGAAACCACCACTTTTACTCCAACAGTTTATTTTCTCACACTTCCCATCTGTGGAAATCTCTTCCGTTTCCTGATAACTACAGTCTTCAAAAATTTAAATGCAGGGTCAATCACCATTTTCTGTTTTCTTGAACCCTCGTTCTTCTTTAGTCCTTTCCTCAAACCTCACTATACCCAGACTCTTCTCTAATTTTCAATCCTTGTACCACCACCGCGTTCTAGTTAGTTCAATTCATTTTAAATCATTTCACCCCAAGCAATGCCTCTAGAATTAATGCCTCTAGATATTAATCAACCTATCTAAAGGTTGATTATTTTTTTTGTCGTCTTATTACATCTTTGTGCATTACTTAAATCCGAATCATGAGAATCCATTTTTTACGACTATTACATGACCAATTTTTGGGAAATGAAAACGATTCTCAAGATACAAGTCCTACATAGTTGTGACGGGTGTAGATTTAGATTCGCAACATTCCCAAGGGTATTTGAGCGTAAATGAATATAACAAACTCGACTGTAATTCGAACTTGACTCTCTGATTTCTCTTCACGAAAGTATATCCATTACACCAATTTCTTTAGATAGGATGATATTGTGTCAGCGTTGGAATGGATTGAAACGAAACTTTGTGTTCTTGGATTGGCGGACACAATCTTACCAATATAAAATATACATGAACTTGTGTTATAGTAGTCATTTAAATGAAAACTGACATTTGCAGCTCTAACTACTGTTAGTCCCCTTACTATTCGTTCATACCCTGAACCGCAATCAGTTTTCACATGTCAATTACGTCGGCTACTTACCTTTTACCTCTGGCCATATGTCGTTCAATTTGTCCTATGTGTGTGAATTACGTCAAGCTTTATTTTCCACATTATATGTTCCAGAAATTTCTGATTATATATCTTTTTTATGTCCATCAAGCTTAATCCTTGATCACATTTTCTCTCCGTGATATTTTCACCATCCTTCTGTAGAAACATATATTAGTTGCATCAAGGCTTCTCTTCATCTGTGAGGAAATTGTTCAACATTTCCTGTCCGGTAGGAGGAATGATATTACATAGAATTGTAGAACTGTTTTCTTTGTTCTAATGAAAATTTCTGTTGTTTAGGTTTTTTTTAAAAACATCTTTCGCTATTCCAATGGATAAAGGTAATATGGCCGTTTATTAGCCATTGGAATCAGGAAGAGACGATTAGAATTCTAGTGTACGAAACGTACATAATGAGGAATGGGGGATTGGAGAAATTGACAGTCACAGGCAATATTGAAGGCAACAGTGACAGAGGTAAGCCGCACTTAAGCTGCCTAACGAGGCCGTGTAAACAATGTGAAGAACAGGGATTAGGTGAGATAGCAAAAAACAAACTTTTCTAAGAGCTACAAATAACGTGAAGTTGTGGAGCGACATAACTGTTCAAGTACTGAAAGAACATATGCCAAGAATTTGTATGCAGCCAGACTGATGTTGTTATGTAAGTCACATAATCGTCAATAACTCAAGAAGTCCTGAACCAATATTTGTCAAAGTTAAATTAATCCATTGCAACATTTTGTAAAATCTCAGCTCGTTTTCCCCTACATTAAACCTGACCATGTGTCATATCCCGCCTTAGTGGGAAGACTAGGTAATACAACCTTTTGTAAAATCTCCGCTCGTTTTCCCCTACTTTAAACCTGACCTTGTGTCATATCCCGCCTTGGTGGGAAGACTAGGTAATACAACATTTTGTAAAATCTCCGCTCGTTTTCCCCTACATTAAACCTGACCTTGTGTCATATCCCGCTTTGGTGGGAAGACTAGGTAATACAACCTTTTGTAAAATCTCCGCTCGTTTTCCCCTACATTAAACCTGACCTTGTGTCATATCCCGCTTTGGTGGGAAGACTAGGTAATACAACCTTTTGTAAAATCTCCGCTCGTTTTCCCCTACATTAAACCTGACCTTGTGTCATATACCGCCTTAGTGGGAAGACTAGGTAATACAACCTTTTGTAAAATCTCTAAATAAATATGTGGCCTCCTTTAATGCTTATATTTTGAGATATTTGGAATTTTCGAAAATGGACTGACTGAAGGTATTATGCAGATTACGCTAATATTAGTTGAAACACTCTGAAATTTAATAAGATCCTTTTTTTTTTCGATAATATACGTTGAAACATGTGTAACGGAAAGGATCCGAGAAATTATGAAAAACAGAAAATAAAGTTATTGAGTGAGAGGATGTCTACGTTCGAGATATCAAAGGAAATTTAAAGGGATCACCCAACGATAAAGGGGGCTGTTGAAAATATAAGTAAGTTGAGAACTTGAATCAAAGAAAAAGGCATCAAGAATGTGCCTCCTCGCGGGGAATTTAAACTAAAGCTAGTTAAAGCGAATGAAACACTTTTGACCAGAACTCAAATTTTTAAACAGGCTAGAATTGAGGGAGTCAAGAAGGACAAAAGGTGTGGAATACTTCGTAAATTGGGATCTGTCAAGCAAACAGGGAGGTATGAAAGTCTTGTCAGTCCCTACCCAAAAGATATGAGAACAATAGAACAAGTAATACAAAGCACATGTACTGGTTTCAGTTTATTCATGTTCATTGACGCTGCCACACATCGAGATGGTCTGTATGGACAGCGTCATTTTCGTGGTACAAAATGATATGGCACCATATTCTGTGTGATATATTACGAAGCCGTGCTTTGTCGATTATTGCAAAGGCTTTCCGAAAGGCGTCCTTCAACTCTTTGGTATTCTGGTATCGTTCATGCGAAACTCTCTTCTTGATAATATCCTACAGAGCGTTGAAATAGAAAATGATATTATGTAGGGGTGTCGAAACTTTCAGACCAACTTGTACTTTCAGTAAAACTCAAATTTTAAATCGTCAAAATTGGGACAAGAAATACATTCAAATTGACTTTTCTAAGGTAATTTTCTCGGGTAAATCTAAAGTTATACTCGATGGATCTGATGGATTGGACCAAAGGTTGGATTTTATTCGATGGAGATGTGCCTGTGGCTAAAAGAAGTCAATAAATATGCACCAAGTAGGGTAGGGTGATTTTCACTTTTGGTTTGGTTTAGTTTGGTTTGGTTTGGTTTGTTTTACGGTATATCAACCTTAATGGGTTATTTAATGCCGACAATATTTTTATTGCTGGTAATATTTTTTTCTAAAATATATTGCGGGTAATATTTTTTTTTCCAAAAATGTATTGCTGGTAATATTCTTTCTACAGATTATTTCTGGTATTAAAAACTATTTTTTTTCAATTTCATAGTGTTTTGACCCTATTTTGTGGGTTAACTATTAACTAGCTGGGACCCTAACAGGTGCTACTACCCCGGATCAGGGTGGATGTGGGAACACCAGCAATTAAGAGGTGACTCCATGGTTCTCAAAACTTCCTAAACAGAGGCCTTGCTGTTGGACGTAGTTTTTCGTCTTACCCAGGACGCCAAAGCATTTTAAAATATACTTTTATTTTGGCTACAGAGAACCAGCATTTTAATATCTAGCATAATATCCAAGTGTGTATATTGAACCTAATTTTAGATACTCTGTTTTTCTTCTATTTTTATAACTTCATGTTCTTCACTTCAAGTAGGCGATGGTTTTGAATGTGACGGTATGCCTACAAATACAGATAAAATGTATTGTTGTTAATTTTGCAATGAAAGTGAATTGCAGATCAATTTACTTTAAAACTTTATTGTTGATAATTTTAATATAAATATGTATTATTGTTGATTTTTTATATAAACATGCATTGCTGACATGTTTCCTATTAAATATATTTTTATACTTTCACAGGTTTTTCTTTTTGTTTGTGGCTCTACTATTTGCCCATAGATGGAAGCCGAACAGGTGCTACTACCTCGGGTCATAGTGAATTTGAGAACATCAACAATTAAGAGTTGGTTCCATGCTCCTGAAAAAATCCTGATCAGAAGTCTTTCTGTTGGACGTAGTTATCGTCATACTCAGGACGCTGGATGTAGTTTATCGTCTTACCCAGGATGCCGGACGTAGTTTATCGTCCTACCCGAGACCCGGACGTAGTTTATCGTCTTACCCAGGACGCAGGAAGTAGTTTATCGTCTTACCCAGGACGTGAACGTAGTTTATCGTCTTACCCCGGACGCGGACGTAGTTTATCGTCCTACCCGGGACCCGGACGTAGTTTATCGTCTTATCCGAGACACGGACGTAGTTTATCATCTTATCCGGGATGCGAATGTTGTTTATCGTTTACTCAGGACGCCGGATGTAGTTTATCATCTTATCCGGGACACGGACGTTGTTTATCGTCTTACCCAGGACGCGGATGTAGTTTATCTTCTTACCCAGGACGCCGGACGTAGTTTATCGTCTTACTCAGGACGTGGACGTAATTTATTGTCTTACCCAGGACGCCGGACGTAGTTTATCGTCTTACCCAGGACGTGAACGTAGTTTATCTTCTTACCCCGGACGCGGACATAGTTTATCGTCTTACCCTGGCTTTTAACTGGAACTTAAGTTTTACATTCGTTTCTTTTTAAAAAAGTAACGATTTGGAAAATAATATTTAGTATCCTTACTTTTCATGTCACACCCCAACATTTAAATTCAGTGCAACATCACGGTTTTGAAGTCCACTTGCCCTAATGCTGCACTGTAATGATATGGACCTGAATTGTCGACCAAACTACTATTGGATCATTCAAAGTCTATGAAGGCGTCAAACAGAACAGTGCAAACTATTACGATTCCAGGGACAAGGCTTTCATTGAAAGGTAGCAGTCCCAACCCGCGCAGTTTCAAAGTGAAGCGAGGTATTCATACACGATAATTCTCTTTCTCGTGTATCAAAGGTTTTGCTTGATTTTTTGGACTCTAAAAGGTTTACAGGAGAGGTGATAATAGAATCAAATCCCGATCTGAATCCAATCGAAAATCTATGGTCACTTGTGAAGATGAAATTATATGAAGGGGAAAAACCATATGACAGCAAAACAGATCTATGGGAAGCAGTTACAATCACCATGTCGGAAATTGAACCTACTGAAGCAAGTAAAAATTAACAAAATCAGTAGATAATAGATCGCCAGCTTTTATTGAGAAGGATCACCATATTAAGATGTAAATGCTTCAATTTCTTATCATATATGTTTGTTATTTGTTCTATTATAGGTGCTGATAAATTGTTGATGATTTTATTAAATTTCATAGTTTTGCATAATAAAGTCAAACTATTTGTTGTAATAAATTCAATAACTTTAATGAAACGTATTGAAATTACATTAAATTTAACTCAAACTTTGTTCTGGCGTCTAAATTAATCGTTTAAAGGTTTATATGATTTACCTAATAATTTTAGACGGATTGTATATTTATATACAGAACCACATAGCGTTGGAAAGCAGAGAAATATAGACCTCTGTGATTAGCTGTAATGTATTTGTGTGTGTGTGTGTGTGAGTGTGTGTGTGTGTGTGTGTGTGTGTGTGTGTGTGCGCGTGCGTGCTTCGGTGAAGCTAAAATGTCGGTTCCCCTGTAGTCTGTCTTTCCGAAGTGTACGAGATACTTGGTGTCCCTACCACATTTTGGGGTAAAGGGAGAAAAAAATAATTAAAATAATAATAAAAATTAAAAATTAGGAGTATTGTCCTTTCCTTTTATACAGCGTTATACAGCGCCACCTAGTGAGCGCTAGGAGAGGTCGACTGACAGACAAGGTGGAGGTAATTCCTCAATGCAACATATTCATGTAGTTAACGATTTGGCTTGTTTCAGGTTGTGGCCTGTCACATCCTTAATGGGATTGAAAAGCCAAATCTATAGATGTCGAAGTAGTTTATTCAGATTGAATTAATTTACAGAATTTTAATTAGTTTTCACTCTTTTCCAGGCTATATTATACATATTTATTTACCTTTCCATTTTTTTTAATTAAAATACACCCAATACAAGACTCGAGAATCACTCGTTAGAGCGAAATCGTTATGGTGACTACGATATGTTTTTAAACATTTCATTCAAGTAAGGCAATAAAGTCACTAAGACGGAAGCAGTTACTGTGTGAGAAATAATATGATAAAAAGAAAAACTATTATTAAAGGGATCTCTTTCCGTAATAATATTTTTTCTGTTTCTCATATTAAGTGGAATTAAAAAGGTAAGAGATAACGATATTGTATTTAAATTTTTGAACATAAAAGTTTAAAATGAATGAAAGAAGTGTTTGGAAGTGAAGATTAAGACATGGGGAGGTTAGGATTTTAGAATTCAGAAAGGCATCCCTGCAGGATTCTGTTCTACATTATAGCAGCTCATGGGAAGAATATCTATCTGAGCGGAACTTTGTCTTCACACCTGGAGTCTGGTGGAAATAAAGCTTATTCGACTCGTAAACTACAGGGACTAAGCATAAACTACAAGACAGAATCAATAAAAGAATGAGCACGCAATGCGATTTGCAGATCATGGACACTAAAATCAAGCAGACGCGGAAGTTTAAATATCTGAGAACGTCTTCACAGAGGTTGGTAAGTGCGACACTGAGATCCGTAGACGTATTGGGATGGCCAAGGACGCATTTCAAAAGTTGGGCAGAGTATTGCGAGACGGGAGGATTTCTTTGGTAACGAAGAAAAGAATACGGAGCTGTTACGTGACATCTGCCCTCTTTTACAGCTGCGTATGTTGGACGATTTCCTCAAAGATGAAGAAGAGACTCGAAGCGACGGAGATGTGGTTCTGCAGAAGGATGCTGGGGATATCATGGACCGAGCAACGATGGGGTGTTAGAGAGATTGCAAACAAGTAGGAGGCTTATACTTAACATCAGGAAGAGGCAGCTGATGTTTCTGGGACACATAATGAGGAAGGCGGGCCTGGATAATCTGATACTCACGGGTCGAATAGAGGGAAAGAGTTACTAGGGGAAACAACGCAGGAAATACCTAACGGGCTTAAGCAAGTAGACAGAACGTGGTCTCGGGGGGGGGGGGTAGGAGAAGGAAGGAACTTGTTGCGAGCTGCAAGTAATAGAAGGAGGTGGAGAGCTATGATCGCTAACTTCCTGAAGGGAAATGAAACATGTAAAGAAAAGAAAGAAAAGATCAAGAATTTATAATCATTATCATTTTGTACGCCTATTAAATATTTCAAGATACCGTCTCCTGTGGGGAAATATATTTTATTTAATATAGATTGTTTTGTT
Organism: Acanthosepion esculentum; assembly: GCA_964036315.1. Taxonomy (NCBI): domain Eukaryota; kingdom Metazoa; phylum Mollusca; class Cephalopoda; order Sepiida; family Sepiidae; genus Acanthosepion; species Acanthosepion esculentum. The sequence goes on from OZ038483.1 coordinate 70,310,292, forward strand.
TTTTTTCTTATAATTGCTTTTACGTTTTGAAATTGTGGTTAGTCTGCTATTATATCATGGCTTCATCTACTAACATTTTTCTTATTTTGACAGCTGAGTTTTCGATGTTTGCGAATGATATGTGCACGAATCGTTTCGGCAAGTAACAAGTGAACCGCCTAGAGTAGGTGGTATTTGTGTTGCCAATGTAAGAATTTGAAATTTTTTATTAATAATTTTGCAAATGTAATCTCCCAGAGGACATAGGAATACATAAACAATATTTATTTATTTAGGTGGGGAAATTTTTAAAATTACCGTGAAATCATTAAGTTTGGTACGATTATTACAAAAAACATACGAATTGACTAATACTGAAGTTGGTCGCGGTTAACTAAAACCGCAATCGAAAAATAAAAATAAACCAGCGTATGACAGCGATAACTATATTGATTTGTTTAATTAATGAATTATTTAAATTTGAGGGTATCCTTTATGTTGTATACAAAAGACTTTCAGTTTTATGTGATCACTTGCTTTTTTTATTTTATTTAATTTTATTTTTATACTCTGATCATTAAAGAGATCTATTGAATTTTCCTTTAAATTCAGTCTCATATTCCCTTTTGTTGGGATAGCGAAAAGTATGTTGCTTTTCTTTTAAAATGATGTAGCCGACGGGAAAATTAAACAATTAAAAAAAAAAGGCGATCTTAGATGAATAAATGGATTTTTTTTTTACATTCCCGTTTTTTCTTCATACAGAACTAACTTTTATTCGAGTTGATTTTAATGGCGGATTTCTCTTATAATTCTTACTGTTTTCAACAAAAAAAAAGCGAAAAAACAACAACAAAAAAAGATATTAAAATAATATTATAGCGCCTCTTCTCTTTTTTTACATTTCATTAAAAAAACATGTTAGTTTTTTCTTGAGATCGATACTAATAATGCAAATAGCTCTTTTTATTTTCTTTCATGTATCGATCTTCTGTAGAGTTAAAAGATTCGCTTTATCAATTTTCTGGCATTAAATTGAAATTTACAAGCAAAAACTGATATTCCGCCGTTGTCAAATCGATCATGGGTGTTTCCTTTCTCTTTGGTACTCGACATAAATCTTTTTTTTTTTTTTCATTATTATTTCAAATTTCATCTGCTTGGTTCTTCACGCCAGATGTCAAGCGTCTGAATGAAAGAACATCTTAAATTTCCATCACATTTTCGGTAAGCTGTCAGATCCCCTGTCCCCCGATGCCGTGGCCTGAACACTTTCAATCTTTATGTAATCTTTGTAATTTTGGCAAGAACCCATGTGCAGATGTTATTTGTTCGTACGAAACTAATCTTCATTTTTCAAAGTTCTCCAGGTTTCAACAAGACGCTTTCAACTAGACGTTTAGTCTAATTCCAAATAAGCAGCAACGTCAACTCATTTGAAACGTTTTGACAAGCATGATTTCATTTTTTTTTTTATCTCAGCTCTACTTAGTAAATTGAGCACTCTATGATTTAGCTTTAATATTCGCTTGGTTTTTTGTCTTTGGACGAGAAACTTAAGTCACTGGACGATTTATTTCGCCCTGTTCGGATGTTTCCACTTCTTTCTTTTTTTTTTCCAATTTTTTCCTCAGGTACCAATTTGTTTTGAAATACTTGCAAGTAGTGCTATCCGAAGATTTTTACCAACAGAGTATTACTAGTAGTATAATACACACACACACACACACACATACATACATATATTATATATATATATATATATATATATGCAATTTATATATATATATATATTATTTATATATCATATATGCGCGCTACGTAATGGAAAGCGCTCAATATCAGTGACAGAGCTAACATATTTAGTTGGATTGATGTGAGTCTTTTTTTCTTTTACTTTTCACTTCTTATTTGCCATTGCATGTGGATAATGTAGAGCCCTTTTTAGTTTTTTTCTTCTGACGATCGCAAAGAGCGTGAAACACAGGTTCACAAACTCACACCAATCCAACTAAATATATATATATATATATATATATATATATATATATATATATATATATATATATATATATATATATATATATATATATATTCAATTAGATTTGGTTAAATAATTTAGGCATACTATGTGTGCTTATTTTTCTTGGTAGCCATAAAATTTTATTCGTGGATTCGAAAAGACAGATATGGCGCGTTCGGCGTAGAAGGGGCGTATTCAATATTCGATAAATTTGCGGCAATACGCGCTTAAAAGTTTTAGGCAGTTTTGATCAACATTTCTTTTCGTGGTTAGCCGTAAGGAATTGCAAATGGAGGACTGCCTTACATTTAAGTAAAATAATAACAATAATACTATTTATTAAGAATTTATTACAGGAAATATCAACTGTTACGAAAACATTATCTATTTAGTTATAGAACAAATAAATAAAATAATATAAATTTTGAGGATATATTCGATTTGAATTTAAGTATTTTTATTTTATTTTCTCCTTTGTTATTGGCAGCATTTTAGAATACTTTGGCTGCAATGCTAAGTTTCCTAAAACAAACTGGAGCTGTTTCGTTTACGCTTTATTACGTCTCTTTCCGTTGCTGTTTTTCGATCGTTTTCTTCCAGTCATTTAGATGAGCAATAGCAAAATTCTAAAATTTAGAATGATCTTATTCGACTTAATAAAAATAAAGTCTGTAAAAATGGATATTTTAAATTAACATACGACTAAAATTAAAATGCTTTTGACAAAAAAAACTTACTGTTTTCACTATAATTATGTAACGATATTCCGCAGACAAATCTACGATTTATGTTACCGCTTCTCATTGCATGGTTACGAACTATAAACCTAAATTGAGCTCTGATATATATATATATATATATATATATATATATATATATATATATATATATATATATATATATATATATATATATATATATATATATATATATAGTAGAATAAGGGAATAATGAATGATTTTCAGTCGAAAAAGCAATTTTGGATTTTTTGTTGAATACGCCCCTCGTCCATTGAATGTGTCATATATTCGTATATAAACATATTTCATATATATTGCAACGACCTTAATTTTAACCCTTTCAGAAAAAATTACTTATTTGTTTGATTTTTAATCTCTTCAGAAAATTATTTCTGTATAGTGCGACCCCTTATTTTTTGTTTTAAAAAAAGAAAAAAGTGACCACAAAATACATACATACTTGTGTATATACTGCGTGTGTGTGTGCATATATATATATATATATATATATATATATATATATATATACATATATACATATATATATATATACATATATATATATATATACATATATATATATATATATATATATATATATATATATATATATATATATATATATATATATATATATATATATATATATATAAAATGATGGAAAGCCTAAAGTTCACGATAAGGTAGTATATAAAGGCTATATAAGATACAGGTTCGATTCCTCTCGGAGGACGCATATTTTCGATAAAAATTTCTCGGACATTCAGGTCGGTAAATGTTGTTAATACTGTTTATTATAAACAGAGCAGTTACTTAAGTATTTCTATCGATAAAAAGAACGCATAAACATAAAAAAAATGTCTTAAAATATATATCTAGAGAGAGAGAGACAGACAGACAGACAGACAGATGTCAGTATGTACTTGTAACATTTTCTCAAGACCTTTTATAGTGCCACATGTACACATCTGCACAAACGCATATCTTTTTAAAAATCTATTTTCTAAATCCGTGTATGCATCAACCTTCGTCCTCTGATAATTCCATGTCACACTGCACTGAATAACCTTTCCTTAATCTTCTCTCATCTTTAGATCCCGAGAGCCATTAAACCATTATCGGTGCAATGAATCTATCTTTCCCTTTTAAATATTGACGCATGCGCGCCATCACCTTCTTTCTGCCAGAGCTATTTCTAGCAAAACGTCGGAAATAAAATTTATATTGATACCGAAGCTCTCATGGACAGAACTCGCTGGATGTGACCCAATTACTCAGCTTGTATTAACTGTTTTAGAAGAAAATTTGATTGATTGTTTTTCTACCTGTTATCAATCCATTGCAGGTTATTTAAAGCCAGAATTTTTTTTGGGATTTGCAGAATTTTGTGTAGAGGATAGAACGATCGTTTCGTGATAAAATCTTACAAATTAACTCGAAGTTGGTGGTGAAAATGTGGATTCATACAATTTCTCATGTGTATTTGCTTTTAAGTGAATATAACGAATTTTGTGATGGCAACGAACAGTCGTTGCCACTTTTGTAATGTCAACGAATACTCGTTGTCACTTTCGTAATGCTCGTTTTAGTAGAGACTTTGTAATCTCAGTTACAACTATAGTAACGCCATTGAACAATACTGGTGCCAGACGCCTTCGAATAACACACGCACTAATAGTACTTCCTCGATAATACTCTCTCGAAAAGTAACCACCAAATAGTAATACCTGTAGTAATCCGAATAGTAACCCGTATAGTGGAACAACATTTCTATCTGGATTTCTGAGAAGAGGAGTTATATTGCATATTTACATTTTGACTGTTATCCTCATTTTGTCTTGTAGCTATGACAACATGTTACTGGTAATTTTACTATAAAAATGTATTTTGATATTTTCATAGTGTTTTGTTTTGTTATGAGAGTTCAGTATTTGCAAATAGCTGGGAACTTAACAGGGAACCTAACAGGGAACAACAGCAGTTAAGAGGTGGTTCCACGTTCCTCATAACCGCCAATCTCCCAAACGGAGACCTCGCAACTGGGTATAGTTTATCGTCATACCGAGGATGAAAAAAACACGATATCGATGTGCTACGGATATGTGACTAAAAAAGACGTTGGTGATGTACCTATGTATGCTGACTAAAAAGACGTTAGTAAGGTACCTGTGTATGTATGAATTTAATAGACACAGGCATCTACATTCTTATATGATGTAATGAAAGTACTGTGACTAAATATTTAATATTAGGGGAAAGTCCACCTCTCTCTTTTACTTAATGGAATATTGATTAAATACATGGGCTTAATGAAGAATTACCTTCATACCTCATGTCTGCAAATAATATCTGATTACAGTTTTTAATTATTATCAAATATATTATTAGTTCGATAGATTTGACTTAAGTTATAATTAAGGCGACGAAATTACTTTTCTAAAATGTTCCAATGTGTCAAATTGATCTTTCTCTCTGGAAAGAAATCTAAAAAATAAAAAGACAAAGCAAACATGAAAGAAAGAGATTCAGCAAACATGAAAGAAAGAGATTCAGCAAACATGAAAGAAAGAGATTCAGCAAATCTTTTAAATTTAGGCGAATAATTCGCAGAAATAAAATTGGGTAAAAAAATGATAACAAATGTTTAATTATTAATTTAATTATTATTATTATATTCAGATAAGATTATTCATTATTATTATTATTATTATTATTATTATTATTATTATTATTATTATTATTATTATTTGTGTATGTTATGTTAACTACTTTGTATCCTTTAGAGCCGGGTCCAAACTATGACTTTTATGCTCTATAGAAGAATTGTTCTTTAATGGATAGCACTTTTCTTAGTATAAAATGTTCCTACTAGGGCAATCTTCTGGGTAACTTCTATGTTGATGCGTCTTTCGTTTCGTGTGAGTGTTTTCGTATTTGTTGTTGTGTTTGAATGAGTGCGTGTCAGTGTGTATGCTTCGGATGAATGAATGATTTATACTCTTATAGTCCCGCATTGATTTCGGCCGGTGAACTGATATTTCTGCCACATTTATTGATTGTGTTTTTTTTTAATTACTAACAATATTTTCTTTAGTTTCTTGTAGATAGGTTTGTATTTACATTGTAAATACTCATTGGGGTAGTTTTTTAGAATTGTTATTTTTCCCTGTCCCCACAGACAATGAATTGTAAAAATGGGAACTAGTTAGTATTTACATAGAGACAGTGAGGCATTATGGTGTTTGGAGTAAGAAATTTACGTATGTATGTGTTGTTTTGGTGTATGGAATATTGTTCGTACGATTGGGTCAGTGTTTCCGGCTAGCTAAGTTATAGTTAAGACAGAAGAAGACCATCCTTTCCCCAACCCCCATTAGGCCTTGTGCCACATTTCTGGATATTTCAGAATAAATAATGCTACCTGGGATACTTTTAGTAAAATTGTTCGTTCCTTTTCTCAGGCGGCCCAGACCTCAGATTACTATTGGTGCATTCTCAGTCTTCATGTTAATCTCGATCTCCAGGTCTTCGTATTTGGAGAATTTCTCGATAATTTTCATGGAGGTGTTTCTCTCAGATCGTACATCTATGTCAATAAGCATACACTTCCTGAATTGTTTGTCTTTTATGATAATATCAGGTTTGTTGGAATTTACTTCCCTGTCAGTTTGAATTGGCATGTCCCTGAGGATAATTACACCGTTATTTTGGCTGCGTCTGGTTGGTGGCTATACCGTCTCTCGGTGGTTTCAATTTTGTGCTCATTGCATATCTTCCAGTGCACATATGTCGCTACAATGTTATGTCTATGGTTATCTTCATTTTTTCAAGATCCGGACATCCTGAGATAATATGGTCAGTTTCATCATATTTCCATCACATAATATGGACAATTTCATCATATTTTCTACATAGCTTTCAGTTCGTGTTATTATTATTATTATTATTATTATTATTATTATTATTATTATTTCCTTTGATATCTGGCGTTTACACATTTCTTTCCTGGCCCCGCCCAGGGACCTAAGGCTAGAAATGGCATCATGACACTTTCCACTGCAAAAAATAAAATAAAATAAAATAAAATAAAAATAATTACATAGATAAAGCCCTTCGTAAAGTGTGGGCTGTACTTGTCAGAACAATTTTTTTATTCTCTTTGAGGCATGGACTTCCAGGGATCCCTTCAATCAGCCTACTGGAATCTTTTCCAACCAGTCCAAGGGCTCCAACTACAACAGGAATTGTTGATGTTCCCATGTGCCACATTTTTGAGATTTCTATTTCAAGGTCCTTGTATTTTGACAGTTTTTCAAATATCTTCAAAGATACATTGCAGTCTGCAGGGACGGCCATATCAATAAGGAGGCACTTATTTTGTTTGTGGTCTTTAATAACAATGTCTGGGCGGTTGGCTTTGATTATTATTATTAATATTATTATTATTATTATTATTTTAATCATTTCAACCAAATTAGTGAAATAAACTAAAACACAAGGCTTTACTGAGTAGGACAGAATATGAGAAAGCAAAAACATTATTAGGACAGAGACAAATAAAAGAATGGGAATAAAGAAGACAGAAGATAAGGGTTGACACTGCATTGAAATTTCGGAAGATCAAAGTTGAATGGAAAGCAAAACGCCTGAAGAAAGCCCCACAAGCGAGAAGTGAGAAACAAGAAACTGGTAACATAGAATTTACGGCTACATCTAGCCATTGTAACTGTAAAAAGATGCGATAATGTCATTAATATATGAATACGTTTAAATTCATAAATTCTATGTAACTCAGAGAAAATGCCATCAGAATAATTACCATGAAAATATTTATAGAAAATCACAGGAAGTTGCCAGGCAAGGACTGATAATATTGCAGATTCATTTTTGTATTATAGAATCAATAATCTCCAAATACCTAGAAGAAGCACTACTCTAGATGTGACAGGAATAATTATTGCATGGACGAATAGCAGTGTTATAAATGTGTAAGATAGATTCTTTCGTGAAAAATATTCTAGAACAACATAGTGAACCAACATTCCTAGCAACAGATCTAACAATGGATTCAATATAATATTTCCATTTCATGTCAGCGCAAACGTTAGCCCAAGAAAACGCATTTCTTGCCCCATGTAACAACAGTCATTTTTTGAGATCTGATTCCAATTTGATCTCATCAAGTCGATTAGAGTTAATTAAATAGCTTTGTCATCAGCGTAGATACTGAGTTAAGAACTGGTGAGAAATGATATGATAATATTATTAAAATATGTAAATGCTCAAAGACACAAATGGGAAAGAAAATCCATAATCGAGAATTCAAAATGGAAATGCAAGACATTTTAGGTCAGATTAATATAACCGAGTTGTATAAATAATACTTAAAGTGTAAAATGAATTCTATTGATATAAAACCAAACATAATTCGGGACTACGAGAACGAATTAACTGATACTTTAATGTTTAAAAAGATTATTCAGTATTATTCTCGTTTAAGTAATAAGCATTATAACAACACAAATAGCTATATTATGGAAAAAGGAATTTTCGACAATATAAGCATTTTTTATGTATTTATGGTTATTTTTTAACTTTTATCAAAAACAGTATTCTTGTACATGTATTCTTGTACATTTTAATGTATAATATGGATAATATTATACATTAATTACTTTGTTTTAATTTGTAACTATTTGTGCTCAGTTGTCGACATTAATAGCTATCTGCTGATGTGTTAAAATGTTGGAATAATGCAATATTAATTTGAATTTCATCTCTCTGATTGATGCCGCGATCTGTAAACACGTGAACCTAGTAAAAATAAATCTATAGTAACCATAGGTAATTCAAACTGGTAAATGTAATTTTTGTAGGTAAAAATATTTATAACTGAAATGAAGGTGTTAAGCTTAATATTACTAGACATATTAAAATACTAAAGCAAAGAATAAAAAGGGAAGCAACCGGTTTCGCTCCCACTCTTCAGGCTTCTACGGGAGATTTTAATGTAATTAAAAAACATAATATGCAATGAAAAAGGAAATGAGTGTGAGGGGGAGAAAAAAAATTAGAGCTAGAGGCAACCTAAGATCAAATCACAACGTAGGTAGGTTGGACCGAGATCAAAGTAGTTGCTTCGGTAACCAGACGTTGGAGGCGAGCTGGGGACGAGAAAGCTAATGCCGTATCTAACCAGACATCATCCGCGACCAAGACCAGAGTTAGAATCTCAGATCTGATGTCGTGGTAACCAGCAGTGTTAGAGTGTCACATCTGTCGTCGCGATCAGGACTTCAGCGGGTGTCCCAGGGTTAGACTGACTTACATACGGTGTCGTGATTGCAGAATCACACCACCCACTCGGAGTCAGCGTCTCAAGTGGCGCCGCTACCACGACAAGACCCTGGATCAGCAGCTGCCATATGTATAGGACATCACACTAGAAAAATGACGTAGAAACAGAATATATATATATATATAGATAGATAGATAGATATGTAATATTATATGTGATAGATGTTGAAAAATTTCCGATATAAAAATATGAAAGTAAGTTGCAATATTATAACAATAATAGTAATATATATATATATATATATATATATATATATATATATATATATATACATGGTATTGAAAATACTTTTACAAACATTGGGAACTGGTTCCTCACACCAAAATAAGGACAAATATCCTCATAGAAAATATGTCTGTAAATATTCGTTTTAGAGATATTAAGTTCAAAGAAATTTTTAGTAGATGGGGCTGTGTTACCATGGAGACTAGGTTATATTTGTCATTCGTGTACATTTTTGGCTAGTCTGTCTTCAACGTTTAACGTGTGACATAGTGAGTTAACCGGGAAGTTTTCCGTTTATCAATGGCAAGATATTCATATCACGGGCAGTAGTATATGACGAGTATAAGACGGACGTGCGAATGGTATTGGACGCGAGGCTGCACGGTTGTATCAGATTCCGTTTCCAGAATGTATTACTACAAACTTTATTTTTAGTGGATACACATATTTGAGTAGAAGTTCCATTTATTCATACAATATTTATTTCTTATACCGAACTTCGTACTCGAGAAAGTGTCTTACAGAAAATATGCCCTCCGGCAGGTTTCCGACCTTTATCGTCCGACCTCAAGCTTCTTTTATCGCTTGTCAACGAAGAGCTTTCCATTCAAGTAAGATCTTATTTGCCTTTAGAGAACTCTGCCTGGTTCTGATTTTCTTAAAATGACATATCTACTCAGTATGCAAAACGTAAAAAAAGCAATACCTCTAAGATTTAATGACATATTTTTTTGTTTATATATATATAAGCAGTTTTTGATCAGGGCTGAATCAGACCAGGTGACGGTTATATTAAAAAGTGATCGATACACAATCCGAGAATCGAACGTGTAGTGCTTTTAAATATTGAATATGAACAATAGGAAGAAAATCCACT
>OZ038483.1:70325493-70335493 GCA_964036315.1 Acanthosepion esculentum
TCTAGCTAGGATCGAAACCCGACTGAATTGGCGTCAGAACTTCTACCACTAAGCCGTCGGCTCACGGCAGGGATGAAGGTGAATTTTAGCGTGTTTTTATTTTTAGATTTAGATAAACACACAGTGACTGACAGTGACTCAATTCTGCCGAAGAGTCATATATATATATATATATATCTTTCATTGAATACGACAAGGAAGGTTGAATTAAATTTTGATTTCGTTTTTCCAGCATCGTAACAATTTTCCGTTTTGTAGAAGTTAAGAAATATAAGAACTGTTCCTCATTGTTATTGTTCCTAGCGCTTTCGGCCATTTCTATAGCCATTTTCAAGGGTGTATTTTCCCTGGTGTCGTTATTTTTGCCTCATATTTTTACTGTCACGTTACTTTTGTGTTTTTTTTTTAAAAAGGAGAGATCATTCCAAGCTCTCACCATCCGCGTGCGCCTGTAATTCGCGTGATTATCTTCTTTTTTTTTAATTTTAAAGAACTTTCAATATTCTATTTCCACTATTAAATAATGTAAGGTTGTTGGTAGGAGAAAATTGATTGATATAAAGGGCCGCTAGAATAGCGAGATTTTTTCTGATAATATGATTTATATACAATTCTTGTGTTTTCGCCAAAATAAAACTACATAAAACTTAATCCAATCTTCCTTGTCAGCCGTATTCAGTGAAAGGTTGCTGCCAATTTACATATATATATATATATATATATATATATATATATATATATATATATATATATATATATATATATATATATATATATATATATATATAAGCAAATATGTGGATGTAGATCCGACGGTATGATGAAAACAGTAAACTTGCATATTCGGATTTTGCTTTGTCTTTTCCATATTTTTCATCATATATATATATATATATATATATATATATAATACAAAAGGCTCAAACGCTAATATTCCATGGTTATAATTTATTATATTGGAATCATAATCAAGATCCAATTCATCAGACCTACAAATTCAAAAATAAATCGGATAATTTAACTCCGGGTATAAGAAACAACATTTTAGTGAAAGTGTATGTGTGGGAGTGGTAAACAAGTGTGAGAGGGAAATGTCTGAAAGCTCTAGAGAGAGGGTGTAACAGAAGAAAGAAGAACAGGAAGGCCTAAAGGTGAAGGTGGGGATTAAACATTTTACAGAGAGAAGTTTTAAAGACAGGTGTTAAATAACGGTTTAAAAGACTGAAATACAGATAAATGTGAATGGGCACCTCGAGGCGGTGTAATAGTTAGCAAGCTTGTCTCGCTAGAACAATTGCCACTGAATCGTGAGATCGATTCTCACTGGGTGCCCCCTAGTTCGGCCACATCGAAGCTATGCTTGGAAAATCACTACAGATAAATGTGAATTATTTTCAGATGCATAAATCGCTACCGATTCGCTGACCTAAAATTAAAATAACAAACAAATTACCGGAAACTTGTGGATACATCTGTGGTGACACTACGGACAATAAAAAACCATATGATCTAAACTTAAAATCCAGCCATTTCATATATATATATGTATATATTATATTATATATGCATTTGTATATGAGCGTATGCGTGTTGATATAAATCCTTATATTTAGGCTAATATTTATAGGTGTCCACATGGTAATTACAAGCATACACATATGTTGGTGTATGTATATGTAGATGTTTATATACGGAAGTATTTATTTGCTTGTATTTAGATGTGCGGATGCTTGTATGCATACACGCGCGCGCATGCGGGTACGTATATGTATGTATATGTGTGTGTATATGCATGCATGCATATATATATATATGTATGTATGTATATGTATGCATGTGTGTGCATATGCGCATGTATGTATACATATATGTGTATATGTGGATGGGTGTGTAAATATGTATGTGTATATATATATATATATATATATATATATATACATATGTATGTGTATATATATATATATATATACATACATATTTACACACCCATACACATATATGTATACATACATGCGCATATGAATATATATATATATGTGTGTGTGTGTGTGTGTGTTTGTGTATGTGTATAGATATATATTAAGTGTAAAGATATTTTAATATTACCTTCAAATCTTGTTTCATCACGAAATAGTTTCAAATTAAATGTGAAGACTTAGACTTTAATTAAGAAATATTACTCCTTAACTGTTATCCACAATATTAAAACTTTTAATATTAGTAATATTTTTATTTTTTGTTTATTGGTATTATATTCAGATTATATTTAATTCCTAGTTTATTTTGTTGAGAAATTAAAATGCTTAAATTACTTTCAAACATTAACGGAAAAATATAAAATAAAAAATATATCAATCTGTGTTTTACCAAATTGGCCGCTATATACCCAAATACATTAATTCTCTTATATTCCCTTTACACCTCTTATTTCTTAAATCTTTACTTATCTCTTTTATCTCTCTATATCGTTTCCGGTGAGATGACCTATTAAATAGGTCAATGTCTGGTTCTTACCCCATTTCCTCACTATTAAGTGTTGTAATAAAAATAAATTTGAAATGATTCCTATCTCTTCCTTCCCACTCTAATTTCGACCATGTCTGTCACATTCTCTCTCACCACTCTTTATATCACCTAATAACTACTTAATACAACCCCTCAAAAGTGTAAAAATATATGTAAATTTAAATTCATTTTTTCACGCTTGGAAGTGAGATCTGATGATCTAGGCGAAAAATACCTGGGGAAATATATTATAACCAATGGACCCTTAAAGTTATGTTTTCATTAAACTGAGATGAAGAAAGTTGTCAGAAAACCCACACAGATAATTTGATTATACAGGTGAAGGTGTGTGCAGGACCATCCACAATTTCATGGAACTACTGATAACATAGAATCGGTGCAAAATGTTTGACACGGAAACGGTAAACTACAGACCTCAGGTTTCATTAGTCTCGGAGTTGACCCTCTGTGAAACAACTACCAACAATACAATACGGCGCCTTTCGACGGACCATGCTAAAAGCTGCAAGGTCTTGAAGCCGGGAGTTTTCCTTGTCAGCCAGTGAGGGAGGGCAGCTTAGGAGCACCGGTTATTTTCTTGCTCAGGTCTGTTCAGACACCCACACTCATAAATATACCCATATATATACATACATATACACATACATACTTACAGATATACAAATATAACATACACATATACACATACACAAATATATTTACATTGTTTGGGGCTTTACTATTTGGCCATTGTTGGGACCCTAACAGGTGCTGCCACTCCGCATCAGGAAAAACAGCAACTAAGAGGTAATTCCACACCCTTCAAAATCTTCGATTAGTTGACTTGCTGCTGGGTGTAGTTCATCGTTATACACATGGGATTATATATATATATATATATATATATATATATATATATATATATATATATATATATATATATATATTGTATATTTAGGCAGCAATCCTTCGTTTATGCATGTTTCATTAAAAACGACAAACAAAATACTACGATTGAGCTTTTTATTTAATTTTTCTTATGTTCGAACAAGAGCTTTCTTTACGGGACAAAGGGTGTGTAAGAACTGTCCAAATGTTTTATGTTTCCGAGCGCTTTCGGCTATACCTTTAGCCATTATCAAGGATGATTCGATTTTTCAGCTTAATTGAGTGTGTGCATTATGTGTATGTCTTATAGTGTAGTAGGGATGTTTTTAATTTCCGAATACGGTGAGCAAAATTGTGGCTTTGTTATTAGTTAATATTGTTAAGAGTTGGCTTTTTCTTTTTTATTATTAAAGCCTCCATTATTTTTAATATTTTTTGTATGTGGATGCAGTTAATATATTTGTGTTTTCTACGAGTATGTTTCTAATGAAGTCCGGTAAATTTGTGTGCGTGTTTGAATGCGTTCTAATAGAGCTGTGGTCAGATAGGTGTAACGTAAAACGTCTAGATAAGCATGTAGTTGTGTAACCGATGTAATTATTCATGAGTCCTATTTGATCAGGAACACAGTTCCTTAAGGGGCATTTGAACTCATAGATAATGTTGGATTTTTGTAATTTTGACTTAGCTGGTGTGTTGTTATTTTTTAGAGATAAGGTTAGCTGTCTTAAATCTTTTATAGTAGATAATTAATTTGAATTTTTTGTTCGGGTGTGTTGGGGTAGTGTATTTCTTTATAATGTGTCTTAGTGCGGATTCATCTTGTTTGTAAATCCTATGCATTTGGTTTTTGTAATAAATGTGTATGTGATTGTTGACTGTGTGTTCACTATCTAGCTAAGTGATATAGCTATATTCTAACTTCTCGCCTGTGGAAGTATGTGGATTCATGCTTCCCTGCCACACACGATATTGAAAACTTTAAAGGCAACTTCATTTTATGTACACTATTTACATTATTCGGACTATTGTCCCCATCTTTGTCGCCATATTTATTACAACGTTTCGGGTCGTTGTACGCTCCGGCCTTCTTCAGGTAGTTGGAATGTCAAGCTGAACCCTTTATTTCGCTCGCTGGAGTAGACTGTTCTAGTTCCACGTGACATGTCTAATGGATGTCAGTTATCAGTTATCTCCTGCTAATCCCCCTCTCCAAGTTATTCACCGCCTTAACGAGATATTGAACTCATACTCTTTGGGTCCTATCACTGGATCTAACAAACGCCTTTATCCGCTGTGCCATGTGTCTTTGTTACCCCCTGAAGAAGACCGGACCGTACAACGGCGGAAACGTTGTAATAAATATGGCGAGAAGTTAGAATATAGCTATATCTAGCTAATTAAAAAGTACAATAATGGCACCAACTTGCCAATCTAGTAGACGTTTAAATTCACACGGTCGATGTTTTTCTTCTTCTTTTATGTACCCAGTCTAATTCAGGACCATGACCCCTCCATCTTCCTCTCCCTTGTAGCGCTTAATAAGTTTTGTTTTTGTTATAACTCCCAGGCGCTGTTCTACCATCCACTTTCTCAAGCTCATAACGTATGTCACCCGTTGCTTTCCCTGTTCCTATTTCCCTCTAACCGCCCCGTGAGTATCAGATTTTCTAAGCCCTCTTTCTTAACTACGCATCCCATGAATTTCAACTGTCCCTTTCTGATGTTAATTATGAGTTAACTTTTTTCTTCCATTCTCTTCAAATCTTCGTCATTGATCCCATGTTCGGCCCATGGTATCCTCAGCATCCTTCTGTATAACCACATTTCTGTTGCTTCGAGCCTCTTCTTCATCTTTGAGAAGATTGTCTAGCATTCGCCTGCCAAACAGGAGGAGAGATATCACGTAATAACTTAATACGCTTTTCTTTGTTTCTAGCGAAATTTTCCTGTCTCTTCGTTCTCTGCTTTTGCTCATTCGAACAGTTGCCATGAAAATATTTATAGAAAAGACACGGGGAATCAATGTCACGCCGGTGAGAATGTGACTGAAGTCGAAATGCCGGGTCAGAATCGATTACATTTGCAGACCTTTCTTTGATTTTGTCAAGAATCTCGAGATACATAGCCGGGGCACCAGAACAGATATGAAAGTTGTATCCTATACACGGGGGAACGGTAGATTTATAAATGTGTAAGGTCGTTTCGGAGGAGGCAGTTGTCAGGCGCAACTGAGTGAATCAAATTTCCTTGCAGTAGACCTAAGAGTTGATTTGGTATAATCACTCCATTCCAATGAATTCCAGTCAGAGACGAAGAAGACGTGATGACTTGCTCTCCTGTAGTCGAGCACCAGTCATGCTGATGGGCGACAAAAAGATTCGATATGGCGAGTTAAAGATCACAGTCTCGTTTTTTGAGGTCTTAAAATTTTCAAACCGTTTCTTGTTCCAGTTAACAAGTTAATAGAGGTCATTTTCGAGTGCAGTTGACTGTTTTACTTTGACGGAGCTATAGGACTTACTATTAGGACATGATTACCGGGAAACATAATGAAGAAGGTTTTGTAATACCCAGAAATTCATAAACAGATGTACTCAAGGACAGTGGATTAAGGCCTAAACCCAGTGACAGGACCCAAAGAGTATGAGTTCAATACTCGGTTAAAACAGTGGGGATTTGGAGAGGGGAAAATTAACAGGAGATAACTGATAACTGACATCCATTAAAACATGGCACGTGGAACTAAAACAGTCTACTCCAGTGAGCGAAATAAAGGGTTCAGTTCGAACAAGCAATTCCAATCACCTGAAGAAGGCCGTAGCGTAAAACGGCCGAAACGTTGTGATAAATATGGTGACAATAGTCCGAATAATGTAAATAAGCGAAAAATGCTTGCAAAGAGATACAAAGGACAGGTTGTTGTGAAGGGCTATGAGCTCGTACGTCCTGTTCAATGACGGCCCATAAGAGTGAAGACGCCAACCTTCTATCCGAGTACGCCTTTCTGCGAGAAGGGCTAGCCGATCCACGCCATAGACGTCTGCTCAGACACATATGTGACTGTTCAACGCCCACAGAGAACACCTGTGTATTTACACTGCAAATATGCTGAGTTACAGTCTGGTGTGATTAACAGTTTGGACAACAGCAGCACGCCCAAGCCCACATTCACGATAGGACGACCATCGACGGAACTGCTCCGTCTACGCTAATTTCCCTCACAAGACTTGGGTCAGCCCTTACAGAGGTCTTATCACCCACAGCGCCCACTAATGCTTTATAGCGTTCATATATTTTCCAAAGGCTTCGTCAGCTTGGATAGCCTCCCTAAGAAGTCACCTCCCTGATAAGATTCGAATCCGGGTCTCATGTCTGGGAACGTTGTAACTACTCGGCCACGCGTCCTCATATATGTTAGCATAAACTGTAATATATTGAAGAAAATGTAGATATGGCAGAAATAAATTAGATATTTTTCAAAAACGAAACAGCCATGTTACTTTGCAATTTTCTCCGTGAGGTGTAAATTATTTTTTTTTCTTTCTCCTTCTTCCATATCAGTCCATCTAAAATAGTTACCACCTGCATCTAAGAATCTAATCTCCCACACTTATCACGTTTTAAAGCAGGCACCATTTCCCAAGACTCATTCGGTTAAATTCTTCATATGAGGGCGAAGTGGGGGAGTGTGATTCTATTTGAAGTTCCTAAATTTGAAAAGGAAGATTTTTATTTTATTTTTCGGTATTTATTTAGTTTTTACCGAAATTTATTAGCACAATATATGTATATTAGTCTACATGCATTCATACATACAGAAACAGAAACACACACAGACAAACACACACAAATATATATATATATATATATATATATATATATATATATATATATATATATATATATATATATATATATGTATAAGTAAATCCAAACAAAATATAAAATATAAACAAATAGTTTTAATATGTCGACTTTTCATTTATTTTCATGTTTTTTCGTTACTGTTTTCGTTATTATTATTATTATTATTATTATTATTATTATTATTATTATTATTATTATTATTATTATTATTATTCGGTTCATTGATAAACCCTCTGATAGACATAAAACCTGCGCTGATCAAAGAGAATTCAATAAAATGAGCGAAACTTTCCGTTTATAAAATTATGAGTATTAAACCTCTGGACGTATAGAAGCATGCAGTCTACGTCTGTTATATACATACATACATACATACATACATACATACATACATACATATATATATATATATATATATATATATATATATATATACGATAATAAATATAGTTTTAAGGTATGCTATATTTATGGCCAAATGTTTTCAATATCAGTGATTCAATGTATGTAAATAGTAAATATATAAATCTTTATATATATATATATATATATATATATATATATATATATATATATATATATGTATATATATATATATATATATATATATATATATATATATATGTATATATATATATATATATATATATATATATATATATATAGACATAAGAAAAAAATATAGTTTTATGTTATACTATATGCGGGGA
The DNA here is from genome assembly GCA_964036315.1 of Acanthosepion esculentum. Lineage (NCBI taxonomy): Eukaryota > Metazoa > Mollusca > Cephalopoda > Sepiida > Sepiidae > Acanthosepion > Acanthosepion esculentum. The sequence continues at coordinate 70,333,467 of OZ038483.1, forward strand.
AATGCTCAATATCTGGGATAGAGCGTATGTAAATAGAGAAGTCGACAGTGATGTCCACACACAGGGGCGACAACTGTCCGTTTCATGATTAAACTGAAGATTGTCTATAAACATGAAACTCTCTGTCGCCACTGTGTGTTGACCTCAGTGTCGATTTACACACATACACATATACACACACACAGATGTTAATCGATATTACATCCATGGCAACGTCAACCCAGAAGAAAACCATCCTCAACATGGAACCAAAACTCAGAGCATCGAACGATGAATGTGTGTTGAAATGTAAATTAAAAGTTTATGCAAATTATTAACATCGTTCCTTAACTTTTGTCCAGTAGCTTATTTCCTTTGTTCCATTTAATCTTTATTTAAAAAAAAAAACTATTATGTAATTTTTTGTAACTTTGTATAATATTTATGCATTACACCGTAATCTTTATTCGGTAAAAATTTCATTGCTAATCATGCATTACTTTTAAAATAATACACATATTTATATCTTTGTTGTGTCCGCTTCGTATATTATGGCCGCTTCTTTATATGTATATAAAAGTGAACATTGTAGTCAACACTTAGAGGCGACAGACTATTTCATGATGGACGCAATCGTCAGGCAGACTCGTGGCCTGTCGATTGCTTCTAGCATGAAACAGCCTGTTGCCTCTAGGTGTTGACTTCAATGTTCACTTTTATATTTACACACGTTCTACCTCTGATATTTATCCCATAAATATAGCACACCTTAAGAGTATATTTATTCATACATATATATATATATATATATATATATATATATATATATATATATATATATATATATATATATTGACCAGGTACTGTTTCCCGACCACAAACGTCTAGAAGGGAAGCTAGCCAACTCCTGTTGCAGACGCCTGCTTAGATACATTTCTGTTTCTTCAACGTCCATAGAAGCAAATCTGTGCAGATCTTAGTTACAGTTTCTGGGAGAGAGCGTACAGTCTGGCGGGATCAACATTTTACAAAAGATTAGTACTCTCAAACGCTCGGACACGATGTCTTGTGACATCGTGCTAGTGCAACCATCGACGACCAAAGAATTCCCTCTACCCAATTTCACACGAAAGGATTGTGTTAGCCCGAGGGAAGATGTAGTACAGATCATGGCATGGTTTTATTGGCATTTTCCAAACGGCTCTCTAATGCCGACACCATCAGTAAGTCACCTTCCTGACAAATCGAACCTGGGTCTCATGTTCTTGAAGCAAACATTATAACCATTCGCCGTATATACAAGCGCTGGTAAGACAAATGTGAACGACTAGGATCTCCTGGCAGCCTTCATAACTGCTTGCACACATTTGAGAACCATCTCAGGCCCATTTGTGCTTCCTGAAATAAATACAGTCATTCTGTATTTTATTCGGGAAATTTTCCGAGCGTTCCATAATAACAGTTTCTTGGGGAAAGCGCGTATATAAGATAGATAGATAGATAGATAGATAGATAGATAGATAGATAGATAGATATGGAAATGCGAATGTCAGTGTGTCACACTTTTTCAACTTTACTCCTAGAGGCTGTATCCCACATATCGCACCATTTTGGAACTAGGCCGACCCCGTGAGCAAATTAAAAACGTCCTGGGCTGGATCCAGACCCGCAATCCTGAAATTCTGGATTCCAAAATTGTCATTGCTGCGATAGTTTTCGGCGATTTTTTAATGTAATTTTTGCCACGAATATTTTTGTACGATAACAAATGTTATAACGTGGAATTAAATGTATGGCTAACCCAAATTAATTGCGAAATCCAGCGAAAGTCACCCATGAAATGAAAATAATTGTACGAAAGGTAAGGACGTACGTACATCAAATTCTTTCTTTAAATTAAGTGGCGGCAAAAGAATTATCGTTGAACTTTGAAAAAGGTTTGTTTAAATATTGATGAAAAGCAGCGATCAAATTTGAATTCTTCTGTAATGTATTGTTGCCTATCGCATACGGCAAGCAGTAGGCCTCGCAAAAAGAAAACTCTGCCA
>OZ038483.1:70337993-70342993 GCA_964036315.1 Acanthosepion esculentum
AGAATGGAAGAAAAGTTAAACGCACCAAGAAAAAAATATTTTTTGGCGGTAAAATTTTCTGCGAATTCTCGACGGTACTGTTTCAAACATCTAAAGATAAACATATATTTTATTAATGCACAGACAATATTTAATTCGGAAAACTTAGCATTACTATTATCTCAAGCATTAAATATCTTAGAAAATTTACAAACTTTATCTGATGTCAAAAAAAAAACTTTGTTGCGTGCGCGTTCGTGTGTCTATGTGTGTGTGTGTTTTCAGTAAAATATTTCAGTCGGTTTACCTTCATTTTACCTGTAATAAATACATACATATATATATATATATATTAGTTAGTTGACATAATCATGATGGTAAAATTTTACACGACTTTCAAATAAAAGGTTAAGAAGAAAACCCCCATCAGGCCATACTCAGCTGTATATCGATCTGGGTAACCTACCTTCTGAACTGAACTCTTTATTAAATTTACAAGGGTAGACTGTTCAAGATCCATTGCCCTTGTATAGCAATATTGTCTACTTCTTATTTTTATTTACTACTGTTCACACTGAGTGAAAATAAACACTGCCCGACCTAAGGATTGAACTCACAACCACTACGGAACAATGACCTAGTGAATGATAGCGTTGGCTTGTGAGTTTGGTGAATTAGTGATTGTGAGTTCAATCCCTGGTTCGAGTAGTGTGTGTTTGCACTCCGTGGAAACGGGCGAGAAATAAATAACTGAACACAAAGAAAACTCATTGGCGCATACAAAAGGGACGACCTTTATTTTTATTCCTTTTCTATGTGCCGTGTATGTTCATGGCTCTTCACAACATCCCGTTTTTTGTAGTTTTGTACAGTTTTTTATTTTAATTTATTTATTTTGCTAATCAAATGGAAACAAAAAGGAAACTTAAACATAACATCAAGAACAGACAGTTGAAATATGTAGGGCCCATAATGAGGAAAGAGAGCTTGGAAAATCTGATACACACAGGACAGACTGAATATAAGAGGTAGAGAGACAGACAACGCATAACATACTTAGTGATCTTGAGTAAATAGATGGCGGAACAGGGTTTGGGAGAAATAACAGAAAGACAAAATTTATTAGGAGCAACAAAGGACGGGATGTTGTGGAGAGCCGTGATTGACAAGGTCCTGATTGGAAACGGCATATAAATGAAAATAAAAACCATTTACACAAGCTAGTAACCTATTTGGTGCTTTATCCACCCGATAATCTTTTCCCCCATGAATCGTCTCCCCTTCCTCGATCACTATAATCTTAACCTGTTCATGTTTAGGGTTAACCGTTATCTTTGCCACATTTCTCCATAAAGTGTGCCTCTTACTATGTATGGGATTTGTAGGGGTTGAACATCATTGTAAAAAAAAGAAGTAAAACACAGTTAAATTTCTGTACCCGTTTGATTATGTCTCCAATTAAAAGCTCACACCCTTTCATTGCTGACAAAACGACATTTTTTTTATCATAGTTGATAGATAGTCCCTTTTTTACGCTTTCGTTACTAACTTATCTGGAAGCATTTCTAGTTTTGCTTTTGGGTTTGTTCAGTGGAGATACAAAAATAGAAAGCTGCGTAAGCCAAGGATGCGTCTTCTCATCCGACTTGTTCAACCTATACAGCGAGGCATTTCTGAGAGAAGTGGAAACCCTACCGGGATTTAGCATTGGCGGCCACAATCCTAACAGCATAAAATACGCAGATGACACAGTACTGATAACAGAAACGGAAAAGCAAATACATATCTCCTACAGAATGTAGCGAAGGAGAGTGAGAAAAAGGATTAAGTATAAACTACAAGAAGACAGAATGCATGGTCATCAGTAAAAGGATGAGCCCAAAATGCGATTTGCAGGTCGGGAAGACTAAAATCAAGCAGACGCGGAAGTTTAAATAACTGGGAAGCGTCTTGACAGAGGACGGTAAGTGCGACACTGAGATACGTAGACGTATTGGGATGGATAAGGACACATTGCAATAGTTGTACTGCGAGACAGGAGGATTTCTTTAGTAACAAAGAAAAGAATATTGAACTGTTACATGATATCTGTCCTTCTTTACGGCAGCGAATGTTGGACGATTTCCTTAAAGATGAAGAAGACACTCGAGGCGACAGAGATGTGCTTCTACAGAGGGATGATAAGGAAATCATGGACCGAGCATGTTAGCAACGATGAGACCTTAGAGAGGTTGCAAACAAAGAAGAGGCTTATACTTAATATCAGGAAGAAGCAGCTGAAGTTTCTGGGACGCATAATGAGGAAGGAGGGCCTGGAGAATCTGATACTCACGGGTCGAATAGAAGGAAAGAGAGACAAGGGGAAACAACCTGGCGAACTTAAGCAAGTGGATGACAGAACGTAGTCTGGGGGTTGAGGGAAGGAACTTGTTGAGAGTTGCAAGGGATAGAGTGAGGTGGAGAGCCATGATCGCCTACATCCGAAAAGGACATAGCAGATAAAAAGAAAAAGGAAGATCCCCATAGTGTTATCTGCGTATCTAAGTCTATTAGGATTAATTAATTAATATATCCAGGTAGATGTTCCAGTTCTTTTCGTGGTAAGGCTGTCTAACTTATACACCCGGTGTAAAAACTAACCTTTATCTTACTCATCATTATTTACTTATTTATTTAATGTATTTGAGTAACACATTTCCTATCAGTATGCCGGGTTTTTATTTTCTCAGTAAGCATTGTCGATTATTCAATTATCATTCCATTAAAAATCGATCTTACATAGCAGTTCAAATTGTTTTTTTTTTCTTCTTTTGCATGTTATAGAATGACATTAAGTAATTTCTTGAATGCTTGTACAGGTCACTATTGCGTTGCTAATACGCGTTCTTATGACATTCTGTTCATAATGATAGCATTTCTTGTTCCAGTATTTCGAACAAAGTCGTCTTGTTCTAGTTCTGTTTCAGGTTTCATTCTGCTGCCAGTTCCTTAGAATTCGAATGGTAAGCTTTTTCATGCAGCTTAAGTTAATCGTTGTGAGAGGTGGTTAGCAAAACCTTTATTAAAATAAATGCACCAACGACAGTAAAAAACAAATCTAGCATCTGAACCGCTATTTATTTGTGCCTCGCCACGCGGCTTTACCAGCAAGTCGATCAGCGACGATGTTTGCAAACAATTAAGATATACAAAATTTATGCAAGACTAAATCATAGACGTGAAACACTCAGAATACGCAAGGCAAATATCAATTAAGGTAAACATTACAGAAAGTCAAATTTTCGGCAGACATTTATTGCTGAATAAAGAAAAATAAGACAGATTTACAAACATCAAATTCCAGTCGGAAAAAAATAATCGTTTATTATTGCTTTGTTTACACTTATTTTTTTTTCAGAGAGAGTGTGAGAGAATGAGAGAGAGAGAAAGAGAATTTTTTATTCAGAATAGACAAAGAATGGTATCAAAATGTTATCGCGTGAATCGGCAATATAAAATCTATATTTAATTATTATGATCACCGCTTGAGACCTGATAATACATTTGCCTAGTTTGGAGACTCTTTAGTAGAGAGATCGAAAAACCCATAAGCGAGACAGAGAGATAGACACGAGATAACTGAAATGGCTAGATACGAACAGACTGAAATAGAAAGTTAGATAGAGCTCAAAGTCATTGCGCAGAATATTCGCCATACTGCCAGATTTCCTCCCAGAGAATTTGACCGGAAATACGCCAAATCTAAATTAATGATTTATCTTACACCGGATGTGAGATTTACGTCAGGCAAAGTCTGAGTCGGGAGATGAGTGTTTAAACTTCATTTATTTATAATGCTTTTTTTTTTTGTTATAGCATATTGTGGCCGTGTTTGTTTTTAATATTACTGATTGTCTGCTTTTTCTGTTTTATTATTATGGCTTCCTTATTTGAAATCTTTTTTATACATGTGGATGAGGTTATTATGTTTTCATTTTATACTAGTATGTTTCCGATGGAGTCTAGTATGTCTGTGTGTGTGTGTTTAAATTGGTTCTAATGGAGCTGTAACGTCTGGATAGGCATGTAGTAGTGTGACCGATGTAATTATTTGTGAATTCGGTTTGATCAGGAACATAAATAATTTTTATTGGTCGTAATTTTAATTTTGTTGTTATATTTGAAGATATGGTTCGGTCAGTTATGTGCTATCGGTGATAATGTATCATTCGATATGTGACTGACTTTTCCCGCTGATTTCCTTCTGCGGTAGACCATTTGCCATCCAATGTTGATGGGGAGAAAAAGAGGATTCATATCTTGGGAAAGGTATCACGGGAGTGAATGTAAAGGATTCCACTGGAATTCGAATTCGGCTTTTAAATACTTCAACCTGCAAATTTAAAAAAAAGTACAATTTGAGCATTCTAAAACATATAAAAGACATTTTAAAACATTATTGCTATACGCATAATTAATTCTATTTATTGTTAGTTGCATTTTTATATAGAGCGCTTGAAGAATTTGAAGTTTTTGTTTTTCTTCTCCGATTCCTCAGTCCGAGCCGCAATCCATTACTCCAACGCGCCTCCTTGAGGATTGGAGTAGATGTTTTAAATTTAAAAAATCAAATTAAATAGTAGTTTTGTAGTAGATATTTCATTTGATTTTTTTCGGTCGGGTCAATTAGGGTATTGTATTTCTTTATGATATTTCTAAGTTAAGATTCATTTAGTTTGTAGTTGACGTGCATTTGGGTTTTGTAAAAAAAAATATTTATGTTTTATTTGACTTTGTGTTCACTAGCATTATTAATTAGTTAGGGAAGAAATAGTCTTATATGGTGGTCTATAAACACGCGCAGTCTCAACTATATATATATATATATATATATATATATATATATATATATATATATATATATATATGTTTAAAGACATTTTTATGTTTAAAATTCTTTTTATAGATACAAGTATTTAAGTAAATGCTCTGTTTATAATAAACAGTATTAAATAACATTTACCGGCCTGAATGTCCGAGAA
>OZ038483.1:70347993-70372993 GCA_964036315.1 Acanthosepion esculentum
TGTCGTCTTGAAAAAAAATTGTTACTTTGCCGTTTTTTTCGTTTTGTTTTTAAAAGAACGGTGCCAGTTCTTCGTTCCGTTTCCTTTCTTGAAGTGACAAGTAGCAATGTTAACGGTGTTTTATTGTAAATAATCCCAGAGAAAATAATATCGAGACACAGATGTCTTTATGAATTGTTTATATATCGTTTTAGTTTTTTTTTTTACCTTCTAGAGAAAGTTTTAATCTCTATGAAAAAAAAAGCTGCCGAAAAAATATTTCTAATAAAGTCATTTAGATTATTTTTTTTTCGGTTAAGATATGTTGAATATTGGATACATTTTTTTATGTATTGTTGCTTCGTCGCTTAATATTATATAATAGACTCGCTCTCACTCCATATATATATATAGGGTGGCACCAAAAAACGGGAATTTTTGAAGTGCGTATTGCCAGACATGAGCAAGTGGCAACACTGCGAGACAGTGACCTTGAGCAAGTAAACATTTCGCCATTTTAGTAACAAGAATGAAATTCACAATATCCCAGCTGAGATGTTGCAGCAGTCAATGAGGAATCTCAACAGCAGATTTCAAGAATGCATTCGTACAGGAGGACGCCATCTACAGGACATAATTTTTTAAAAATGAAAATTCCATCATTGTTTCTTAAATGGTATGTTTTAAGGTTTCAATTACTATGAATTAAATATTTTTCTTCCATCACTCTTGGTTTTATTGGATTGTTAAAAAGTTCCCATTTTTTGGGGCGTCACCCTATATATATATAAACATAAAAAATTTTTGGTCAGAGTTGAATTAGACCATGAAACAGTAATATTAAAATGTGCTTAGTACACAAGAAAATAAAAATAAAATAAAATGAATATTTAAAATGCAGTGCTTCTTAATTTGAAAAATATTTGGAGATCAGCCGATCACGTTACGATGGTTTCAACCTTTCGGTATCTTGAGGCGATCCGAGCTAAATACTTTCATAACGCCTCATTAGAGTGCACGAAGGCTGCCCTGAACTAATCCCTTGAAAATTTATGGACATATTTGAAAGAAAATGCCAGAGGAAGAAGTCCTTCAAATTCGGAGGAAGTCCTTCAAATTCGGAGGAAGTCCTACAAATTCGGTGGAAGTAGAAACTATTGCCAAGAAAGAATGTGGCCAAATACCTTTCAGAGTGTGTAGTGATCTAGCAAAGAAAAGAAGATTAAAGGCAATAATCAAGAATAAAGTTTACACAATTGATTATTGAAGCAAGAGGGCTAATATTTTTGCCCTGTGTTTAAATGTTTTTGATTTCTTTTATTAGGTTGGTGTAAAAATAATGTTGTTTTTTTGACATGATCTTGAATGTCAAAAAACCACATTATTTTTGCACCAACCTAATAATTATTTTTTGACATTTAATTAAAAAAAAAATGTTGTGGGCATAACTGTTCATTCTTTCAAGGCTATTATTTCATAATTTGTGAAAAAAAAGGCACAAGAAGTTTCCATGAAAATTTGAGGTATTACAGCGTTAACCCTTTGAGCCCTGCATTCCTGAACAATTTTAATCATTCTACCTGAGCTCCTGGGTCAAAATTCGCAAATAACTGGTATGTAATTTTCCACGGAAGATATAAAATAGTTGCAAGTGTTTACCCACCGTTCAGTCGGTGGCTGGGCATTAAGTCATTTTTCACTACCACTGTTCAACCTGTGGCTTGGCATTACGTCATTTTTCTTTACAACCGGTAAAACGGTGGTCAGGGCTCAAAGTTTTAAGTGTAATTATGGAATTCTGGGTGAATAATTATTTCCACAATTCTATATATAATTTTGTTTCTATCAATGAGAACATTACTTGAGTCTTATGATGACTTTTTGAAATGATGAAACGCGTTGCATGGGCTTTTTCGATTGGTCAATTAATTACGCAATATAAAATCTCTGTTTATCAGCTCACAGGCCCTAAACATTTACCACCGTAACCAATGATCACTTTTTGTTTTCAAAATTTTCGAGTATTAACCAGATCATCAATGCCACCTGAATTCACCTCATTCCTAAATGGGACCATTCCTTAAATAGTCTCCAAACCGATTCCAATCGGAATGCTAAAACGGGATGTTCCAAGATTGAATATATATAATCCCCAGACAAAGCTTTCAAGTAATTGGAAACATGGCTGCGTAATTGATTCAGTCATTTATTTATTTCTGATTTAGACTGGATTATTGGGCGGAGAGAAGGTTGACGTGTTCTATGCGTAAAATTGGACCCGAACAATATCAGTGAATGTGAGAAAGAAAAGATCAATTTTAGGTCTAAATCTCTTTTCGTTGTAATGCCTCGAGAACTACAGAAAGTAAAACAACTTTGGACCGCAGCTTTTCTTCCTTTTCCGTCCGTGTTTGGTTATCCTAGAGAAAAATACCAACAAAAGCAACGTCCTGACGAAAACCTACGAACAATCCACGGCTACTATTAATACTACGCAAACATCACCCCCCGCCCCAAGGAAGCTTCACAAGTTATGCTTATTCTTGTTGTCATTAAAGAGGGGGTGAAATCCTGACTCTAAAACATCAGATATACGCTTTCCATGCGACCCCAACCAGGAGTGATCACCTCCTGGTTACTTTCTTGGATTTTCTTTTAACCGCTAAATCTGACCTGTAGATTTGATAGTTTTCTAATTACACCAATGAAATTATTTATTTTTTCATTTAGAGTGATCCCTCTCTGCCTCTTTAGAATATCATTATTTTTCCTGTCAATTTTGCTACTAATTACTACTACTACTACTACTACTACTACTACTACTACTACTACTACTACTACTACTGCTGCTACTACTACTAATAATAATAATAATAATTTCAAGATTTTTTTGAATTTGAAGTATGAGGTAATCAAGACAACTTGGCTGTCGCATCGAGTTCTCAATACGTCTTAATGTGTTCAGGAAGTTTCAGACGTCTCTTTCTTATTTTAAGTGCAAATCTCTTTGTAGCTACCATTTTCTTTAGAACTTTCTCGGTGCTCAGATGTTCTTGTAAGGGAATTCACAAAATCCGTCTGTGCAACCGCATTTCTGTCGCTTTGTGTCTATTCATCAGGAAATTGTCCAGCATCCACCGCCATACATGAGGATAGATATCTTAAGACATCAGTTCAAAACAGTTTTCTTTATCTTCTCTACCCAATTACGTCAATATTTAAATTTATTTAGAGCAATTCTATAACTCCCAGATGGTCAATTATATATTATTATTATTATTATTATTATTATTATTATTATTATTATTATTATTATTATTGTTGTTGTTGTTGTTGTTGCTGTTGTTATTCTTCTCCAGTTACAAGCTCGATAGCAACGCAGCGTGGTGAGCAGTCTAAGTAAAGACAACTCTGAACTGAAAATCATATATAGCTCTGTCTTAGCAAATTCTATACAGATCAAGAGTTCACAATGGCTCTATATTCTCGATTCCTTCGTTATATCATTATTATTATTTCTTTTATTTCTGGCGTGTACACATTTCTTTCCAGGTCCCGTCCAGAGACCTAAGGTTAGAATGGCATCATGACACTTTCCACTGTAAATAAAATTACATCGATAAAGCCCTTCGTAAAGTGTGGGCTGTACTTGTGAGAACAATGTTTTGTATTTCTGAGTCATGGGCTTCCAGGAATCCCTTCAATTAGTCTACGGGAATTATTATTATTATTATTATTATTATTATTATTATTATTATTATTATTATTATTATTATTATTTCTTTGGATTTCTGTATTATATAAATTTCCTTCCGGGTTCCACCAGAGACCATAAGGTTTCTTTTTTACTGTTTTATTATGTTGTATTTACACTTCATCACCAAATTCTGTTATTACTGAATAAGTTCCTTATTTCTTTCATGTTTTTTTTGCGCAGATCATAATCCATTCTTCTGTAGTTTCTCGGTATCTTTGAAGACTGATTGTTCTGGTATTGTAAGAGATTTCTAGATGACCTACACTTCTGCCTCCTTTGGATTTGGGCACATACAGACGATTAACATCAGCCTTAAAATGATGCATGCGGTGCAAGTGAGAAGGTTCCTCGTTTTTACATCCATTCGCTTAATTTCACCTATGACCCACTAAGGATGTCGAAACAGTATTGAACCGCAGGGACAGCCAAATTGTTTATGTCTGATATTCTGTTTTGTGAATTTCACTAGGTATTTAACACCAGTTGGTTTGGTTATTTTGTTTAACCGCATTCCAACCATAGTGGTCATTTTATGCCGAAAATGATTTTGAGTGACTTTCATTTGGAAACATTTGGTTTTCAAAAATGTATTGCTGGAAACATTTGGTTTTCAAAAATGTATTGCTGGAAACATTTGGTTTTAAAAAATGTATTGCTGGAAACATTTGGTTTTAGAAAATGTATGGCTGGAAACTTTTGGTTTTCAAAAATGTATTGCTGAAAAGGTTTGGTTTTCAAAAATATATTGCTGGAAACATTTGGTTTTCAAAAATGTATTGTTCGAAAATGTATAGCTGGTAATACAATTTTTCCAAAAACGTACAGCCGACAACCTTATTTTTTCAAAAATTGCCTTTCTATTGGACACAGTTTATCGCCGTATCCAGTATGCATATACAGTTTACCATCATACCCATGGACGTGGATGCAGTTTACCGTCATACCCATGGACGCTTTAAAACCAGACGCTGGTTCCTAGTTATTTATAAGCTTCTCCTTGTTTCAGTTCCCAAATCTTTGTGACACAATCTAGAGCTATTGAGTGTGTTTCTATAATTCTCCCTTTCTTGAATATGATTTTTGCACATTTATATGATGTAAAATCCATACCGTTTTCATCACTGAAACATTTTACACCGATGAGGATACCCTTCAACTCATTGTCGTCTTTGGCAAAGAGTTTGATATCATCCATGTAGAATAGGTGATCAAACATTTTCTTTTTTAATTTGTATCCATAGTTGTAACTGTTTCGTACAGGCGAAAGCGGGTTAAGGACAGACGGAACAGAAGGGACGATTGGGAGTCTTCTTGAAAGAATCCTCGTCGTATATTATAAAAACAAAAAATTGGAAGTGGCAGTACCTTTAGTGTGATTTAAGTATAATGTTTTTCACAGTTCCATGCTATTTTTAAAGAAATTTACGATCACCGGAGAGACGTTTTACATTTCCAAAACCTTACGGATCCTAGAATGTGGTACACTATCACACTTTACGGTAATCTATGCAAAATGTGCTGATGTGTCTACCTTCTTTCCTGCAATTTTCCAGTTTTTAGTAGTTGATCCATACCCAAGGAAGAGGTTCATATGGTTGCGAACAATCATATAAACCTCTTCGACATCATCTCTGTTGCAGAAGAATGTTGTTTTCACGAGACAAGTGTAAGTACAATTCTTCGGAACACGCGTGATCCATTTACATGTGGTAGACAAACATGTTACTGGCTTATAGTTTTGGGGGATCATCTGTTTCATCCGTTTTCGTTAGGAGATATGTAATACCTTCAGTGATCCATTCTGGAATTTCGTTGGGGTTATTAATTAGTACTGATACATATGGCGCAAATCTTTTATAGATTGATAGCATTTGAAAGGGCCAAAAGTTGTGAACCTTGTCATGGGGATTTGGGGATTCTTTTAGAGCTGACCTAACATTATTCTTGGTTATATTTTCCGTTCTTGCTCAGTGTTCTTCTTCATTCTGGCTTGTTCTTGTTTGATCCACTCTGCATTGCGATTATATTCCTTTGGGTGGCTCCAAATATTCTCCCAAAACTTTTGCACTTCTCCAGAAGATGGTGGTTTTTATTTTAACTTCTATAACTGCTTCTCCAATTTTCCTGTAGAACTTCTTGGGGTCCGTTTGGAATATCATATTTTGTCAATAGAACATACAAAGCTTTTCATATCGTCTTGTTATTATTACTTTATTTCCTTTGATTTCTGGTGTATAATTATTTCTTTCTTGACCCCACCCAGAGACCCAAGATCAGAAATAGCGTAATTACATTTTTCACCGAGCATTTGTTTTACAAAAGCCCTTCGTAAGGTGTGAGCTGTACTGGTGAGTATTATTTTTTTTTAATTCTTTAAGGCTTTGTCGATTACGGATCCTTTCAATTAATCTATTGAAACCTTTTGCAATCAAGTCGAGGGCACCAACTACAAATGGAACTGTTGATGTTCTCACGTGCCGCATGTTTGAGATTTCGAGTTCAAGTTCCTTATACTTTGTTACTTTTTTGAAGATCTTCAAAGATACATTACCGTCTGCAGAGACCGCCATGTCAATAATAAGTTATATTTTGTTTTTGTGGTCTATGATGGGCGATTAACTTTGATTGATCTGGCTTTCTCTATTGTAAAGTCACATAAAATTGTTATGTCATACATATATATATATTTTTAGAATTGGACATAGTCCGACAATTTATTTAAAGACATTTAAACATAATATATATAAAAAGAGAGAGAGAGAGAGAGAGAGAGATTTTATCGCCTATGGGGTGTGTGTCGCCAAGAAATGTACACTCTTCGGGTATATCTTCGGAAGTTTGAAAATACGCACCCTTTTCTCACTGAAACCCCTCTTTAAATCTTCCTTCTGTTAGATTTTAATGCCTTCTCCACCTTCGGACCTCCCTGTCTCGTCTGTTACCCCTGTATATAGATCACAGGTCCCCCCACACTCTCACACATACTCTCACCAATTTTCCCCGGAGTTCTTGTTCCGTTTTCTTTTTTAATCTGTAGGTCTGATGAATTGGATCGTTCTTACGATTCCAATGGAATAAATTATGACCATGGAATATTAGTGTTTAAGTCTTTTTATTATATATATATATATATATATATATATATATATATATATATATATATAATAGATGTCCTATGTCTGTAACATGGTGTTGGTGGGGTTCATACCAATTTCTTGCGGTTTCCGTAAAAGTTGCATATTTTTCAATGCAGAAGCCATTCCATTGGCATGCTCCAAATATTCTCTAATTTTTCCCACTTCTTCAAGAGATTATGGCTTTTTGACTTCTATAACTGCTTTTCCAATTTCCCTGTAAAATCTTTTGAGCTCCGTCTCAAATATCTTGTTTTATCGATAGAACCTACAACACTTTTCACATCGTCTTATTATTATTTATTATACATTTGATTGTTTATTTCTGTTATTTTCTCAGATACGATCTTAATACCTTTGTAATTAATGCAAGGATAGCTGGTCACACCCGGTTACCCTGAGTATCATATCACTGTAATCTTTCTATAAGTATTCATCATTTTCCGGAATATCCTTGACGTTCATACGACGCTTACTTTCTGTAACTGTTCCACTGAGAAATCAATGCACATTTTCTTTATCTATGTCTCCAATTGCATGACTGTGGCCTTGTTCAACTTACAAAGCCTTACAATTTCAAGCTTCAACGTTGTCACTACTTGTTATTTCACTTCTTTCTCTTTTACCAATATGCTCGATATCTTTATATTGTATTATTCTTATCGCTATTATTATTATTATTATTACTAAAAATGGAGAGAGAGAGGGGGATGAACTAGAGAAGAGAGTCTTAGAATTGGTGATAACGTTATATCTGATATATGTGGATTTTTACACGTGCGTTATCAGTGGTTCTCTGGAGATCAAATGATAGTTTCCTTTCTGCTACACTCACAGAACTCTTATTCTTACCATTATTGAATTCCATCTAGTTTCATGTTCGCAGCGGGTGTCAATAGGTTCTGGCTATGGATTTATTTACTTATGTTGCTCTTATACCTTACTCAGCTGATTCGTTTGAAGATCCCACTTTCATCTATAATGTCATAATAACGACATAAGAAAAGATAAACCATGATAAAAAAAACGTCGCCATGATTCTGATTTGATTCGTTAACTGAATATCTATTTAGTGCACGCATAATATTTTCAATTATTAAAAAAAATGAACGTTATCCGAGGGACAAGATTTCTCATTACTTAATAAGGAAACAATGATATGTTAGCAACAGAATGTATTCAAATAAGATTTATTTCTTCATCTTCTTCTTCTTCTTCTTCTTCTTCTTATTATTATTATTATGATTATTATTATTAGTAGTAGTAGTAGTATTTGTGTGTTTTATGTTTTCTGCTTTGTATCCTGTAGAGCCGGGTCCAAACTATGGTCGTTAGGCCTTATAGGAGAATTTTCATTTAATTGATAGCACCTTTTCTTATTATATTGGATGTTCCTAGTAGGGCGAGTTTTGGGGGCAAATTCTATGTTTATGTTACCTGGGATACTGTTAGTAAAATTGTCCATTCCTTTTCTCACGATGCCCAGAGCTCCGATTACTATTGGTACAGTCTCAGTCTTCATTCCCCACATCCTGTTAATCTCGATCAACACCTCCATGTATTTGGACAATTTCTCGATAATTACCATCGAGGTGTTTCTCTCAGATGGTACTGCTATGTCAATAAGCATGCACTTCCTGATATTTCTTGTCTTTTATGATAATATTGTTGGCTTTTATTTCAGTGTCAGTTTGATTTGACATGCCCCAGAGTGCAGTTCTATCATTAATTTGGGTAACTGTGTCCAATTAGTGCTAATGCCATCTCTCAGTGGTTTTGATTTTTGGCTTCTTGCATATCTTCCAGCACACATATGTCACCGCATTGTTATGTCTGTAGGAATAATCATTTTTGGTAGTTCCGGATGTTCTGAGATAATATGGTCGACATTTTCATCATATTTTCCGCAGATCCTGCATTTCGGGTTAGTTCCATCCTTGATTATGTGACAGTGATAATATCTGGTTGGGGTGCTTTAATCCTGAGCTGCAATAATTAGGCCCTTTGTCTCAGCTTTCAACCCGGTTCTCCTCAGCCACTGAGGTGTTTTCTGTTAGACCACATCTGCTTCTTTCGTTCTTTTTAGGAATTTGCCATGCAAAGCCTTGTCCATCTAGTTATTGTTCGTAATTTTATTTGGCCAAATTATTATTATTATTATTATTATTATTATTATTATTATTATTATTTACCCCATTTATAGTGTTTGGTGTTTGTTCCTCATCTTTGTTGCCATATTCACGACGTTTCGAAAGTTGTAGGCTCCGGCCTTATTCAGGTGATTGTAATTTCGAACCGACCACATTATTTCGTTCGCCGGGGTAGATTGTTCTAGTTCCACGAGCCATGCCTCTTCCAGCTAGCTCAGTTTCAGTTTTTAGTTATTTCCCTAAACATCGGCGGACGAAATAAAGAGTCCGTTTCGAATTTCCAATCACCTGAAGAAGGCCGGAGCGTACAAATGTCGAAACGTCGTAGAATTTGAAAACAAATGTCAGGACAGCAGTCCGAACAATGTAAATAGTGTAAATAGTTACAATACCTCATCTCAGAAATATAGACAGATCCTATTATTATTATTAGTAGTAGTAGTAGTAGTAGTAGTAGTATTAGTAGTAGTTTAGTAAGTAAGTAAGTAAGTAATCAAGTAAATAATTCAGCAAAAGCCGTGTTGTAAATGGTTCAAAACAACAGAAAATCTGTTTAACCGGTCCTCACCCTATCTAACTAAATAGCCATAATTAACAAACATTGCTATATGTCAACCTTGCATTCTTTTAGCGATAGGTTAATATTTGCGTTGCTGAAAGTTCCGAAGATTCGGATGGAGCAGAACGAAAGTTCACTTTTTTGTAGTAATTTGATAATCCCTAGCCAATATCTTCTGAGGTTTTATAAGTAATTAATTTTCAGATTATACACTCAGTGATTAAATACTTTTTGTGTACTTATAGGGCTCTGTCTTTCAGTATGCATTATATGCGGTACAAACTGCCTGCATACAGATATAAAATAAATTAGATATGCGAAAATAGAAATGAACGTAAAATAAGGGGACTGGAGACCTTACCAGGATTTATTATCGGCGGGCGTAATCTTAATACAAGATATGCAGATGATATTGTGTTGAATGCCAATTCGGAAAGAAATCTACAGGACCTCCAAAAAATGATGGTAAAATTAAGCGAGATAAAAAGTACTGACCCAAAACTACATGAAGACATATTTTATGGTCATCAACAAAAGAAAAGAAAAACAGGATGCTAGCTACGAACTGGATATATGATCACCAAACAACTTCAAATAACTGGGAAGCGTTTTAGCAGAGGATGGAAAATGTTACGCCAAGAATCGAACATGCACTGGACTATCGAAAATATAAACAAGGTGATGAGAAATGAGAAAATTTCGTTAGAAAGAACGAAAAGTGTGATGGATTGCTGTGTGGTATCCATTCTCTTACATGGTAGTGAATGTTGGACAATCTCTTCACCTTTAATTGGAAGAAATGTGGTTTTACAGAAGGATACTGAAAATTCCACAGACAGAGCGAGTAAGCAACAAGGAAGTCTTAAGGAAAATGGTAACAGAAAGAAAACTTCTACTTGGAATCAGGAAAAGACAGCTAAAATTCCTTGGATACATAATGAAGAAGAATGATGGGGCTCGGAAAAATTTAACTGTCACGAAACATATTGAGGGAGAGTGAAGGCAGCGAGCCATTTACCTCACGAGCTTGTATGCATGGATGGTGTAACAGGGAGCTAGTGCCTTAGCAAAGAGAGAAAGACTGCCAGACAAGAAAGGAAGTATGGGAGAGCCATGATCTCTGTACTGAAGAGATAAAGTACATAGAAGTGGATGCGTTGTATTTCTATGGTTATTTACAATTGTCGCTTCACGAATCGGTAAGGTATCTTCTTTTTTGATGTGGCGTTTTCACGCATCAGTTGGTTGCGTCGTATATTCTTTGGCATTTTTTATTGTAACACATATTTTAATGATGGTTTGTTACTTGTTGTTTTTGTTTTGTGTGTATAAATCTTCTAGTATTTGTAATCGTTGTCTGTCTTTTTTTACAGGTTATGTATAGTACTTTTGTATTATTCATAAACATCTGTCGGATATATGGTAAATATATACCTGAAAGGCAAGAAATTCCACGATGCCAGCACACTACTTTATGAGTTGTAGTCTCAAAGATCGAGGTCATCTAAGAAATGACACCACATATAGAGTAATTATGTAAATCTGAATGTACTGGTTAACTTTAATGCCTCAAAAACAAATCTGCTCTCTTTCACCCACCACAGAGAACCCTCTCTGCTTCCCATTAGAATATCTGATGCTCAACTCCACGAGAGCACCTCTTTGCGACTGCTTCTTCTCACATTGTTCGCTGACATGAGATGGAACAAAAACATTGAATCAGTAGCGTCATCTACCACAAGGAAAATTGATTCTCTGTGTCGCCCAGAAAGTTTTTCTCACCCGAGTCCATCCTTCAAATCTTTAAATCAACCATTCGCCCTTGCATGGAATACTGCTGCCATATATGGTCTGGAGCCCCAACTGTTCGTCTTAAGGTCCTCGACAAAATCCAGAGACGGATATGCAATGTGATTGGCCCTGATCTGGTATCTCGTTGACAGTCGCTTTCTCACAGACGCGCCGTCGCCTCTCTCTGTCTTTTCTACAAATACTTTCACGGAAACTGCACCGACGAGCTACTATCGCTAATTCCCAAACTGCATGAATTTCAGCGTGCTACTAGGTTGGCATCTCAGTCCCAACTTTTCCCTGTCGAAACTGTTAAATGTAGCCGTCTCTTCTACTCCAACAGCTTCATGTCTCGCCTTTCCCGTCCGTGTAATTCCCTTCCTCTTGCTTGCTTCCATGATAGCTATAATGTCCAAATATTTAAATGAAATATCAATCGACATCTCCAGTTGCCTTGATCTAATTTCCCGTCCTTCTCTTCATCCTTTCCTCTATCACGCCCTTTAATCTTGCTCCCACTCTCTGTAACCCTTCGCGTCTTAGTGGCACTCCAGCCTTGCTTGGGGTGAAATGCTTAAAAAGAACTGCCTAGATGTCATTGGAGCATAAAATGGATCGACAAGGCGAGCTCGAAATCTGACCAATGCTATTGCGTTCAAAATCACTCATGGGGAAAGTTATAAATCAATCTCTACTTCCTCCTACGGGTTATATATAATAGGGTAGATGGATGATCTCGGCTTGAGTAAGAAAAGGAAAAATGAATTCAAAAACCGTATGGAAGGCAAACTAATGTTATCCCACTATATTTTCCAAGAACGCAGATTAGAATCAAAATGGAATATTTCTGCCATGTCTGGATTGGAGATACCTAATGTTACCTTCTAGACATGGTAGAGGTCAAAATAGTTTACGTCGTCTAATATGGGATGACTTATTTTTC
This sequence comes from Acanthosepion esculentum, assembly GCA_964036315.1. Classification (NCBI taxonomy): domain Eukaryota; kingdom Metazoa; phylum Mollusca; class Cephalopoda; order Sepiida; family Sepiidae; genus Acanthosepion; species Acanthosepion esculentum. The sequence continues at coordinate 70,360,307 of OZ038483.1, forward strand.
GCTCTACCCTCACTTTCCCTAGAGGCAAAAAGTCGTGAACTTAAAGCATAGCGAAGGTTTAGATGAGCTCACCTCATTAGTATTCACAAGTTCAGACTCTTAAAGTTAATGCTATGTCCACGGAGTCGATCTGCTCCCATTTCCTCCATATCCCATTTTAAGAATGGACTTCCACTCGGAGATTTTTTTTAAAAAAACATATGTATGCTTCCCTGAGCATTACAATCTTAACCTTTTCAAGTCAAGCGTCAGTAGCACTTCTTTTCCTCATAATTTTCACTTCCTTCTTTGTACTCGACACTTCATCTAGTAACCCTCTTCCATGAATGGCTTTTGAGGCTTGTATTGCGTGGATTTTACTACTGAAAAAAAAAATCCTCACAATTCGGAGATAATAAAAAGAATAGGTATAGGGCTCTGATCGCCTAAGCACCGTACAAATATTATATTTTTTTTCATAGTAAATCGAGGTGGAATAATTAATCATTATGCTATTTATACTTCTCGTGTCTCATCATCCACAGAAAATGGGACAGAAGCATTCTTTAATGAATGCATTCACATTTCAATGTAATCGGTATCGGCGCACTTCCACCTTTCATAGAACATCGGCGTTTCGTGGTTGTAGTCTAAAAACGCGACACTGCGTAGAGAAGACTTAGATAACTATTTCCGTGTCACTAAAATTGAATATATTCATGAGCCTTTGCCGTGTCTGAAATTGATTTTGACAGTCTTTTAGTCCAGTGTGAAATCATTTTCTTTTCCTTCCAGTGAATATTCCGTAACGTTCATGTAATCCTGACAGCGGATTAAATAAAATAATTCACTGTCAGAATTACTCTGTCTGTTAGTCCATCCTCTCTAAACCCCGCAGTTGTCAGGCTAAAATTTGGATTTTGCTTGGACAAAACGACACTATTGTGGGGTGGGGATCTTGTAAGGGAAGAATTCTCTACATATTGAACTGAATTGCAGAATGAGAGTTAGTCTCTCTCTCTCTCTCCCCTTTCTTTATCACACTCGCTCTCACTCTCTCTCTCCATGTGTGGTCTTCTTTGTCTGTCTGTCTCTTTCTCTCTCTCTCTCTCTCTCCCCAGGGTGAGATGGGTAAATTGTCGACATTTATATAGTTTGTTTTTGATTTTGTCGACTGCACGGTATAGTAGAGTGAGTTGTTCACGGTCTGTGAGAAAAAGAGTAGTATGACGCAATCAACTCCGCCAGAAATTTGGAAACTGCATGCTGTAATGCTTAGCATTTGCACCGGAAGCTCCAATACCAACAATTCAGAGTGTCTGTCTGGGTATCAATCCGAGGACAGTGCAGAGGATTACATCAACTGGCTTGAGAAGGTAGTACCGCTCTAGATAAAAATTCTGGCTGCTAGAATATCCTATCTCTGGCAAAATACACCATGCCACATAAGAAGTAGAACCCAGTCATGGCGGTCTACCAATTTCTGCGACCACATCACCTCTTAAATCTGGCCACCTAACTCCCCAAAATGCAACACCCTAGATTATTATGTGTGGGGTCCAGTTGAGCTAAAGACCAACAAAATTGCTTGTAACACCAAAGATCAACTGAAGGCAAGGATTATGGCAGCATTCATCGAAAACAAGAAGAACGCCCAGAAGTGTCGCAGGAGATTCTGAAGTCGTCTGAAGGCCGCGTTTGAAGCCAATGGCGATTTTATTAAATAAATTTACGCTTTTGTATTTCAAGTAATTTTTGTGTAATTATGGTAAATATAACTGTTAAAATGAGATGTCGTCATTGATATTTTCATTTTTGTGGTAATTTAGACGACAATTTACCCTTCCCTGTCTCTCTCTGTCGCTGTCTTTGACTCTCTGTCTCTCTGTCTCGCTCTCTCTTATATATATATATATATATATATATATATATATATATATATATATATATATATATATATATATAATATGAAAGGCTCAAACACTAATATTCCATGGTTATAATTTATTACATTGGAATCATAATCACATATCCAAATCATCAAACCTACAAATTCCCAAAAATCATTTATATTCTTACTCTGTCCTGGACATTGAGTTCTACCTGGATCCTATCCTCTTGGGAATTTATGCATATATATATATATATATATATATATACATATATATATATATATATATATATATATATATATATATATATATTGACCACTAATCTTATCAATATATATATATATATATATATATATATATATATATATATATGATGGACTTTCCCGTCGGTTTCAACGTATGAGGTTGCGACAACTGTGCTTATTCAACCCTGTGTGTAAGTCGCAAGTGACATTTCAGTCCTGCTAGTGATTTGCAAAGAAGTCTACAGATTGTGCAAGAGTGTGGATTGTTGGAGTGTATGGCTGGTACAGCAGCAAATATTTTAGTCCTTTCCCTATTGTGACGAAGCTTGGTGATATTTGATGCTGCATTGTTCTTGATGCCATTGTAGCAAGTAGTCCTCCACTCATTGCGATCAATTGCTATGCCCTCAAACGTAGCATGATCCATATTCGCAGCTGAGAGGTTACTTTTCAGTTTGTCCCTGTATCTAAGCAATGGTCGGCCCACGCTTCGATGACCACTGTCAAGTTGACTATACATGAGCATTTTTGGTATTCTGTTGTCTTGCATACGTAGCACATGACCAGCCCAGCGTAATTGTGACTTCATGAGAAAGGAATCAATACCATCAATATTACACATGGTGAAAAGGTCAGCATTGGCCATCCTTTGGCTTGGGTTTATTCCACAAATTTCTCGAAGACGGCCCTTGTGAAATACATCCAACTGCTGAATTTGTCTTCTGTACAGTGTCCAGGACTCTGAACCATACAAAAGTGTTGTAAGGACTACAGCCCTGTAGACCTGTATCTTGGTCTCAAGCCTAATACCCCGGGGTTTCCAGAGTCGGTGACGAAGTTTCCCAAAGGCACTAGAGGCTTTTGCTATTCTATTGACTATCTCATCATCCAGTGTTCCACTTGAGTTAACTTTGCTGCCAAGATATTTAAAGTTCTTTACATACTTCAGATTATGTCCGTCAACTTGAATTGGTATTTCGGGAAAAACATGAACGGGTGGGTTTTGCTTGACGCCTCTTATTTGCTTTGGTGCGGGGGCTGACTGGTGAACAACATCAGTTTTTGTAATGCTAATTGTTAAGCCGAATGCTTTGCAAGCAGCAGAGAATCTGTCCATCAGGCGCTGAGCTTCGTCAAAAGAAGTAGCCACAAGCGCAGCATCATCAACAAACAGTAAGTCACGAATTACACTGGTTCGAGTTCGGCTTTTGGCTTTAAACCTGCGAAGGTTGAAAAGGCCACCTCTTGTCCTAAATTGAATTTTGACACCATCCTCGGTCTCAGCAAATGCATGTTTCAGCATTACGGAAAAGTAGAGGGCAAACAGTACTGGGGCCATAACACATCCTTGCTTTGTGCCATTTGTGACGCCAAAGGAATCAGAGGTTTCACCATTTGAAACAACATTAGCCTTCATTCCCTCATGGAATGATATTATGACTTGCAACATGTTCTCGGTTATACCGAGCTTTCGCAAAACCTTCCACAAAGCAGCCCGGTTCACAGTGTCAAATGCTTTTGTGAGGTCTACAAACACCATATGCAACTCCTGATTCTTTTCACGAACGTTCTCAGCAACCTGTCTCAGGGAGGAAATCATGTCTATGGTGCCCCGACCTGCACGAAAGCCACTCTGCGACTCAGGGTAGATATCATCAACCACATGCTGCATGATCCGGTTCAAAATCAATCTGGCCAAGATCTTACCAGCGATAGAAAGAAGAGAAATGCCACGATGGTTATCACATGTCTTCCTATTTCCTTTGTTTTTGTACAAATGATAAACTAGTGCATCTTTAAAGTCTTGTGGGACCATCCCCTGTCTCCAAATTTGGATAAATAATCCCAGCAATTTCTTTACAAGCTTTGTGCCACCATACATAAAGATTCCTGGTGGGATTGCATCTTTACCTGGTGCTTTCCCAGACATAATTTGTTTAATAACTGCTAAAACTTCCTGAAAGGTTGGTAAAAACGACAGCTCTGGAATTTCTGGACGTTGAGGAATTGATTCCAGAACACCTTCAGTAGAAGATGTGTTGTTGAGGACATTATCGAAATGTTCCTTCCACCGTTTGAAAATTTCACCCTTGTCTGTCAAGAGGTCCCCATTTGCTGAAGTAACCAGTGAGAGACTATTTTCCTTCGTAAAAGGCTTTTGAGTCCTTCCTATCGAATGCTCTCTGAAGATAGGTAGTCTGTGCAGACCACCATGCCTCTTTCATTGTACGCAGGGCTCTTTGAACCTGGGCTTTACAGGTTGTGTAGGCTTTCTTTTTGCCCGGTGAGTTTTTATCCTCGATCCAAGATTTGTGTGAACTATGTATTGATATATATATATATATATATATATATATATAGAGAGAGAGAGAGAGAGAGAGAGAGAGAGGGGGGGAAGCGAAAATGTTTTTGGTTGTAATGTGGATTTTTTATAAAATATATATTATGCTTTATTTTCCCTAATTTAGCTTTAGTGAAATGGGTTTTTATATTTTCTCCATATATTTGTTCTACCTTTTCATAGAGGTTCTCCTCAAGGTAAGCTAATGTTAGGATGGCATATGCTGGTGCCATTTTCGTTCCCATTGCGGTACCTAGGATGTTGTTATAGTTTTTGTTGTCTAATTAAAAAGTGTTATTGTTTAGAATTAGGTCAATACTATGTATAATGAATTCCCTAATGAATCTGGGAGGTATAGTGTTTCTGGATGATTTTCAATCCAGAATGAGAATTTAAAGACGGAACAAATATATAGGAAAAATATAAAACCCCACCTAACCAAAGGAAAATTATGGAAAATAAATCATAATATATATATATATATATATATATATGTATGTATGTGTGTGTGTGTTTGTGTGTGTGTGTGCGTGTGTATATATATATATATATATATATATGTATATATATATATACATTGTTTTGTAAAAATATATATATATATATATATATATATACAAGGTAACCAAAAAAGTTCTGTCTGGTTTTTGATTACTCATTGAATGAAGTTGAAATATATACTAAATGCGTGTAGCAATTGTTTTGAAATTCGGACAGCCGGAAGTAGGAACATCAGACGTTATAAAAAACACGCGCACCGTGCCCAGCCATCAGTTATAAGCCGGGCAGCTGTGCGAAGGATGGTAGTACCTAGATATCTCTTTAGGTGCTGTCTGCTTTACGACTTCAAAGTGGGCTTATCAGCAGCTGCATCAAGTCGCCGCATATATCAGGCGTTCCGGGATAGTGCTGTGGATGAACGTACTGCATGGCGTTGGTTTCGAAAAAGTTGGGATGAGCCTCGCAGTGGACGACTACAGGTCTTGAATGACGGAGTCCTGAAGGCGGCCATTGAAGAGGACAGTAGTCTAATGTGTGGTCTATTTAATCGAAAACGTTGAACTGTCTTGCAAAGAGAGTTCAACGTTTCCGAGTAAATAGACTTCACCTGCACCGCCTAGGTAAGACGTACAAACTGAGCAAGTGGGTTCTGCAAACGCTGTTGGAGGTCCACAAGGGACAACGAGTGGCAGCCTGCGTATCGCTGCTTTCTCGCCACCGTACCGCATCATTATTCAATCGAGTGCTTACCAGTGATGAAACGTGGATTCTGTACGAAACTCCTAAGCGTTCCAGATATTGGTTGTCTCCTCAGGATGCTGTCCCGCACACCGCAAGACCGCCTATGCACCCACGCAAGATTATGCTTCGTGTCTGGTGGACAGGTCATCAAGTGGTTCATTCTGAACTGCTACCAACGGGTTAAACGTCACTGGAGACCTATACTCGCAGCAATTAAAACGTGTGCAACAGGCATTGCGCCAGAAGGAACCAGAACTGGTGAATCGCAAAGGTGTGCTTTTCCTCCATGAAAATGCCAGTCCGCATGTCGCGCGAGTGGTCAGGGATAACATACAACAACTTGGGTGGGAGACTTTGTGCCATCCACCTTATTCACCTGAACTTGCGCCATCCGATTACCACCTCTTCCACTCCCTGGATAATCATCTTCGTGGGAAACCCTTCACCAATGAAGCAGACTTGTGCAAAGCCCTCATGGACTTCTTTGTGTCAAAACCCCACGAGTTATACCGCAAGGGCATTGAACAGCTGGAAACACGTTGGCAGAAGGTGCTGGATGCCGATGGCGATTACTTCGAAGACTAAATATAAGTGACACATACTGTGAAGCATTTTCTTTTTTTCCTTTAAACACGGACAGAACTTTTTTGGTTACCTTATATATATATATATATATATATATATATATATATATATATATATATATATATATATATATATAGAAAGAGAGAGAGAGAGAGAGAGATACACAGTTTTGTAAAAATATCAATAAGAACACCGGATTATATTTCTCACTATTCTTTCTTTTTTTACTATAATATATATATATATATATATATATATATATATATATATATATATATATATATATATATATATATATATATATATATATATATATTATAGCAAAAAAAAGAATGAACGGTGAAATATACAATACGGTGTTCGTATTGATATTTTTATTTTTACAAACAGTGGTCAATGTAAATTTACAGAGCACAAATATTATAAATGAACTGATTTAAAAATATGGTTTCATTACTACACTATGCTGTATAGCAATAAAACCATATTTTTTAAATCAGTTAATTATATATATATATATATATATATATATATATATATATATATATATATATATATATTTTCTCTCGCTGATTGTTTTCTCTATCTATATCTCTTTCGCTCCCCTTCAATTTCTTTGTTTCTCTCTCTCTCTCTCTCTCTCTATCTATCTATCTATCTATATATATATATATATATATATATATATATATATATATATATATATATATATATCACGCGTCTTTCTCTCTCTCTCTCTCTTTCTTTCTCCGGATTTCTGTCCTGTTTCTATCTAGAAAAATGGAGTATTGTTGCCACAACTTCTCTGTCGCTGCCAATCATTATTTTCCAGCATGGTGGATTTAAAAATTGTTTACGCCACCACCCCTTGCGGACGATGAAATATGTAAAACCCTTCAACTCCTTTCCGATTGATGAAACGTCTCATGTCTATCGATACTCTACCGCTATTTCCATGGCCGTTATTCAGCCGAACTACATTCCTTCGTTCAATGAGTTCAGACCTTTACTGCCAGGACACAACGGACCACTCTCGCTGCGTCACATAATCCCCACCCTCTTGGTGTTACAGTAGTCAGAATGGAATTTAGACATCTTCATCCCGATAACCTCTGCTTTGTGAAACTGACTGCCAAGAAGATGCTTCCACGGCCACTACAACTTCAACCACTTCAAGTCTAAGTACAACTGTTATATATCCGAGGTATCCTCATAAACTGCGCTTATGACCCCCACTTAAGGCCATGGAACAACATCATCCAGTAACACTTTACTTTAAGTGGCTCTTGGGCCTTGAAATCAAGTGAAAACTTAGGGACATCCATATTTCTAAGTAATGAATGTATTTATTTATAAACGGGCATTTGTTTATTGCATCAAACATTATTATACTAGATACTCGTATTTGAAACAGACGCCTCATTTTATGTTTACTTTAACTTTTACTTTTTTTACTTTGTACGTCTATTGGCCTGCTTATTCGAGAAATCTTAATGAAGAAAATGAATCGAACTTGCGTCCCACTGTGTAGGATGATCCTCTGCCTGATTCAGTGAGCTTATATCGCTCAGCGACGGCAAGAAAGACACCATATAGCAAGGCTCTTTTCCTTCCCAGTGAGGGAAGGTGCCTTCCTTGAAAGGGTAAGTAGAAAAGTGCTCTTTTGTGAAGCTTTTCGTAACCGACCGCTAAATTATACATTTAAATTATATTTTAAATATTCATCATTATTTGCAATGGGCTGATACAGCATATCAGGGAGAACTTCGATATATTTTGTTTAAAATTCCCCTAGTTTTGAGTCGAAGAAGACTTCCGACGTGCTCTGGTTTTCATTATAGAAAATCCTCCTCGTCATAGAAATTAGCAGATAATGTAAACGCTAATAATCTTCTTGTTGCAAGATCAGGTGAATACTGTGTATGGGGTAAACAAACCAAGAAAGTTCCAAGTTGTGTTATTCTTGTTGTTTACAGCCTTGCATTGTCATGGTCGAGAACATTAAAATTCACTGTGTACCCTACCAGTACCGTGAGAAACTAATATAATTTAATCTACCGCAAATTTATTATTAAATGCTACACATTATTAATAGTTAGGATGACGTAGTCACCATTATAATTTGTTTCCTAAAATGGGAATTTCTTATTCAAACCTGTTCTTTTTAATCTAAACTACCCTGCCTTTCAAGTCCGTGTTTGCTGTAGAGTCTAAGTTGGTATTTTCTTTGAGCGGACTTTTTGTAGATACTTTATGTTATGGTCCAGGTTAGGACCAAGGAAGAACAACACGAACACAAGAGTAGAAATAACGAAGATATATTACACGGAATAATAATACAAGATGTGCAAGGTGTTAGTATGACTGTCAGTCTGGTTTGGAGTGAACTACTATCGGCTCGACTCGATTCGTTTCTCTCTCTCTTGAGAGGCGTAGTATACATAGTGTTAGGAAGAGTTCATTCTGTAGTTATAGGTAAGGACCCATAACACTTTATCCAAATAAACCTGAATAAATTTTGACCTTTGATTTAAATGCAATGTCAGTTCTTATCTTTTGCCGTGTTAAATCCTATTCATCTCGTCTTAATAACTGTTTTATTTTCCTTGTATTCTTTCACACTCAATAACACCTAGCATCGGAGAACCTTTATTGTCTAGTTTGGGGTGACATGATATTAAAAAATGGTGCTAATTTATTCTAAGTTTGAGCGGCAAATGAACTAATTCGAACTCATCTTGTGCCCAGGATATGTATTTCTGCTTTTCAAGGCAAACGGCCTCTCTCTCTCGATTTTGATCATTGGCGCAAGATAGTCTTTCTACGCTTATTATCTCCCATTTCGCTTTTTGCTCTGATAAGCTGAAATCGATTTTAATGCATTTACTGGGCGTGTGTAAAAAAAAAAAAAAGTTCGTGTGTGTACAGTAATAAATTTGTTAATAGATCTGGAACATCTTCCGTGGCACGACGATCTTATCCGGAAAGTGGTAAATGGATGGAAGCAAGTTTTCTTCGGTAATCATCAGAAAGAGACGGTCTAAATAGAGGTGTTCACAACCAACATTCACTGATTAGTCTGTGAGTTGGGCACTTCTCTCGCCTGAATGGCTCGCAGGGTTATTCTCACGCCATCGCGCCCGCTTGCATCAATCACGTTGACGCTGTTTCTACTGTCACTACCAATTTTCGATCTTTACAAAAACCATTTATCAACTATTTGCCTATGTCCGCCCAAAATTCCATCTCACTTCCTTTCGCATCCATTTACACTTTTCCCGGTAAAGGTTTTGACACTGTTTAAAATTTGTTATAAAAAGAAGTGAATATTTAGGATGTGTGGGAGGGATATTTCCTGGTTATTTTGTTGATATTTAAAACAGTCCGACTTATTACGACACAAGGAAATAGAATTCGCAAAATAGAGTTAGAAATGGCAATGGTATCATTTGCCATGTTCTTAAAATATTTTAAAAAATCATTGACCGAGCAGCCAGTGCTGCATTCAGGGGAATTTTTTAAAATCTTTCTATCTAAAAGATTTTTTTAGGAAAGTAGGTTTCTCATACTCGGTAAATGTTATTATTCCTTCCAGTACTGATGACAGTTTTCTTCCTAGCCATTTGTTTGAAGTTGTGTGAAACTTTAACATCAAGAATATGTCATTATTTTTAAATTTTCGAGTTATATGTGATATCTATGTTGCTGTTGATGAAATTCCTCAGTAGTTTCTATTATTTGTTACAGTTATTTGCGATTATGTAGCGCCAGACCAGGATGTTCAAAGGCAGATGGTCATCGGCAAGGCCTACCGGATTCATTCGTTCAGATTTTTTTTTTTTTTTTTTACACATGATCACCATGTACAAAGCCCAAGAACCACTGGATGTAGAGTGTTACAGAATATTAGGCACCATCGCAAGGAAGGTGATAATGCCACCAAGACGCAAGCTTCCCACCGGATGTGAAAGAAAAGACTTTAAAAGGAACTGGAAACCCAGACCGGAACAGGAAACAAGAGATAAACGTCATCTTCTGTTCAAAAGACCGGTGAAGCTGAGAAAGCAGTTAAACACTACCGACAGTTTTGACAATTCCGAACGAGTTGGTCATCATGCTTGACATCTATAAGAAATTCTCGATATTTTTTTTAAGCATTTCACCCGAAGCAAGGCGGGAAGCCAATAGCACGCAAGAGGTTACAGAGAGTTGGAGCGAGAGCAAATAGGAGTGATAGAGGAAAGGATGAAGAGAATGATAGGGGATAGATAAAGGCATCTGGAGACGTCGATTGACATTACATTTGAATAGTTGGAGATTATAGCTAACAGGGAAACAGGAAGAGGGGAGGGAGTTCCACAGGCGAGAAATACGAGACATGAAGCTATTGGAGTAGAAGAGACGACTACATTTAACAGTTTCGACAGTGAAAGGGTGTGAGCGAGATGCCAGCCTAGTTGAACGCTTAAATTCATGAAATTTGGGAACCAGCGAAAGCAGCTCATCGGATATAATGGGAGTATTTAATTACATGAGTCGATTTTTTGTTCTGCGGCAATTTGAGGTGCTGTACGAAACTACCGTTCGCACAGCTTATTCTATGTTTAATCTCGTTATCTCCTATGCGAAATTTATAACTGTTCCATACACAGAAATATCGGACTCTTCTCCGTGTAATGGTTGACAAGCTTGTCTCGCTTGATCAATTACGACTGAGTAGTGAGTTCGGTCATCAATGAGTGCCCCACTCTTTCAGCCTTGTGCCACATCTAAGCTACGCCTAGAAAATCATTGAGCACCTCGGCCAGATGCAATGGTTAACAAGCCTGTTACGCTAGAACCATCACAATAGTGAGTTCGAGCCTCAATGGGTGATTCATATTTGAAGTTGTGAGGGAGAATAATTCCCTACAAGTTTGGACTCGTCCGTCGGACAAAAGACATAAAATACGCCTACATCAAGAGGAGTAGCAGGAGGAGTAGTTGCCTTTTCTGAAAACAGTCATACATGGCTAAACATTCTCTTCCTTAGTTTCTATTCTACATTGTTTTCCTGTACCAAAAGGTAATAAACTTGTTAAACTAATTCCAGTTTCCTACTGTTATTTTTACAGTTACAAGAGGAGTGTTTAGTAATGTACTGAATCAGAAGTTATTTTTGTCCAGTTCCTGAAGATTCTACAAAAACAAATGTGCTGAAGAAGCTGGTAAAATGATTAGTTCCTTGTTTCGTTTCAGAGCGTTCTTTACTCTGTCTGCAATGCTTACAAGAGCCAGATTAAACCAAAAACGAAGTATTGCTGTCAAATCTGGGCTGGAACTACCCAGCCGTCGCTTATCAGTCGTGTTCACAAAAGTCCAGGTCGCCTTGTAGGTGATTAATTATTTTCCACGCTACAACAGATCAAACAACGGAAACCTCTCGCTTATTCATCGCTATTTCCGTGGAATTTGTTCTGACGGCCTACATTCATTAGTTCTACCCGTTCAGACCTTCTAGGACCCGTAATGCCATGTTCATTTTGAAATATCATTTCCATTACATTCGTATTCCACTCATATGAAGGAAATTCTATTCGGATAGCTTTTTTTCCCACAAAACACTACTTTGTTAATCATGGGAAAACCAAGTACGGTAATCATTGATGTGCGGGTGGTGTAATATATAGTCACTCGGAATTGTTAATCTGAGCGACGAGTTCCAATTTCAGTCTGATTTGTTATATTCACTTACGCACAAATACCCTTGGGAAAGGTATGAATCTACCTCTTCTTCCTTGTATCAATAAATTATTATTTAAAACAAAAAATCTAACCATCTAAAAATATTATCTGGCTTTAATTAACCTGCAATGCAGTAGAAAACGAAAAAATCAATCAATTTGTGGACAACCTTAATTCCTTCAAGTCTAAAGTCAATCGTACCTTTCCAACATAACCTCATAATAGTAGGTTCTTACCACAAACACATTCAGCAATGATCTACCTTGAGTGGCTCTTGGATTCACATACAAGTGAAATGCTTGGCGTTTAATATGTTCAGAATTTTTTTAAATGTTATCTCTATGTACAATCTTTTTCTCAGATCGACGATTAATAATCATTTCAAACGAATGAATACCTAACGTTTTAAAAAAAATAGAATACTTTATCAAAACCTATTTCCTGTGACGCGTTTCGCCCTTTAGGACTTCATTAAATTTGTTATATTGGCGCAATTAAACATGAAACAAAAAAGGATGCTGGAAATTTAAAATGTCATTTATTTATATATTTATTTATATATTTATTTATATATTTATTTATATATTTATTTATATATTTATTTATATATTTTAATCTAGGCGATTTAATTTCATTTCAATTCATTTTCTTTTTCTTTCCATCGATTTTGTTAGTGGAC
>OZ038483.1:70377993-70405493 GCA_964036315.1 Acanthosepion esculentum
TTAAATTATATGTGGTTCAAAGTAACTGGCCTAATAAATTTATATATTAAATTATATGTGGTTCAAAGTTACTGGCCTAATAAATTTATATATTAAATTATATGTGGTTCAAAGTTACTGGCCTAATAAATTTATATATTAAATTATAGGTTCAAAGTTACTGGCCTAATAAATTTTAGATCATCTCTTTCACCTGTTATTGGTAGGGGATTTGTAAAACCTTCACTGGTTCATTCTGGAATTCCATTCCGATTATTAATTAGTATTGATAAATTTTTCCCAAGGGATTTATAGATTGATGACAGATGATAGATCCAAAAGTCATTTCTTGGGGGTTTCCGTTTCTTGTTTTATGTTGATCCATTCTACATTGGGATTATAAAGGGGGCTTCATTAAGACGGATTATATATAAGGATGTTTCATTAAGACGGATTATATATAAGGGCGTTTCATTAAGACGGATTATATATAAGGATGTTTCATTAAGACGAATTATATACAAGGGTGTTTCATTGACATATTATATATAAGGGTGTTTTATTAAGACGTATCAAAGTTAGCAGTGAATAAATCAGTGCTTTTGGTAAAAATTTATTTATTTCTCTATCGGATTATGTTATTTAAATCATGGCAATTATGTGTGAAAAATAATATCGCCCAAATGTCCGCCAAATATGAAAGAAAAAGAAAATAATCATTAGACGCTCAAACTTAATTAACATTTAAAATCGGTCCAAGTTATTGGAACACTCTTTATTTCATTAGTCTGCTCCCAATATTCTACCACAACTTTGGAACTTATTCAATAAATGGCGTCTTTTTGACTCCCATATCTTCTTTTCCAAATTCACTGCAAACCTTTGTGAGGTGAGTTTGGAATATCTTTTCTCGATAGAAATTAAAACGTTTTCCATATAGTCTTATTCTCTCTCCCTTTAATTGCAGTTTCTGCTTAACTATTTGCCTGTTTGTTGAAATTTCATTTATTTGTTTAATTTTTCTTTTTCCGCTTGATTTCCCGCCTTTCAATAAGGAAACATTCGGATTTCTTGAAATCTCATCTAATATCAATAACTCACGTCTGATTTCCCCAATTTCTCGCTTTAATTTTACCTTCCAAGCAGGTCCTTCTTCTTCTTCTTCTTCTTCTTCTTCTTCTTATTATTATTATTATTATTATTATTATTATTATTGTTATTATTATTATTATTACTATTATTATTAATATTTTCTTTGATATCTGGCGTTTACACATTTCTTTCCGGGTCCCGCCCAGGGACCTAAGGTTAGAAATGGCATCATGACACTTTCCACTGAAAAAAAAATTACATAGATAAAGCCCTTCGTAAAGTGTGGGATGCACTTGTCAGAACAATTTTTTGTATCTCTTTGAGGCATGGACTTCCAGGGATCCCTTCAATCAGCCTACTGGAATCTTTTCCAACCAGTCCAAGGGCTCCAACTACAACTGGGATTGTTGATGTTCCCATGTGCCACATTATTATTATTATTATTATTATTATTATTATTATTATTATTATTATTATTATTATCAAAATAAAGAGAGAGTATAACTAAAGAAAAGTTTTCGTAGAATTAGTGATAAGGCTGGATCTGATACATGTGGATTTTGCACGTGTCTTATCAGTGGTTCACTGGCGATCAAGCGATGGCTTCTTGTCAGCTCTCCTCACTTAACTATTATTATTATTATCATTATTGAATTCTATCAAGTTACATGTTCACAGCAAGTGTCAAGAGTTTTGGACGATTTATTTATTTATCTTGCTCTTATATCAACACTTCTGATTCGTTTGAAGTCGACGCTATCCTCTGTAATGTTATAATGACAATGGATCGATGGTTAACCTTTCTTTTTCTATTTGATCTCCGACTAATATGCCCGATTTTGTTGTGTTCCAGTTTCTTATTTCTTTGTTCTGAAAATCTTGCATGTCTCTGTTTCAAGGTCTTAAGTTTTATGCTCGTACCATTCCATTATTATTATTATTATTATTATTATTATTATTATTATTATTATTATTATTATTATTTCATTTGATTTCTGGTGTGTACAAATTTCTTTACGGGTCCAGAGACCTAAGGTTAGAAATGGCATCATGAAATTTTCCACTTACCAATTAAAACACACACACACACACATATTTTACATAGATAAAGTCCTTCGTAAGGCGTGGGCTGTACGTGTGAGAACAATTTCTTTTGTATTTCTTTGAGGCATGGGCTTCCAGGAATCCCTTCAGTGAATCTACTGGAATCTTTTTAACCAGATCGAGGGCTGCAACTACAACAGGTATTTTTGATGTTCCTATCTGCCACATTTTTGAGATTTCGATTTCAGTATCCTTGCATTTTATATAGCTTTTTGAAAATCTTCAAAGATACATTGTAGTCTGCAGGATCTGCCATATCAATAAGGAAGCAATTTATTATTATTATTATTATTATTATTATTATTATTATTATTATTATTATTATTATTTGTGTATGTTATGTTTCCTGCTTTGTATCCTGTAGAACAGAGTCCATATTATTGTTCTTAGGCCCTATAGCAGAAGTACACTACGTAAACACTGATGGGTACCGGGTTTGTCAATATCAGCATGTCTGTTACGGGCAGAATAGAGGCCATGGTACATTGCACGTGATTTCTTTTGTGATTTCTTTTTTAGTGTATTTGCAGTAGGTGTATTATGGTTTATTTGGATTTCTTTACCCACTTGAAATTTTCTTTTGTATCTGTTGTCTTCCTTTATGATTGAATAATATTTCTTATTTCTTTCATGTTCTTTGACACAAATCATCATCGAGTCTTCTGTATTTTCCAGATATCTTTGAAGACCGGTTTTGTAACAGAGTTCCAGTAGAAAGAATCCTCTACTTCCTTCGGGTCGGGGTTCATATAGACTATCATCACCAGCCTCAGTTTCATGCATACGATGGATAGTGAGACGTTTTCTCGATTATTATTATTATTATTATTATTATTATTATTATTATTATTATTATTATTATTATTATTCTGCTTACTTCTTGGTTCGTTGGCTTAAGGCTATATCATGTTCAAACACCAATTCAAGCCTGGCCAGTATCTAGGTGGATGGCCGCTTGTGAATTCCAGGTTGGATGTGCGGAGGGTGTAAAAGTTAAAGGCTCTTAATTGGGCATCGGAGTGCATAGTTCCAATTCTAGTCGGTTTGGTTCGGGTACTAGCAAATACCCTTCGAAAAGATATGAAATGTACCTTTTCTTCCCAGAGCTATGGGTTAATTAAATTAGTAGGAGCTTTATCAGTAAATAATTATTATCTCTAAAAAAATTCTTAAAATCTAAAAAAATTATTTTCTGGCTTTCAATACTGCAAAAGGTCGATAACCCATGAAAAACAAAACAATCAATCAATCAATCTCAGTTGGTTAGTTCGTTCGTTATCACGTATGAGTTACTTTGCCTTTATCTCAGATAAAAAAATCGACCATTTCTGTTTGATTGAACGATAGACGGAAGAAAAATATATGAAAGTCCTTTTTTAGTATTAGATAAAGAAAGAAAGAAAGAAAGAAAGATGAGGTAAAATAGAGCAGGCGATAATACTCTCCACTGTTTGACGTCTGCTTTGATGAGATAGAAAACCTTGTCTTTTTTTAATCTTCACATTTGTACCCTCTTACTTCTTAAAAAAAATGATCTGCATTATATTTAAGATTGTTATTGTAATGTTTTGTTAATGTTCTTCAGCTCAAATATTTATCAAGGCAATAGAGGAATGTACATGAGTATCTTTTACTCGTGAAATTCAAAAAGAGTTTACTAACTTAAGAATTAGAATTCATCAGAAAATGAAAATAGGAAAAAGGTTATTCATTATTATTATTATTATTATTATTATTATTATTATTATTATTATTAAAAATATGGTGGGCGTTTTCGTGTCGGTTACAACTAAAGGTTACCCGGTGTTATCCTACGTTTAAAATGGATGTTTCCATTTACAATAACCTTGCATCGATGGAAGTTAACGTCTTCCTGTTTCAGGATTAACCTTCCGAAATTTTTCATCATGCAAAATCCATCGGTCTCATAATTCCTCTGCCCACACAAATATAACCTTCTACAATATCAGACAATGCTTAACATCCGCATCTTTTGTTGTTGAGGCTGTTTTTGTTATGGTTGGCGTTTCTTCCGCAACGACTCTTTCACGGGTGCGATGCATCTAATTAAGCCAATTCTTATATTCTGAATGCATTTATTTGTCATGACGAGCATGCTTTGAAAAATGAGCTGACATCAAGTTATCGACCGGAAATAAAAGAAAATTGCTTAATGTTTAGTTGTTTTTTGTTTTTTTCCGTTTTTGTTTTAATAAGAAACTTAAGTTCAAAGTTTTGTAGGAAATCCATGAACGTTTAACAATGTGGTTTTAAACATTGATTTAAATGTTCCCATCTGAGTATCGCTGAAGAGTAAATTTGGCAAATGTTTTTAAAATAAAATAAAATTGAATAAAATGTTGATTGATGATTCGATTTCTACGGATTATCAACCCTTTTCAGTTTATTTAATGTCAGAAAATATTTCTACATTGACAGAATTTGTTTTTGTTTTTTAGATAATACTATTTTTAGTGATCCAAATATTACTAATTAACCCATCGCTTGGGGGAAAGAGGTAGAATCAGAGGTTTTCTAATGATATATTCGCGTAATGAATATAACGAACCTAACTGAAAATGGAACTCAGCTCTCTGATTAAGAATCACGAGCATTTATCCACTACACCACCAACATACACGAGCTTACAGCACCTGGTATTCCCATGCGGTCACCCATCTAGATACTGACCAGGCTCGAAGTTTTTAACTTTAATGCTCATACATGAGCCGTTATTTAAACGTAATGCGTCTGTAAGCCGAATTAAAATGTTTCGTTTTTGTCATACTTCATTAAAGCCTTCCACTTCCATATTTTTGCAAAGTGTTAGGAAAACTTTAAATGTCATTTTTGGATGCGCCCCATAATAAGCAGATATTGTCATGGTAATAGTGGCAGAGATGGTAACTGGTGCGCCGAATCCAAATGTATTTAACCCAGAGATAAACGGTGAAATAAAAAGTTAGTCTGGGCTCACTATACAGAATGACAATCAATTAAATACAAGCAAAACCCTGAATTCCAAACACAGGTGCATACTCATCGCCTTTATTTGAGTAGACATGTCCAATGCGCCCGGGAGGTTGTCTATAATGACCAGTACTTGATGACATTAGAATTCACTGGGATAGATAATGAAAACCATGGATGTCAACCACTGCAGAAATACCAATGTTGATGTCACAGCTCCCTTCTAAATGAAGACAAAGAAGTACATTAGGACAAAAAGAAAAAAAGGGGCAAAGACACTAACCAGAGAACCAGAGTTGCTCCTTCGTCAGGGAAAAGCTGCCAGCCAGTTCCAGTCAAAAACAGCTTTACAACTTTAGGACTCAACCACTGGGACATTTGTGAAGGCACTTGATCCTTCACGCACAGTTATCAGTCGAGGATGATGATAATCTTTAAGATGACGGTATTATTTAAAAGTGTTTGTGGAAAAAGAGTTAATTTCAGATTATTTCAGTGAAAATCATAACTGGGTATCAAATCCAAAACTTAACATGGTTAATCCGTAGAAGTGACAGCACGAAAATGCAAGGAATAAAATAATAGTTTATTTTCAGTATGCAACAGATGCAAGGGATTCTCGGGAATTATATCATTATCATTATCATCATTATCAATTCAATCCTATGACCGGATGTGGTCATTGCGCAGGTGAGTAACTGAAAGTCTCCCACCATATGTTTCTGTTGCGAAACTTTCAGTTCTTTTATGACGTTCCCAGCCCATTCTTACATTTGTTATCTGTCTACTACGTTTGTCTAAAGTTGTATCTTCTATTATGTCAGTATAATGTTCGTTGTCATTAATGACGTGACGATACCATTTCAACTTTCCCTTTTTGAGCGTAGATACAAGGTCTTACGATGGATCTATTTCTTGTCTAACGGTGACCCTTAATATATCATTTATTATGCCGTTTACGTTCGAGATGTTTACGAAGGTAAGGCATCATCTCAATTCTAATACTTGGATTTTTCACTGTAATTTTTCTTTTAATATCCAAGATTCGCGGGTGTAGCGAAAAGTTAAGAAAGCCAATTCAGGCAATAGTCTTATCTTCGATTTTCCGGTAAATGTTCTTGTCTTTCTCTGTAATACATGTTTAATGTAGTTTGAATGTAGCAATCCGACGTAGGAAGTAATTTGTCCAATGTAACAGCACCAATGTCTCGTAGCACCTATTCAGGAATTCTTAAGGTTTTCCATATCAGAGGTTGGCAGTGGATATTTGGAAAGAATAGAAAAACGTACTTTTGCAGGTCTCCTCATCTGACAGGTTAGCAGTAGATCTTCCGAAAAAGAAAACAAAATGGCCGCCTTTATACACATCGGGTCGAATATTTCTAGTCTTCTGATTGGCTAAATCTTCTATGTGTGTACTATAAAATGAGTCAGCTCATTTTGGTTTGCTATACAAGTACACAAAATAATCTAACATTCTCCACGTTTCTTAGAATATTTGGCCTGATGTCGCTAAACTAAGAATAGTCTGGGGATGATATACGAAGTTTTAACAAGCTTTCCAACCCAAAGAACAAAGAAATCAAAGAAACAAATAAATTTCTGGGCGGTCCCAAAACGTGAAAATTGAAGAATTCCAGGAAGACTCGGGACAAAGAAACAGTATAAATATCTTCTAGCGTTAGAGAATAATTGAAAGTTAATCTGTCAACAATATGCCAGCTAATTGGTTCCACAGGAAGGGTGGACGATCAGAATATGAATTTTTCTTGATACAGAAAGTTTTCTTTTAACATTAACATGAAATAAAGAAAATAGACAAACAAAAGAGTGAAATAAAACAAGATAGATATATATCAAGGAATGTTCTTAAGACTTTCTCTAAATAATGAAATAAAAAGTTGAACTTACCCTATAGGTGAATTAGGAAGCGGTTGAGTTGTACTGCCTACGCCATATTCTTCTTTATTGTGGCGCTAACCTTTTGCATAATGTCGCGATTTCGAACTGAAGTGAAAGAAAACTGCCCTCACGAGTCCACAGCACGCATGATCTCCGTTTTTCATTTCTTATTACGTATGCCTAAAAGCTAAAACCGGTTTGCATCTGTTGATAGATTTTTTACGCATGCGCGGCTGGGAAAAGGGTTTAACGTCTGCTAACAGTGATCATTATATTTTTTTCCACAAAAATTAGAATCAAGGATAAAGAAAATCTTCTCTACCTGCAGGACTGAAGTCTGCATCTCATCTTACACGGAATCTCCTGTGAAAAACCATTCTTTTTCGTATCTGGGGGAACGTAAACCGAATATCTCATTACAAAGAGATGAAATACTGAGAAAATATTTACTATGCAACGTTGGATTTGAACAAATCAAAACTCTGTCCAAAAGATCTATTTCTGTGGGTAAAGAAATCGACTTGCATTTTTTTCATGACTCTACCTGTCCATATGTTAATAATGCGACGCAACATTCGGACTTACAATGGAAGTTCGTCTACATTATGTGCATTCTTCGAATCCGTAAGCTTTATATTATGTTTGGATGCAAGACAACACATCGTTTCTGTTCAACAATTTAAATGAGGTATTATGTACACTATTTACATTACTCAAACTATTGACCTCATCTTTGCCGCCATATTTATTACAACGTTTCGGCCGTTGTACTTCAGGTGGTTGGAATGTTGAACTGAACCCTTTATTTCGCTCACTGGGGTAGACCGTTCTAGTTTCACGTGCCATGTTTAATGGATGTCAGTTATCAGATATCTCCTGTCAATTCCCCACTCCAAGTTCGCCACTCCCTTAACCGGGTATTGAACTGACACTCATTCGGTCCTGTCACTGGATCTAACTAACGCCTTTATCCACTGTGCCATGTGTCCTGACATCCATTAAACATGGCACGTGGAACTAGAATAGTCTACCCCAGTGAGCGAAATAAAGGGTTCAGTTCGACATTCCAAACACCTGAAGAAGTCTGGAGCGTACAACGGCCGAAACGTTGTAATAAATATGGCGACAAAGATGAGGACAATACTCCGAGTAATGTAAATAGAGTCTCGAGGCCTTTCCAAATATCTAAAACTTTGTTGAAGATTTCATCAAACTAAAACCCCAAATCGTTTTTAACTCATCGAAGTGCACCATTCAACTGAAAGATAACCTCAGAACTTAGAAAGACAATGAAAATAGTTGTATGAATATACTTTATTTTAGAACAACAATGATAAAGACACCAGGCCAAAGACTACATTAAGATGGTGTATCCAGTTAGGTTCATAGGGGCGCCAGTGATTTTGTCTGGAATATCTCTCCTGGGGTGTGTTTTGAATTCAGAGTTGTCCTACCCGTAGACTGATTCCACCAACAACGCTATTGTGCTGGGTTTCCTTTTATTTTTGGGAAACAAAATTCAGAGATTTTTTTTATTCTAGCAGTAACACAAGGCAAGAGAATCCAGTTTTCTCTGCTTTTTAACTGACAGCTGGAAGGAAAAAAAACTTTCATAACTTTCTCAAACGCTTCATCGTCAAGTGAACAGGTTTATTCTGTCAGGGTTTGAACTCAGTACACAGATTCCATTTTTTGCACTGATAATCGTCACAACGCTCGTACCTCAATCACGTATATAGCTTGTTTTGATTTTTAATCATTTCACTCCAAGCAAGGCGATAATGCCACTAAGACGCAAAGGATTACTGAAGGAGAAAGAAAATTAGAATACTTTTAGAGAAGAAACCGGAAACCCAATCCAAAACAGGAAACAAGGGATAAACTTTTACTCTTGTTCAAAAGACGGGGAAGGAAAGTGGGAGTACTATTAAAACATGACATCGACGATTTTAAGAAAAAAAATTAAAATTACAAATCGATGAAACACTTCGTTAAAAGAATTACAGTTCAAAATATAAACGCGTTTAATAGTGAAAATATAGGACTATATATCAGCAAAAGCGAATAATTCCGCTTTTTATTATTATTAGAACACAAAAGGAATACACGTCGGTTCGCAGCTGAGAATCGTTCTACTTGTTTCTTGGAATAATTATTTCTGTTGCAGTATGGCTTCCCAGGCTTCCTTAACGATCTCTAAGGACGAGCGCGCTGTCGATTATGGAGATGCTGAATAATTTGCCAGTACATTCTCCCCTTGAGGAGATAAGGTTGGCGAGGGGCGAAAAATCGGCAACACCTGAACGCTTTCGTAAATACAGCCAGTCCTTGTTGAGATTAGGAATTGAAATAAACGGGCTCATCGATTAATGCTTCCGTTCACAATCAATCATGCGTCAAGTGATTTATGCAAAACATCTTCTTCAGCTTGTCTGTCTTTATTGCGTTCCCACGGATATTCCTGACCCGCTCACCCTACTCGAATAACTCGGGGTAGCAGAATTGTAAGCGATAATAACGCAAATAATCGTAAAGTAATTCAACTTCCAAAGCGGCCTACGGCCATATCGTGTTGAAACAACGGTTCTTGTACGATCACCGAAGTTAGGCAACGTCAAAGTTGGGTGACCGCTCGGGAAAAACCACATGCTATAACCTTGGGGTGTGTGGGTGCTGTAATGTATAACAGTTAAAAATTTGAAATCAGAGGAGTCCAATTCGTTATATTCACATACGCGTAAATACGCTTGGAAATGAATTCACTACTTCCCCCATCCATGGGCTAGTAAGTAGGTCTTATAACAGTAAACCATTTTCATTACCAAAAAAATTCCCATGATCTGAAAATACTTTCTGGCTTTAAATAACCTGCAAAAGGTTAATAAGTCGTAAATAAAAAAAAACAATCCAAATAGAATGGAATATATAAATGAGAAACAAAACCGGAAGTTCGTGTTGATAGCGTTCATGAAATTGCTTAGACGAATTAATAGCTATGTTTCGGATTAGTTTTGTAGTAATTATGACGGGTGTTGGAAAAATATATGAAACAATGGAAATACTCTATTTCCGAACAACGGACAACACAATCAAAACGTACTTACGTCTGATGCTTGCTGCAGTGTCTCTTCGCCGCTTCGATTGGTCAGTGGTTCCGGCTGATGTGATTCCGGCTTTTGATCACACGTCGGTGGTCTACTCAGATGGTTCGTTGCCAGTTGGTTTTCGCCCGGGACTTACTTCCGTTTCTCCATTTAGATATCCAACATGGGACTTTGAATATGCACTTCGTAGGTGGGAAGCTTGCTCTGCGGTATAATTAGTTCATCCACCGATGAAAATAAATCGGCATGATCACTAAATTGGTCGTTGCTCCCAAACGTTGTGCTTCTTGATTCATATATTATCTGAGGATTTTTCTTTATTCCCGGTATATTTCTGTTGGTTGAATTTCAGGTAACATGCTTCGGTGCCATAGAAAAACATGGCAGATACGTCATGACTTGTATATATGTGATCTTATTTAAGATCACATATATACAAGTCATGACGTCCCCGCCATTTTTTTCTATGAAAGTGAAAATAGATACGTGGGACAATTATACGTGAACATTGATGCCCCACTTTTAATATTTGTTTTTGGAGCTTGTTTATATAAACTACACTTGCACATCTTAAAAACACTCTACACCGTAAGAGACGGTGTTAGTTTCCTTCCAGAATGGAGAGCTTGTATTCGAGTGTGATTTTATGTGAGTTAGGGCTTGCACTCGTCTAGACATCCGCCGGCATTCTATCCAGAATCCATTTACCAGGTAGGTCTAAGATGGCTGTTGGGGAATCAACTGAAAGGAAACGGCCCGAGCAATCTTCTGAAGAAGATTATAAAGACTTGTGGCGAAAATAAACTGTGACTCATCCTCTGTAACACTCTACTTCGAGTGACTCTTAGGCCTTATACAGGGTGAATATCATTGTAAAATTATGTTTTTAAACAGTATAATTTTCCTCTACTGTCTTGTGATTTTTAATAGCTTTTAATAAATATTTACCCTTGTTGTGGAGTTATTTCCTCAGGGGAAACTGTATTTGGACTAAATGCGTCCTAAATAGGTTAAACGTACAGAAACGTTAGGAACTTGTAATAAAGTGTTACGCAGAGTAATCGAGTTGTGGTCGCTGACTACTTTTTTCCATTCGACTACCTACTGACTCCTACTTATAATAGGTGGGAGAGTCTATTATCTAGACAAGGTGTCTTTCACTATAACAACCCTACGACGGATTTCGAAGCTGTATCTACCTTATGCAGAGAAACCGATTGTATAGCTAAGTGTGATTTAGAAACGCTTAGCCACGAAGAAGTTTACGGCAGAGTAATGTTGAATTACCTTTAACCGAGGAAAGGAAAACTATCGTTAAGACCTTTCGAAGCCTATAAATGCTAACTTTGTTTCCATATCCGAAACGTAACCAAAGTGATTTCTAATAGATTAACGTGCTCTCTAATTGATCACTCTTTCTACTTTAACCTTTAATACGATACGAATCACCATTTTTTACTCTATCCTCTATTACTATACAGATCACCATTTCTACTCTATCCTCTATTATTATACGGATCGATATTCTCTATACTATTGACTATACTATTTCTCTATACTGATCACTACACGGATTACTAGTCGGTGGCTACTTTTCGAGCGAGTATTATCATCCAAGTACTATTAGTGCAGTGTTATTCGAAGGCGTCTGACAGCAGTATTGTTCAATGGCGTTATTATAGTCGTATCTGCGATTACAAAGTCTCTACTACAACGAGCATTACGAAAGTGACAACGAGTATTCGTCGACATCACAAAAGTGGCAACAAGTGTTCGTTGACATCACAAATAATAGACATTTCTGTTTTTATAGATGGAAAAATTGAAAAGTTTACGATTTTATCTAACATAAAAAAAACTCTGATCGGATCGTGAATTTTTCAGCAACACATCGCACGCATCGATACACACAGTCGCATGAGTGACCACACACACACACACACATATATATATATATATATGTTATGATAATTTACCCAAGCACGCATGGACACTCCCAGCTATAAATAGGAGCAGGTACTGCCTTTTGGAGAGAGAAGTTTCCAGCAGTCAGCTCTGACCGTCGGAACGAACATTCTTGCTGTAACACTCTCGTTTGTATATGTTTATATTACTGTTTCTGTTAATATGTTTTTTCTACTCAATTCCTCTCCTATGTCTTTATTTCTGGCCCTAACGAGGGCACAGCAATATATATATATATATATATATATATATATATATATATATATATATATATATATATATATATGCAGCATATGATGATTCAATATTTCATTGAATAATATAGACATATTGTGTCTACTTATTTTTATACTGTTCCTTTCCAGTTGTCTAATTATTTTCTTGATGTTAAGAGGAAATGCAAGCAAGTCGCCGTTTTTTTTTAAACTCAAATAATTTCGACCTTTTCTATGTTCATCTTCAGGAGGAAATTACAAAGACAGCATATTGTAACTGCATTCCGTTGTGATATCATTTTGTTCAGAATTTTTTAATTTATCCATACCTGTTAGGGATATTTTTACATACCGAAAATTTCAATATAAGGCAGCTGACCAGAAATTGGTAGAAATGTAAAATGGCATTAGTATATAAATGCTATATGCATTTAATGTTGATAATATTCGTAATAAGTTTTGTTGAGTATTTGGTGTTTAATTTTGATATAGATGGCCTCGAGAATTTGAAGATGTTATTTATTATTTTCGTGGTATAATATATTGGTGTTGTCAACAAGTATTTTCCAGCGTGTGTATATATATATATATATATATATATATATATGTGTGTGTGTGTGTGTGTATATATATTACCTAAGCGTTATATTAGTGGATACTCGTATTTGAGTAGACACCCTTTATATTTATTAAAGATATTTTTGCTTATTTTCGTCTACCGGTCGGAATATTTGAGAAATCTTATTCGAGAAAAATATTCGCTCTCCAGCTGGATTCGAACCTGTGCCCCTTAGGGCAATTTGCCGTTAGTTCTGACCTGCTTTGACCGCTCGGCTACAGTGTGCGTCGATTTTCAAACAATCGTGAACTGTACCTTTAATCACAGATTTTTCTCTGACTCTTGAAAATAGACATATCTTCTCAGTTTCGGAGTTTAACGTAAACAAAGCAATTTGTAAAGAAAAGAATACATTTTTATTTATTTATTAATTTGACAGATTTTCATTTCTTGAACGGCTCCGATGCATTCTGTAGGTGAGAGGTTAAAGCACGTCAAATCTAATGACTGTTTGCCTTGGGGTACGCAGGTTACTGGAGAGCGCATATTTTTCTCGAATAAGATTTCTCAAATATTCAAGCCGGTAGACGAAAATATATGAATATAGTTTAATAAATAAACGGAGCGTCTATTCAAATACAAGTATCCACTAAAATAACGATTAAGTAATAAAAATTATCTGTGTGTATGTATGTATGCATGTATGTATCTGTCTGTCTGTCTCTCTCTATTTCTCTCTCTCTCTCTCTCTATCTATCTATATATATATATTAATCAGTCAGGCAGAATGAAAATATATTGACATATCTATAACGCTACAAATCGATACCACAGCTGGAATTGCCAGACAAAATTATACAACTTTCTCAGATAAATCAGCCGACAAATAACAAGAAATATTGAACGATTAAAACCTTACAACTACGCAACTCATTGGTCCAAATTGTTTAGTACAATATTTTATGAGGGAAATTGTCTCGTGTACTCTGGGAAATATTCATAGATTTTAAACATGATTTTCTATAATAGACTGTAGGGTTGAATATTACATATTACTTATCTTAACACGGTTTTATGTGGGACCACGTTTGTTCATCTGCGTTTATCTATCAAACTCGTCCAACCAGTTTGCCTATTCAACTATCACTGCTAGATACTAAGATAATGGCTCTGAAAGGTAATGCACCCTGAAATGTTATGCTGATCCACAGCCTCAGAATCATAGGGATGTGAGTGATGTAGCCGCAGGATTTGAAACTCGAAATCGAAATAACCTATAATACTTTACCTCTTGTTACATATACTATTCTGGTAAAATAACGTTGACATAAAGGTCCTGAAAAATTGCAACCTTTGATACTCATATATATATATATTAGTATACGCATGCAGTCAAAATTGATGGTAAGAAGGAATGTATTATAAGTAATATATATTATATTGTAATTTTCATTTAATACAAATACGATTTTGTAATTTTAAATAGTTCGTTGTTAACGTTAATAATTGAACAGTGTACAATTTATAAACACCTCAGGAAAGTCATCTGTATTTTATCCTCATTGTGTGTGTGTGTGTGCGTGCGTGTGCACGCACATGTACACACGCACTCATAGCTTTTGTACGCGCGCTTTCGTGATACATCTTTGGTGTTCTTGAGAGTCAAATTTGCTGACAAAGAACATCATCGCTAGTGATAGTCGATCTCACAATCCAAGGCGCATCGAAGAAAAGTAACTTTATGTGAAGTTTAATTCAAGCTGAAAAAACATATAATTCTCGGCCAGGTTTTTTGTCTGACATATATTTATGTCCTCTCTCTGTCCTTTTCTATTTCTTTTCTTTCTTTCTTTCTTTGCAGTTGTGTATGTTATTCTTTTTCGTGGCTACTTTCCGTCACTCCTTTCGGTTGAATCGTACTTCGCAGAGAGAGAGAGAGGGGGGAGATAGAGGGGGAGATAGAGAGAGAGGGGGGATTAATTTGTAGTTTTCCAGCGCGGTAACTTTTTGTGTGGGGCCGTGAGTGGAGTCATAGCTTCCATGCGTCTCATGTCAAAATTTTGCAGGCTGCCCCTCAACTGTTACTCACAAAAAACTCATATATATATATATATATATATATATATATATATATATATATGTTATGGGTCCTTACCTATAACTACAGAATGAACTCTTCCTAACACTATGTATACTACGCCTCTCAAGAGAGAGAGACGAATCGAGTCGAGCTGATAGTAGTTCACTCCAAACCAGACTGACAGTCATACTAACACCTTCCACATCTTTTATTATTATTCCGTGTAATATATCTTCGTTATTTCTACTCTTGTGTTCGTGTTGTTCTTCCTTGGTCCTAACCTGGACCATAACAATATATATATTAGCGTTTCATATTTATGGATACTTAATATATTTTATGTTTATACGTTATTTTTTTTTATAGATACAACTTATTTAAATAAATGCTCTCTTTAGAAATTAAAAATAGAGCATTTACTGTATCCATAAAAATAACGTATCAACGTAAAATATATTAAATAATTGTCCGACTTAATCCATTTCATCAGACACACGCATAAGAAACACACACACACACACACACACACACATATATATATATATATATATATATATATATATATATATATATATATATATATATATTGACCTGACTGAATATATATATATATATATATATATATATATATATATATATATATATATATATATATATATATTCAGTCAGGTCAACTGAAAATATATTGACATATCGATAATGCTACAAATCAATACCACAGTTGGAATTGCCAGACGGAATTATACATGTTTTATAGATTAATCAGTCGGGAAATAACAAGAACCATTGAATATTTTAATTGTTGTTGTCTATAGTATTCTGGCAATATAACATCTGACATAAAGACTCCTTCTGCAATTTTTACCAGTTGACACTTTACGTGATAACTTTTTAAATTGGTGATCGTTAATTCATATCACTGTAAATGCAGGTCGTTTTTGCTGGTGTAGTTTTTTTTAGGATTGCAACAAACAAGTATCACTTCCTCACCGGTAAATATGCATAAACCAATGGTAATTGTAATGGTAATATATGCCGTTACCTTATAAGGAAACATTCAATATTAATTAACCGAGCAGTCAGTTTCTACATACGGATGGATTTTATAAAATCTAACTATTAAAACACTTTTTCAGGGAAATAGGTTTGACACAGTGGAGTAATGGGTAACGGCTCGGAGAGCCGAGTTCGAATTCCAGTCGAATTCATTACATTCAGTTACGTGCTAATACCCTTCGGAAAAGTATGAATCCACTTTTTCTCTCCCCAGCTATGGGTAAATAGCAGGATTCTTTAAACTTGGATGACAACTGGTCTACTGCAGAAAGAAATGGCAGAAAGAAATGACAGTAATTGTACAATGGATTAGATGTTCGGTCAATATACGGCTGGAGTAATTTATAGCGGCTCGGATAACGGCTCGGATTGAGGAATCGGAGAGCCGAGTTCGAATTCCAGTCGAATCCATTCACTTACATGGTAATACCCTTGGGAACGGTATGAATCCTCATCTTCACCACCCAGCTATGGGTAAATAGCAGGACAGACCGGGTTCTATAGCCTTGGATGGAAACTGATCTACCGCGGAAAAAAATGACAACCTACTGCGAGAAAAATCTGCCTCGTCAGTCATGTATCGAAAGATATATGATCTTCTAAGAGGTTATCATCCATGGCACATAACTGACAGAAGTCAACTGTTATTGTTTTTTTTTTCAGTATTTATGAGGTGACATTCTTAAACAGAAGTTGGAAGAGAGTGCCACAATCGATAAGTACATGAGAGAAACTCTTACCATAGAAACTGTTACATCTAGCCATTTCAACTGTAAAATGATGAGACCTAGCTACCAATCAATTAAAGCGCTTAAATACATAAATTCTAGGTATGAAAGAGGAAAGCTCATCAGAAGAATTACCATGAAAATAGCCAAAGGGAAGATACGTTATGTTGGGTGGAAACTGACTGAAGCCGAGATGCCTGGCCAGGTCCAGTAGTATTGCAGTTTCTCCTCTGTATTTTATCAAGAATCTCTAAATACATAGCAGATGTGATAGCAATATTCAGTGGGTGAACGAATGGTCGATTATGTAAGATAGATTTTGTAGAGAATTATTGTCCAGCATGACACATGAACCAACTTTCCCAGCAGCAGACCTAGAATTTGAATCAATATAATCACTCTCCTGGAGGATAGCACCAACCATGTTGCTGGAAGGATAGCACCAGCCATGTTGCTGGAAGGATAGCACCAGCCATGTTGCTGGAAGGATAGTACCAGCCATGTTGCTCTAAGGATAGCACCAGCCATGTTGCTGGAAGGATAGCACCAGCCATGTTGCCGGAAGGATAGCACCAGCCATGTTGCTGGAAGGATAGCACCAGCCATGTTGCTGGAAGAATAGCACCAGCCATGTTGCTCTAAGGATATCACCAGCCATGTTGCTGGAAGGATAGCACCAGCCATGTTGCCGGAAGGATAGCACCAGCCATGTTGCTCTAAGGATAGCACCAGCCATGTTGCTGGAAGGATAGCACCAGCCATGTTGCTGGTAGGATAGCACCAGCCATGTTGCTCTAAGGATAGCACCAGCCATGTTCCTGGAAGGATAGCACCAGCCATGTTGCTGGAATGCAGAAAGATAGAACTTTTGTTTCGGAGGTGTTACAACTTACAAGTTGTTTCTTTATCCAGTTAAAAAACAGCTTGTATGTCGTTTTTTTTAGCACAGCTGCCAATTTGACCCTATCGAACTGATCAGACTTAACATTAAGACGAGTAAATAGTTGTGTCATTAGCATAGATATCTAGTTGATAACTGATGTCATCAGGGAGGCCATTGATGAAAATGAGGTCCCACCGAAGGATGCTAACAATACTTTGGACGAACATGTGAGCAACGAGGAGGTTTTAGATAAAATAGAAGCAAAAAGGTCACGTATACATGACATCAGAAGGAGAGACAGTTGAAAATTCTAGGGCACATGGTGAGGAAACCGGGATTAGAAAATTTGACACTGACATGCAAGATAGACAGAGGAAGGATTCCTATAACCAACGCAACGATCATGTGTAAATGGTTGGCAGAACGTGGCTTAGGATAGATAACAAATATGTAACGTTTACTAAGATCTAAAAAGGGTAGGAAGTTGTGGAGAGTTATGATCAACCACGTCCTGAAGGAACGCGGATGGTTGGCAGAACAGATACTGGATGGTATATTAAGGAGACAAATATTACTTAGAGCTAAAACGGATTGGAAGTTGTGGAGAGCTATGATCATCCGCGTCCTGAAGGAACACGGATGGATGGCAAAATAGCCATTGCGATAGAGTATAAAGATATAAACATTACTGACAGCTAGAAATGATAGAAAGCTGTGGAGAGCTGTGGTTGCCCACGTCTTGAGACACGGATTTATGGTAGGACAGCTTTGGTAGGGAGAGTAAGGATACAAATATTGCTTTTTATTACAAATATTTAATCTTTTTTTTACTATTAATAACTTATGGAAATTTACAGTTAATAAAAAAAAAGAATCTGTGGAGAGACATTATCTTTATCTTTCTCTTGAATGAATATGGCATTAAAAGAATTTTGTTTGTTTTGTCCGGAAAATATATAAATATATGGTATGACTATTGTTTTTTCTTTTTAAACTTAAAAAAAAATGTTCATCTTGAATTAAAACTCTATCCATTTTTTCCTCATTAGTTTCACTGGCTTCACGCTTGTCTTCTCTTATGACATATCATTACAATGACTTGATTAATTACAAAGAAATCTATAGTAACTTGAGAATTAGCTGTATTTGTCTTTTCAAACTTGTTTGGTGAACTATTTTGATTTTCACGAGAAAGCAGTTTATCTATCCGTTACACTTCTAACTTGAGTATGTTAGTAGCAACTTTAATTACAAAAAATATATACGTGTACATAAGGTTTAATACTGCCATGAGCAAAGTCCGGCCTGAGGGGGCACATGTGGCTCGTTTCGCTTTCTGAATGGCACGCCGAATTCCATGAGGAAAATAAGGTTTATTAAAATTTTGTTTATTTCGTTTCATCCTCACTTGTTCATTTACATTTTCTCATGCATAACCACATTCATAAACAATGATTAAACACAATGTTTCCTGAATATTGTAAATTTACGTTAAACGCAACGTTTTCCTTATTTTAAACGATTGGTGATTTTCCCTAAGGAAGACCTTAGAAACAAGAATGTTCATAATATATATTTTTTTTTTGTCTGGAGAAATAAGATATTTTCTGGAGAAGAAACATATTTTTTCTCTGGAGAAGAAATATATTTTTAAATTAAAATTGTTTTTTGTATTTGTAAATGAATAAATAAGAATCAAATCACATGCAGCAGTGTGTGTTAACGACATTCATCTGTGATAAAATTATACCGGGACTTCGTTTTTTTTTTTTTTTTAATCACAGTGAAATCTTTTCTCCAAAAACAATCACCATCTATATTGCAAATATTTACGCGTATGGTCTTCTGTGATGAAAATGCCTGCGACAGCTTCAACGAAAAATTACCTTAAATCTTTTAGTAGTGCAGCCCGCCTCATTATGAACCATATCTGATGTGACCCACTGGTCGGAAATGGTTTCCCATGCCTGGATTAAAAATTAATATATTTGATTTCCTGCTTTTAATGTTTAAGACTCACACAAAGAGCACTAAAATAAACATATGCTATCTTTATGTTATTAATAATTTGCCGTTATTTATATATTCGGTTGTATGATTTTTATTTATAGTCTTTTCACATCCTTGTATGGCTCGGAAGCTTTCTATTTTATCTATAAATATTCTCGTGAGTGTTTTTCTAATGAATATTCCTTCTTGTTATCACGACTGTGTGCATTTAAGGGCAGTTCTAGATTGGCTACTAGGTCCCGCTGTTGAAATACCGAGACGTAACCGTAATATTTTCTTTTCTCGTAATTTTCTCTCTTCCCCTTTCTCGGTTTCCTTGACACCTGAACGTCAATCGCCATCTTTTGTCTTTCTGAAACATTTTCTTTCATTGCCTTTCTGCTCACTGACTTCTTTTCATTCCCTACCTTTCTTTTATCTTAGTGGAATAATCGGCTTGCTTTGGGTGAAAATGTTTGTATAAAAAAAGAAAAAGAAAAAAGGCTATTTATCTACTGCCATTTTTATTTTTAAAAGTTGACTCTGACGAAGAAACTCGAATCTGTGATAAGATCGACTTTTACGCAGGAATACATCTTGGTTATTTGTGGAAAAAAAAGAATAAAATTTAATTCAAATTTTAACCTTTCGACATATATATATATATATATATATATATATATATATATATATATATATATAGCGAGAGGGAGAGAGACAGACAGATAGATAGAGATAGAGATATGTATATATATATATAGTAAAGGTAAGAAATTCGTTGGTATATAATCCAAGTGGATCCTAGTAATATAAACAATTAAAACTGATACACAAAAAACACCTCCATGTATTTATTATTACAGAGAAAATAAATAGTAGTACACAATAAAATCAAAAATTAGCTTATATGGGGAATAAACCTATTTCAACCGACGAAAACTTCGTCAGTCTTATTCAACCCCGGTATATAGACTGAGTTGGAAATTGGTTATTTAACTAATGTGCATACAAACACACACACATACATGCATATATATATATATATATATATATATATATATATATATATATATATATATATATATATATTATTACTACTACTAATGCTCAATCTCCACAAGAGACTCGAGGTAATAGTTTACCGAAGAAGTTTGTTGTATGAGCAGAAAGAATAAGTAGTAAGAGGGGAAGCTGATGAGGATATGAGTAAAAGTTAACGGTTAACCCGGGATATGAGAATGTTAAAGTTGTAATGGTCGCAGTATCATACTCTTGAATGTCGGTTCCATAAAGTTACGATTCGTCGGGAAAACGCAGTTCCATTTTTATTTAATACACAATGTGTACCAATTTGCTTCATGTAATAGTTGTTGATGTCCTTGCTACTGTTCGTAACAACAAGCTAACATGTTTGTGAGGCCGTTAGTTACAAATTCAGGGGGTCTGATTCTCACTGGATTTCTGTCCTTTTGCCCTACTAAGCTAAGGCGAGTAAGTAATTTTATATTATTTTCATGCCAAGCTGTTGGTTAAAGTTAATCTGTTTTTATGTAATGGCCATTTCACCTCTTTCCTTAAGATCACTTATTATTATTATTATTATTATTATTATTATTGTTGTTGTTGTTGTTGTTGTTGTTGTTATTAACATTTTTGCTCGGAATAAAACTTTGATGTTGATCCTTTGGACTTTAGAATATTTTATAACCTCAGGCCTAATTTCTGGACGGCTTATGCAGCCCTGGCTTAACGATTTCAACAAAATTTATCAGATATTTCTGACCTATTTATAGGTCTTCCATTCATCTATGTTGTGAATATTGCTGCCACATATGGTCCGGTGCTCCTGCTATACATTTAGACATCCTTGCCGAACAAGAATCAGCAATATTATTGGTCCTGATCTAGCACCTCAGCTTCAGTCTACTTTCCAACCCCTGTAATGTAGCTTCCATCTACCTTTTTCTATAAATCCTTTCATGGTAACTGTTCGGCTGAACTCTTTGCAGGGCAAAGTGTCGTCCGGGGAGGTAGACAGTCCCTGAACCCGTTTATACGGGTTGTAAATGGGCATATTTTTGGCCGAGCCTACGGGCTCGGTAAGCCCACATTAAACCGGCCTTGTGCCACATTCGACCCACGTGGGAGGGTTGTTAAATACCGTAGTGTAGCAGTGTACGCAGTCTCTGACTCCTGTCGAACTCTCTGCTTTGGCAGAGAGGAACCCGGACGAGGCTTTGCCGCAGGGCAAAGTGTCGTCCGGGGAGGTAGACAGTCCCTGAACCCGTTTATACGGGTTCTAAATGGGCATATTTTTGGCCGAGCCTACGGGCTCGGTAAGCCCACTTTAAACCGGCCTTGTGCCACATTCGACCCACGTGGGAGGGTTGTTAAATACCGTAGTGTAGCAGTGTACGCAGTCTCTGACTGTGCGCTGCTCCTGTCGAACTCTCTGCTTTGGCAGAGAGGAACCCGGGCGAGGCTTTGCCGCAGGGCAAAGTGTCGTCCGGGGAGGTAGACAGTCCCTGAACCCGTTTATACGGGTTCTAAATGGGCATATTTTTGGCCGAGCCTACGGGCTCGGGGAGCCCACATTAAACCGGCCTTGTGCCACATTCGACCCACGTGGGAGGGTTGTTAAATACCGTAGTGTGGCAGTGTAGTGCAGTGCAGAGTGAGACTTCTGTAGTGATCAGTTACACTTCCGTTTCTCGACCGGAAGATACCGTTGGACTTTATTACTATTACTTATTGTTACTACTAACCTACGTTCGTTCTACTACTAATCTTTCTGATGTAAATACCTCTCTGAATATACCAGTATTTTTCCCTACGACTGTGTTTGTTCGTTATTACCATATACTCACGTGGAAACACTCAACATCTCAACAGAATTTAAGCGCAGTACTAGATTGGCAACAAGGTCTCAACAATTTGCAGTTGAATTGCTTAGATGTAACCATGTGTTCCATGTTAATAGTTTCTTATATCACACTTCATTCATGTGGAACTCTCTTCCGGCTCCATCCTTTCTAGCCAAATTTGATCTTCAAAAATTTAAATGCAATGTCAATCGCTATCTATTGCCCTCCTGATTACTCTTCTGTTTTTCGTAAAGATATTTTATGAACATCATAATATTTTACATCATGGCGTGTTTTGTAGGTCTCTTGTTTTGTAGGACTATGTGGTATTGTGGTATATGTAGGATTAGGAGGTGATGGACAAGTTCTTGTGGTGATTGAGAATATTGTATTGAATGAATAGAAAGTGATCGTGGTTAACTCGGACTAGGATCATCAGTGAAGACCAGACTTTCTTCACGTCCCCTTCCGTCTCGTGCCACAATTTTGTATATTTTACAAGATAAATATTCTCTCACGCCAGTAGGTATCAGTAATTGACAGCGCATTTTCACATTTTCGTTAAATTTATAAAAATTTTAAATGTAATTTATTCTTTGTTTAATTTAATTTTTTTTTAATATATTTATATATAATTTACATCGATATGCATATATATTAATTCATTGCTTAAACGTTGTTTTTTAATGGATACCCATATCTGAGCAGATTGTCTATTTTATTTATTTTATTCGAGAAAAACTATGGCCTCTCCGGTGGTGTCCGATAGCTCAAAGCACGTA
Organism: Acanthosepion esculentum; assembly: GCA_964036315.1. NCBI lineage: Eukaryota > Metazoa > Mollusca > Cephalopoda > Sepiida > Sepiidae > Acanthosepion > Acanthosepion esculentum. The sequence continues at coordinate 70,401,266 of OZ038483.1, forward strand.
AGATCCAATGACGGTTTCCCCTACGTGAAAGCCGGCCAGTTCCCTGCCAAATGGCATATTCAGGCCGGTAGATGTAAATAAATAAAGATACTGTTTGATAGATAAAAAAATCAGAGCATCTACACAAATATAGGCATCCATTAAAGATCATTTTTATGCAATATAACAAAATATCTCGGATTAATAAATGAAAAATCCTTTCTTGATATATATATATATATATATATATATATATATATATATATATATATATATATATATATATATATATTATAACGTAATATACTTGAGAATGATTCATTTTCTTATTCAATAAATTCGATCCTGATAAAAATTGTAGTAACTGGTCTTAAAACTGTTTAAACACTTTGATAAACTTTAAAACTTTGATAAACTTTAAACACTTTCATATACTTTAAACACTTTGGAAGACTTTAAACACATCGATAAACATTAAACGCTTTCATAAACTTTAACAACTTTGGTAAACTTTAAAAACTTTCATATACTTTAAACACTTTGGCAAACTTTAAACACATTGATAAACTTTAAACACTTTGATAAACTATAAAAACTTTGGTAAACTTTAAACACTTTCATATACTTCAAACACTTTGGCAAACTTCAAACACATCGATAAACATTAAACACTTTCATAAACTTTAACAACTTTGGCAAACTTTAAACACATTGGTAAACTTTAAGCACTTTGATAAACTTGCGTTTAAACAATCATATATAAAGAAATTTAGTGACCACATTTATTTCTTACCAAAAGCAGTAGCGTCCAGAATTGTCGAATATACATTGTTTTTTATAATTATAAATGATTTATGAAATAACCTTGATATTTCTCAATGTTTTTTTTTGTTTTTTTTTATCAATATTCACCGGATGCAATGCTCAAAAGCCACTAAAGATAGAAAATTAATGCGTTTGTTATTTTTTACGCATTTAAGAAGAGGAATTAGAAATGTAATTTACGGGAAAATGTAATATATATATAAGGAATGACTCTTAGACTGGAAAAGGTTTAATATTGTAGCGTTTGGGACAGCATTCTTTCCGGAGTCTGTTCTCCAATGTAGCAAATCCTGTGAAGAAACTCTGTATGAGTTGAAAATCCTTCTTCGCATTTCATTGCTTCGGGAATGGGTTTCATTAAAACCTGTCGACGGAGAAATACAGGTTTTAGCAATAACGATCTGAATTGCTGTGATTCAATAATCGAGCTCGTCTTATGTTTTTCTATAAAAGTAACGATAGATTGATAATAAGCTTGTGTCTGTGGTGAAGGGAATACCAAGTGCGAATAAAGTCATTCCACAAAATGACACGTACAAAGAAGTGTATTTAACCAGCAAGAATTCATCCAAACAATTTTCTTTTAAATCCAACCAGCAATTTTATTTTCAGTTCAACCGTTGATTTGATTTTCTTTGTGGATTTATTATTTTCGAAAGTGAATTTGCGACTCTGGACCGAAATTCTGGATAAACTGTAAAAATAAACTGTTCAAATAATTTCCACTGCCTCAGTTATAATCCCAAATTGTCATGATATTACACAAGACTTTGTTGACAACATCAGTTATGTGTGCCCTGCGTGATACACGCTTAGGCGATCATGTATCTTTTGATACATGCCTGACGAGGCAGTTTTCTTTCTGCAGTAGACCCGTTTCTATCCAAGGCTATAGAAACCTGTCTGTCCTGCTTTTTACCCATAGCTGGGGAGAAAAAGAGGATTCATCCCTCTCCCAAGGGTGCTGTAAGTGAATGTAATGGATTTGACTGGAATACAAAAAAGATTTGACTGGAATATAAAAAAGAGGATCCATACCTCTCCCAAGGGTGAACGTAAGTGAATGTAATGGATTTGACTGGAATACAAAATCGGCTCAATCCCAGCCGCTATCCATCATTACACCGTGCCGCTTTGTCTATATTTATCCAATAAAATTGCAATCTGTTCTAAGCACAGGCATGAGAAAGCGTATATTGAACATTTACTCTTGTTTTACTTCGTGCAAGCGTATCAGATATATTCAACGCGTATTAAAATATTTTATACACACTCCAATATAACATCGAACGCTCGCTTTTCTACGGAACTCCGAAAGCGTATTGGGATCGCTTGAGGTGCATTTCAAAAGCTGAGCAGAGTACGAAGAAATAGAAAACAGAAATAAGGAAAAAAGTAAGAAACTGGTACGTGATATCTGTCCTTCTCTATGACAGTGAGTGCTGAACAATCTCCTCAAAGATGAAGTAGAGACTTGAAGCAACAGAAAAAGGTGGTTCTACAGAAGGATCTCAGATTAAAATTGACCAAACTTGTGAGAAACGACGAAAATGGAAAAAAAAGAAAACTTTTACTAAACATAGAGAAGAGACAATTGAGGTTTCTAGCGCGCATAATGAGGAAAGAGGGTTAGGAGAATCTAGAACTCACTGGACTGATTGACGGCTGGAGAGACAGAAGAAATCAACTCATAACATAGTTAGTGAGCTTCAGTAAATGGATGAGGGAACAAGGTTTAGGAGAAATAAAACAAATACAAAATTTATTAAGAGATGCAATGAAAGGAAGTTGTAGAGAGTCTTAATAGCCTACGCCCTGAAGGTACACGGCACATAATGAAGAATTTATTCTATTATTGCGATAGTTAGCTACTGACCATTTTCTGCCAAAGGTTCTACCTGCCCTGACATATGTTAAATAATATTTTTACATATATCAATAGGTGGTATTATTATTTCACACACACACACACACACACGCACGCACACACACACACACACACACACACACACACACATATATATATATATATATATATATATATATAATTATTTATTCAAAAATTATAACATAACTATGTTATAAAATCACTACAAAAATAACCATTTTGTTTCAACACTTCTGGTGACTTGTCAATTGATGGCGTTGAATGTAGAAAATTTGAAGCTTTTAAAACCCTTTATGCTACATTCAACACGATCACTTGATAAGTCACCAGGAGTGTTGAAACAAAATGCCTATTTTGGTAGAGATTTTATAACATATTTATGTCATAATTTTCGAATAAATAATTATATTTGCTCTACCTCAGTATTGAGCACTCTTTTAAAAATAGTATTTGTTGGTTATTGAAATTTATTCCGTATACACCAATCCTATACTTGTACACACACACACACACACACACACACACACACACACATACATATATATATATATATATATATATATATATATATATATATATATATATATATATATATATATATAATCAAAACTTATATTCATGATATATTTTAAGTTTTTTTTTATTTCTGGATGGATTTGTTTTCGTATTTCGATGTTAAAGGTATAAATGAACTGTCCAGAATTCTTATTAGTTCTTTGTAAGGTTTCAATGTTTTTACTGGCTTCAATCATTATGAGGAAATCATTATCAGAAAAGGAAAAAAAAGGAATTATATGAAATTGAATGTCCGATTGGTAGTTTGCAACTGACGAATGTTTCTGAATTTTGAACTTTGAATGTCTGCCCTATCACGTGAGCGTCATATTACATACATATAAACACACATACACATGCAAACACACACACACACATATATATTTATGTGCGTCTGTGTGTGTGTAATTTGCTAGATGCATAATTTATATATATATATCAGATTTTAATAGAAAAAATCGTTTAAAACTAGTCAAGAATTAATGCAAGCATTACTTAGAAAATGCTGATAACAGTGATTTTATAAGCGCAGCTTAGATGCGGTACAAGGCCAAAAGTATGGAGCAACCATGAAAGATCGAACACAGTAGTCAATCGTTATGTTTCTAGCGAGACAAAATTACTAACCATTACACCACATCCAGGCGAGCTTTTAAAATAATTTTCTAAGCGTAGCTTAGATGTGACGCAAATTAGATAGTGAGGAAACCCTAGTGAAGATCGAACTGCACTACTTAGTCGTAACTGATCAAACGTTACAATCTTGCTAATTATTGCACCAGACCGAAGTGACCCAAATGACCCAATTTAATAAGTTTAGCTTAGATGTTGTACAAGGTCAAAAGTGTGGATCACCCGGTGAGTATCAAACTCGCTATCAAACTTACTATTTGTAACTGATTTACTGAAACAAGTTTGCAATTACAACACGAAGTATGTCGTTAATATGATTTTCTTTACGTGATTTAGATGTGGCACAAG
>OZ038483.1:70410493-70430493 GCA_964036315.1 Acanthosepion esculentum
GAGAAGATAAGGTTTAACGCTAGACTTGAACAGATTAAGATCGTAGTGATTGGAGAAGGATTCTTTACAGAGTTGGTTTCACAAAGCAGCGCTTCATGGGAAGAAGCTTCTTAGGTGTACCTTGCATCTTATTAATGGAATACGAAGATGGTTCGCTACAATATGGATGGTATGACGGCTAGGAATACAATACTTCTGCATACTTTCCATGGAAATGGCGATAGAGCATGGAAATGCTTGCGACATTTCGTCTGTGAGAAAGTTGTAGGGGTGGAAGATAATTCATCGCTCACAAGGGCGCATAAGCGCTTTTATACGCTATTATGGGGATTTTCTAAGCGGGCTTTGATGTGACACAAGGCCGGATGTATGGGGAACCCAGTGAGGATAGGAACCGCTATTCAGTCGTAATTTATCTAGCGATACAAGCTTGTTAACTATTACACCACGTTACATTATCATGATTGGAAAGCTAAAACTCGCCAGCTCTTGTCCTTATATAGTAGCAGTACTCCATTTTCAGCCCGGTCGGGCTCTTGTAAAGTTAGAAGATAGCAGTAGGTGTAAGGTACTTAACTCTAGAACACTAACCATGGATATATAGTACCCACCGCAAATTTTCCTATTTTTAATTACAATATTCTGTACCTGATTTTCTTACCGAAATAATATGTTTTTCGGTTTCTATTAATGTTAACTCACATTAAAAATTTTGAAATGCATGCCTGTAAAATCATTCAAATAAAGATTTATATTTAATTTTAATTTTTTTTGTTTTCTGATATTTTCAAAATCGGGTATGATATACCCATGGTTAGTGTTCTGGGGTTAATAAAGCAGTGAACCGCGCATTATCCTTAGGGCTGGACGAGTTTCATTTGAGGTCAAGGTTGAGCCTAAATCCCAATAGACGCTGAAGGCAGAAGACCTCCCCGTGAGAACACCGGTTCATCGCAATAGGCGAAAATACAAGGACCGTTCTGCAATGACTGTTGGAATATGGTAATTGATGTCCATTACGAACCGATGGAGCATGGAAGAACCATCTGATTGTCTTCCTTTGGTAAACATGAATGTTGCTATTCCCCAATAATGACAATGCAAGATTGTAAGTCTACGAAAAACACCCAAGGAGAAATAATATCGTCAGAATGGGAGATTCTTCCACCTCCTTCACACTCACCAGATTGAACACCGACAGATTGTTATCTACTATGACCACTAGAAATATTCATAAGCAGCAGAATATTCTTGTTTAATTGATTCGTTTTTTACGGCTATCAACCCTCTGCAGGTTATTTAAAGCCAGAAAATATTTTGAAATTCTTATAAATCTTTGAGATATAAAAAAGGTTTATCGGTATACGTTTTACTAATTGATCCATAGCTGGGGGAGAAAAGGTTGATTCCTACCTTTCCCAATGGCATTATAACGAACCCAGCTGGAAATTGAATCTCGGTTTGTCCCATAAACAATTCAAACTTATTATTCAATACACCAACTGTACATCCAAGCTTACAGCTGCTAGTATTCCTAAACGGTCACCCATCTAGATACTGACCAGGCTCGATATTGTTTAACTGCTTTGATTTTGAACTGGTGTTTCAGTGTTATATAGCCGTAAGTTGGAAACAGTTGAAGACAAAATAAATAACTTACACTTGTTTTCACATTCTTTCTGGAAAATAAATATAAAAGCAATATATTTAAATGTTAAAAGTCTTCGAAAAGAAAATATGTTTTACCAGAAAGGATCTAAAAACTAGTGTAAGTGCAATAAATTTCCGAAAAGCGTAATATATATTTTTTAATGATTTCACCCACAGGCAAGGCAATAATAACCAACAAGAGGCAAGGCGTTATTCAATGTGAGAGACTATGATAAAAACAAACACCATTAAGGAGAGATGACAATAAAAGAAGATAACGATTGGCATTGCATTTGAATTTTTGAAGATCATAGTCGACTCGGAATTAAGAAGAAGTGCGATAGAAGAAACTTTTAGCGTAGAATTTACGCTTTCATCTAGCCATTTTTACTGCAAAATTCATTTCAATAAATTTTATTTACGTTTGCTTTTAGATCCTATCTGATAAAACAACATTACTTTCCAAAGACCTTCATACAATAATTAATAAACCATAACAATATATGCATTATTTTTATACACTTTTTGATATTTTGGTTAATTATAGATAGCCCTAAATAAGCCAAATATATGAGATTTGGTTGTTAAATGTTGTTATTCAGCTCGTTTCAACAAACTATACGAGATAGATACTAGAATCCTGCGAATTTATTTGTTCGATATCAAAACACGACTTTAAACACGATTCACATAATTTACAAAATTAAGGGTCGACCTATACACAGGATCGTTTTGCAAACGATCATGTACGGCGTTTGTCAGGGTTTTTTTTTTTCATTTTTCCCTCCTTTTTTTTTTAAACAACTGAAGGTCGTTGACGTTTGTTTGTTGAAGCCAAACGAAACAATATCTTCTTTTGTAAGGTTTTAATTATGGCTTCCAAGCATTGCATTCGTGGCAAGGGGTCTCTTTTGAAAGCAAAATCTTGGAACAATCAGAAAGGCTACAGGGCAAAAACGCTATCAAAAAAGAAGAAACGAACTATTTCTTTTTTTTCTGTACGAATTCCTTTTTTAAAATGAAATTATTTTAGGACATGCTACGAAGAATGCAAGAATTTCATGTTCTTCTCACTCATGCTGTTGTTTATGCAATTATTTTGTACACATTGGCTTTTTCCATTTAACTGGAAGATATCACTCGGAATCAAGTGGCAGCAAATTTGATCGGAACATAGGATAAGGTTAAGAATTATTCCAATGCTTCCTCTCAAATCTCCAAAAAATTATGTTGAGAGAAATGGTAGGACTGACCGTTTCCTGACAAGGAAACAAGCGGCCTATATAGACCGAGATGTCATCATACCTATCCAATGAAATTTATAAATCCTCTCGTTTAAAATAGTTTTTCATGAAAGTATTTCTCATGTATACTTATTGTTACACACACACACACACACACACACATATATATATATATATATGTGTGTGTGTGTGTGTATGTGTGTGTGTGTGTGTATTAAAGCTTCAAGAGAGAATAAGATATGGAGAAAAATAGGAATTAAATTCTGTTATTTTTATGTCTGTGTTTGATTTTGATTAGTGAGTCAGCTTTCACGGGCGTTCGACTTGTTAAACAAACAGTTTATGACTTTCCGAATTGAAGGAGAATTTCTTTCTTCTTTTTCTTCATATCTCATTCTCTGATAGTCAGTTATGTGCCATGCGTGGTGCACGCTTTGGTGAGCATGTATCTTTTGATACATGACAGACTTTTGCCGCAGAAGGTTGCCATTTCTTTCTGCGGTAGACCAGTTGTCTTGGATGGAACCTATAGAACTTTGTATCACAAGGCTATAGGACCCGGTCTGTCCTGCTATTTACGCATAGCTAGGGTGAGAGGAAGAGGATTCATACCTTTGTCAAGGGAAAGTGAATGTATTCGACTGGAATTCGAACTCGGCTATCCGAGCCGCCATCCATTACTCGGCCGTGCCTCCTTCTATTCTGTGATAAAAGTCAAACATCTTTGAATGATAAACATTTCCTATTTGTCTTTTATCTTATTCTGTTGAAGTTCGCTGCCTATTTGATCTAATAGACACACACACACACACACACACACACACACACACACACACACACATACACACACATACACACACACATATATATATATATATATGTATAATCATTTATTTAAATATTATAACATAAATATGTTATAAAATCACTACAAAAATAGCCATTTTTTTTTCAACACTTCTGGTGTCTTATCAAGTGATGATGTTGAATGTAGAATAAGACAGCAGAAGTGTTGAAACAAAATGGCTATTTTGTAGTGATTTTATAACATATTTATGTTATAATATTTAAATAAATGATTATATCTGCTCTACTCTGTATTGAGCACTCTTTAAAGAATAATAATTGTTGGTTATTGGAATTTACTCCGTATATACCAATCCCACACATGGATATATATATATATATATATATATATATATATATATATATATATATATATATATATATATATATATATATAGTGCTGTAACCTAGAAAGGTTTAATGTCATTCCTCTTCTAATGTTATTTATTATTATTATTATTATTATTATTATTATTATTATTATTATTATTATTATTATCCCTTCTTGACAATCCTACATGTTAGAATTGTAGTTAACTTGTACTTTTTAGTTAATTCGTCTCTTACATGCCACTTATTCTCGTGTCAACTATTCTGTGTATATAAATGTAATTGTCTGGCAAAAGGTCTGTACTCCCGATCACTACTTGCTGCCACTTAGATTGCGTACATAGATCTCACCGTTTTATCGCTGACCAAGCTAGATGCAATCGCCACTTCTATTCGAAAAGTTTATTTTCTCTCACTTCTCGCTTGTGGAACTCCCTTTCGCCTTCTTGCATCCATGACATTTTTTCAAAAATTTAAATGCGATGTCAATCGCCATCTTCTGTCTCCCTGGAACCTGTACCATTACTGTCCATTCCTCACTTCTTCCCAATAAAATCTTCTCATTCACACTCACCCCCTGAAACCGCTAAACCATAATAGCATTGTCACCCGGCTTGGGGTGAAATGATTTAAAATAAAAGAGAGATAACTGTATCACAAAGACAAATGAACCAGAATAACTCATGCCAGATTTCCTTGAGCATAAATATAGAAAGGTAAACAGTTGACCAAATTGAATTGCGTTCATTGCAGCGAAATTCGTAATATGTTAAATATTATAATACTTTTAAAATGCCGGAGAGTACAACAGCTAAAAAGTTGTCACAACAGATCGTATAAATCAGTATATATTCAGTTATTTCCTTGCCTAGGTTTTGGAAGAGGCTCGCATAATTTCCTCGGAATAGAGTTCATGTATTTCTGTATTTTATAAAGTTTCTATCATTCTAATCTCGTCTTCCAAAATTGTTCTTTTACTTTCATTTCCTCTTGTTTGATTGAATCTGCTTCCAGTATGATGCGATATTATTCTAGTCTTTTAACGATTTCACTGTTCGGTAATTGGATTCTTTTTGTCGGTTCCTGTTTTTTTTTTTGTTGCTTTGTGTCTCGTGAGAAATGGAATTTTTAAACCTAAAGTCAATGCCAATGTCTTTCCTGAAGTTTCTAGCTGCTTCAGTTGTATTACGTTTAGATAAATAGATTTAGATCATTGTTGTCTTCTTCTTTTATTTGCCACGTCCCTTCAGAACTCGTGAGGTCACTGACTCTCCACAACTTCCTATCATTTATAGCTCTAAGCCACATTTCTCCATGTTCTTGTTCTGGCATCCATAGACAGAAACTCGTTAGGCATGTTACACGCTGTGTTACTCAGCTTCTCTTTTCTTCAGTATGACCTGTGAGTGTTAAATTCTCCAAGCTGACTTTCCCCATTAATTAGCCCATATCTTTCTGATTCTGTGTAAATGTTTCCTTTATTTTTCAGTTTTAAGCTTCCTAATTGCTCACATATTCTGTCCATTGTATTCTCAGCATCCATGTGTAGAACTACATCGCTGTTGTCTCAAATCTCATCTTCATCATTGCTTACGGCCATTTCACGTTGAAACACAGGTTCCCGTATGATCACCGGTTAGGTTACGTCGTGCTTAGTCAGTATCTCGATGGGTGACCGCTTGGGAATATCAGGTTCTGTAAGCTTGAATGTGCAAGTGGTGTAATGGATAATAGCTCGGAGTTGTTAATCGGAGAGCCGAGTTCCAATTCCTGTTCAGTTCGTCATATTCACTTACGGGCAAATGCCCTGTGGATTAATTAGCAAGTTTTGTATCTCGAATCCATTATTGTCACCCACCCCACAAAATCTTCTTACAATCTAAAAATACTCTTTGGTTTTAAGTAAGCTGCAAAGGGTTGATAAGCCGTAAAAATAAATCAATCATGAATATTCTGCCGCTTCCTATATGGAAAAATTGTTCAGTATTTACTGCCAAATACAAGGATTCATATTACAAGTTGAAAGATTATACTGAATACTGGGTCTGCTCCTAGGTAATCAGCAACGTTAGCGGTCTTGACCTAGCATCTCGGCTTCAGTCACATTTCCACCTCCATTATTTAGCTTCCCTGTGCCTTTTCTATAAATACTTTCATGGTAATTGCTCATTAGTATCTAGACTTTACGAATTTACGCTCGGTACTAGGTAGATTCGACCATCTGAGTACTGACCGGACTCGACCTTGCTTAACTTCGGTGATCGTACGAGAACCAGTGTTTGAACGAAAGCAAATTTTGCAGGCCGCTGGTATACCATACTGCGTACATAATCGTATTTCTAGTGAATTACTTGGCGACTCCCAACTTCTCACCAAGCAACATGCGACAGATTGCACTGAGTTAACTGCTACCAACGTCAGTGTTTTTTTTTTTTTTTGTTTTTATTATCTTTTGTTGTTGATCTGTATTGTTGGGAGAATTATTCTGGATAGGAGGTAGAGTGGAGGAATCGGATACCGAGTTCGGATTCCCGTCGGATCCATTACATTCACTTGTGTGCTAATACCCTTGGGAAAGTAAGAATCCTCTTCTCCCTTCAGCTATGGGTAAATAGCAGGGAAGAGTTGGTTCTATAGCCTAGGGTGGCAATAATTCTGAATTCAGCAACCGGCCTGGAGACGTTTGGGCTCCTTCAGGCTATCTTGCCAAAGAAACACCACGTCTATATACGTAGTACATGTGGTGCCCCTATGACCCTGATGGGTCACGGGATTCGCGATGTGTAGGTTACATAACGGTTTTTCTGCGGAAAATTGAAGCTGCATGCCGGGTTCAAATTCCATCTCGGCTTTCACTTTTGCACAAACGCTCTTGGGTATAACATGCATTCATCTGATATTTCAGCTATGGCTTAAATACAAGGGTAATAACTTCGAAATAGTCCAGACGTCTTGGCATCTCCTCTTTTGGCATAGCCTTAGACTCAAGAGATTAGACCTAATCTTACCCTAGTGCGAGTGCTTGGGACGTCGGGTCCTCTAAGACTGAAGTTTCAATTTTTTTATTTTAATGCAAATATCCGGAACCTAAATTTGGCAAAGAGTCTCAAAGAAGAACCATTTTGGAATTCCTCAATCGTGGGGAAGACAATGGGAAACGACCCCATTATTTTACCAAGTATGCAGACTTGAGAGAAGTTGGAGTACCGCTGCATTGTCGAGGTTGAAGTTGACTAACCTTTACTATTCTGGCCTGATAGAGTTCAAAATCGTTTACGCGACCTTATTGGGGGGTGACTTACTTTGTACTCGCCCTTTCAATGGCAAATATTCAGGTGAGCACCACTCTTTTGTTTCTCAGTTCTGGGGATTGCCATGTTACGTCCTCGTAGTCGAATCCTCCATAAAAATCTCTTTACTCGACTATGGGTTAAATAGTAGTGTAGAGTGAGCTATCAAGCCTTGCGTAAAAAGCAGTTTAAATGAAGAAAAAGTCTTGATTTCACGCCATGAGAAAGGCAACAGGAGATCACTCCACTATCATTCCTTTCACTGATAAAAAAGAAAAAGGACTATGTGGAAAGATGTCATTGCCGACATGCTGGATGAACATGGCGTATTTTTAATATCCATGACAACATTATTCAAAAACTGCCAAAGTTTCATCTACTGCAAGGAAAGTTTGCTCTCTGTGTCGTGCCAGAAAGTTTTTCTCGTCTGAGTCCATCCTTCAAATCTATAAATCAACCATCTGTCCTTGCATGGAATATTGCTGTCATGTATGGTCTGATGCTTCCGCTGTACGTCTCGAGATCCTTGACAAAATCCAGAGACGAATATACAAGATGATAGGTCCTGATCTGGCATATAGTCTACAATCGCTATCCCACAGACGTGCTGTGACCTACCTCTGTTTCTTCTATAAATATTTTCACAGTAACTGTTCCGACGAGCTAATTTCGCTGGTTCCCGTAATACATGAATTTAAAGGTGCTACCAGGCTGGCATCTCTTACCCACCCTTTCACTGTCAAAAAGGTTAAATATAACCGTCTCTCCTACCCAAACAGCTTCTTCCCGTCTTTGGAACTCCCTTGCTTCCCGGATGACTATAATCTTCAAATATTCAAGCGTAATGTCAATCGAAATCTGACAACCTGTTCCCCGTCTTTATCTGTATTCTCTACTCTTGTTCTCAATCCTCTGCAACCCCTTGCGTGCTAGTGGTACTCCCTTCTTTCTTGAAATTGAACTTGAAATGTGCAGTTAACCACTATGTCAGGTCATCACCAGAAATCATCGAATCTCCTGCTGAGATCTTTATTCATTTAACTTTGTAGGCAACTGGTTTATATATTGATGTTAATCTCATTAATTTAGAGGCCGCTTCGGTACAGGTTAATGGTTAGCAGTGTTTATCCGCATGACAATTCGAAAACACTGCGGTATAAAGTAGAAGCTTATATGGGACCAGAAAATAAAAAATATAGATCATCCAGCTTGACATTTTCTCATTTGCGGTTATCTCAGCCTCAATTGATTTGATCTAAAGGGAGTGCTTGAAAAGATGGCTCCAATAGGACAATTTTTTTTTTTAAATTTTGTTTTGCTTTCAATTCAAATATCCGGAAATTCATCATCAAAATCATCCCCTCGACTTTTGTAATCGCAGTGGGGGGGGGGGCGAAAGCAGAAGCTGTATGGAATATCCTCCACAACTGCCAATCAACTGTAGCCATCAGCAATTCTGGTATAGTTATATGTATCAATTGTTTTACATTTTCAAACCAGTTTTTTGCGTTGGCGTCCTATCCTACATGCGCCGTCCTGGGTATAACGATAAACGACATCCGGCAGCAAGGCCTCTGATCGGGAGGCCATGGGGAGTTTGGAACCACCTCTTAATTGTTGGTGTTCCTAGGTCCACCCTGAACCGGAGTGTTAGCATCTGTTAGGGTCCCAGATATGGGCAAATAGTTAACCCGTAAACTGGTATCAAAACACTATGAAAAGTATAAAAATAGGTTTTAATACCAGCAATAGATTTAAAACAAATACCAGCAATACATTTTTGAAGAAAATACAATTAGTAACAATACATTTTTGAAAATATATAAAACATATCACCAGCAATATAAATCTTGTCGGCATTATATAAACCACTGTAGTTGATATGCCATAAAACAAACCAAACCAAACCTACATCCGCCTTCAATGGTGCATTGCATGATGGTCTTGCACGGGCTGTCGTATCTTGTAACATGTCCAAACGCCGCCATTTTCTCCGTTTGACAGTGGTGAGAAGAGGTCGACCACAAAAACTTTCAACTCTTTTCCGTGCAAACTCATTGGTTTTATGTTCCCAGTAGAAGATGCCAAGGACTTTTCTCATTCATTTGTCCTAAAACGCTTGGATCCTTCTCTCTGTTTTTTACCAACAGTGTCCACGTTTCCGTCATGGAGAATGGAGACTACCAGTGATTTGTACAGTTTGTACTTCGTTTGAAAGATTATTTTGCATTTCCATATTCTTGCCAATTTGGCCATCGCTGCGGTAATTCCTGTGCTGATTTCCGAGCTGCAGGTACCATCTTTAGACGAGATCGCATCCAAGTATTTAAAACTGGACACTTGTGACCAGTGAATTCCCGTTCATTGGAATATTGACACAGGTGTTACTGTGTGTGTTATTCAACATTACTTTCGATTTCTTGGAGATGACCTTCATTCCATATGTTCTTGCACTTTCAACAACTTTGGTGGACAATGCTATGAGGTCAATGTCGTCTATAAAACATAGGTTAGAGACGGGTCAACTACCGATAGAGTTTGGTCGTTCAGGACTTCTTGCATGATTCTCTCTCGAAATAGGTTGAACAATGTGGGTGAAAGTCGGCAACCCTGTCTCACGTCGACAGTTTTACGGAATAATCCTGCCACTCGTTTCCCAGAAGAACTGCGTCGGAACTTAAAGGTTATTAATGATTAGCAATGAGAGTCTAGTTGGCCATTACAACTGAGTACTGAGTTCAATCCTCCCTGCGAGCCACATACAAAATTGAAGATTAAATAAGACAAAAAAAATGTTATTTTTCTTCTCCTATGTGCCGTGCGCCATCAAGAAATAGGCCATCCATATCGCTTGTGGCTTCTAACAGTTTTTTCTATCTTTGTTGAGGCTCCTCCCTACCGTTTCACCAGGCATTTACGCAATCACGTCAGGTATGTGACTTTCTGCCTTTCCCTATCTCTTTTGTCCTCCATATGCCCCGTGAGGGTAATGTTTTCCAGGCCCTTCTAATAAACCGAACTAAATTCGTCTGGCTAACCTATTGTCAGAAGTTCGATCCTCTCTGGTTTTCCATACTAAATTCGACAAAGTCACCTATGAAGAGCTGTTGTGTAAAATCAAGTAAACTAAGCTCTGTTGGTTTACTGAGTAGTGAGATCGATCCTCGGTGAATGCCCCATACAACATCATCCTCCTCTTCATCATCGTCGTCATCATCATCATCATCATCATCATCATCATCATCAGTCCCATGACCAAATGTAGTCGTAGAGTTTCTATAGTGCGTCTGGTGCAGAGTAGACAGGTCTACTACATTAAATAAATCAATGCTTGACTTATAATCAACCAATCCAACAACTGTACAAGTAACAGGAGACGGATTATAATGGGTTACATTCTACCAGATATAGATCGGAAACTACAACCTAGACTATCGAAAGTGTTGAGTTCATGCCTTTTGCATTTAAATGTGTCCGAACAACTGTACAAGTAACAGGAGACGGATTATAATGGGTTACATTCTACCAGATATAGATCGGAAACTACAACCTAGACTATCGAAAGTGTTGAGTTCATGCCTTTTGCATTTAAATGTGTCCGAATTGAATGTACACAACCTCAGTCGGAATTTGAACTCGGTGTATCGATAGTCTTATTCGTTTTGATAATCGGAAGCCAACACAGCGTCACATACGTGTTTTTTTTTCTTTTTCTGTTCGGTATTTAAAAACATTTTCGAAATCTTGAACATTTTTTTCAGAAGAAATATGTTTTTGAGAAAATGAAAGAAATTTTTTCTGCGTTCATTTTTTTTAATATATGTTTTTAGATTTTATATTGCTTTTTATGTTTTTGTTTCTATTCAGTTATCTTCTTTTTATTTTTCGTTTATTAGTTACTGATTAGTTGAACATATAATAAATTAGTTCCAAAGTTAACTACAATATTCATTAGCCACATCTCTTCGTTTCGCTATATTTGGCGTCATTTTTTATTTTCTCAATTGTTTTTTAACTTTTTAATTTGGTGACTAATCAAAACGAAAACGAAGAGAAAGTTTTTTTGTTTTTTTTGTCTAATAAAAAATACTCACAACTTTTGTTTACTTTCGTCAACTTGAAGTAGTTCTTGCTTTGGCAAGGAACGAGTATTTGAAAGTCGGTCGATTTTTGCCAACCAATTAAATCCTACCACTGCCATAGATGTCGTCGCCAATTGTCTCTTCCTTGTTGTGCTGAGAATTTTCAACCGACGCATGAAGAAATTTAAATATCTAAAAATGCGAATACACACATGCATTCGCAGACAGAGTGTGCGATGGATAAATTGCCGTCTAAATTACGCAAAAATTAAAATAATACAAAAGGGGAACCATCATTTCATCTAATGTGCTATTAACCATTCAGTCACAAAGAAGAGTCTGGTTATAGGTACCTTCATGAGATTGCTAAAAAAAAAGAGCATAGCATGATGAAAAAGACGCCAAACTTGACGGAAACAAAATTTTATCATCTAAATGTTTATGCTACTATTAAGAGGAAAGACCAAAGTAATTTTAATTATTTTTTTAAAAATTTCCTTCTTTTTAGAACATTCTAACTTTTGATTAAAAAACCTTGTTTCTCTTTGTATCACCGGAACTACTGAATAACATATACAATTTTTAGCACTTGTGTGTGTGTGTGTGTGTGTGTGTGTGTGTGTGTGTGTGTGTGTGTGTGTGTGTGTGTGTGTGTGTGTGTGTGTGTGAGACAAACATTAATTTGGAAAATCTTGCGCAAATAAAAGTTATTGTCGGAGGTTAATGAAACGTTCAGAAACTATTCACAAATGATGGAAATTATTATAAATATGTTTTCTTTCTTTTAAAGTGACACAATTTTTTTTCATATTTATTACCCCCCGCCCTAACTAATTTGATGAAAATAGCATTCAGTTTAGTGATTATATTAGTCAAAAGCACAAGGCTTTGAGGAAAGCAATTTTTTTTTTAATTGGACACCTCCTACCTAAAAATCAGCTCTGTATTGTAACTTACCAAAACTCAATAAAACATAAAGATATTATTTAATTTCAAATGTTGTTATTTGCTTTTAGTTGGTTTATGAATATGGACAATATTTTCTGAAAGCAAAAAACCTTTTCGATGAAAAATGAATTTTTAATACAATTATTTGTTATTTCTTTAATTATTTTAGATTTTTACATTTGTTAAAATATTATAAAATTAGTTGAAAGCCACATTCAGTTTCGTAAATATCCTTATGAGATAGATCATTTTTACCGCATTGTAATTTGTATGGTTTTGACCATTCAGAAGACACGGAGTAATTATGAAATGTAATTTTGTGTTCATAATACGGCTGTAATTATAAAATACGGAAGACCAGCAAGAATACAATTAATTTGCGTTATTTGAGTTAAGCATTGTTTGATTTTTCAATTTCAATGAGAAGGGTACCTACAAGTATTAGCATCATCTTATGAAATTTATGTGATCATATCTCAGTTATAACATTTTTCCATAAATAAAATATCAAAATTAATAATAAAATGAATGGAAATACAAATAACACAGTAAAATGTAATAAATGTACATAAAATTAAAGTATTTTATGTACACTTCTGATAAAATTTCATAAGAAAGCTACCTTAAATTAATTAGATAACTTTCTTATGAAATTTAATCTCACTCTCAACAGTCTTATTTTAATTTTTTTATAATATATTTTCCATAAAGCATCGTAAACGTAAAGGTGAAAGCTAAGTACAAAAAGAAAAAAAGAAAATTAGAGCGCTGAAAGTTTTCCTTAAAAATAACGAGGTAAATCATTTGTTCACGTAAATCTAAATAATTATATCAATTCTGTCCTACCGTATGATAACTGTTCCTCACGTAAGCTATCAATACGTGATGAAATCATTACTCATCACCTGTAAAGTGACGCGAAATGTTATGACCTGCTTTTGTTTTATCTTTAAACTAATTCTTTTCGGCGCAGAAACTAAGTAATGCTTATTTCAAAATATTTTAAGTAAAGATTATAATTTCTAACTTTCCATTTTCTTTGTTTTTTATAAAATGGAAAAAATGGTTGATATGTTTAATTATCTGTCAATTTTGCTGACTCAAAAAAAAAAAAGTTTTAACGAAAATTTCGGACGTGCTAGGAATGATTAAAAAATGTAAAAAAATACCCCCAGAATACTTTGATCTTTCCTCTTCAAAATAACATAATTTAGACGATAAAATTTAGTTTTCATCAAGTTTGGCGTCTCTTTCATCATGCTATGCTCTTTTTTTAGCGATCTCATGGAGATACCTAGGTGAGCAAAGTCCGAATTACTGTTTATAAACAACAAATTTCGACGATCTTTCCCGAATGTTTATATCTGCTCACAAAACGTATCTTAACATCAGATCAAATGATGGTTTGCGTTTACGGTAACAGGTTCGATTCCTGTTGGAGAAGTACATATTTTCGACGAAATTTCTCGAACATTCTGGCTTGTAAAAGTAATTAATAATGTTTATTAAAAAAAATCAAAACAAGAAGTAAAATTAAATAAATTGCATCTATTAAAAATAAACGTATAAACAGAAAATATATTAATAATTGTCGGACTCAATCCATTTCCTAATATATATATATATATATATATATATATATATATATATATATATATATATATATATATATATCTGGAATTGACAATGTGTAATTGATTTCTAATTTTTCCTCAGATTAGGTCATTTGTAGTGGTGTGCAGATATATGAATCTATTTTCGGGGTTTATGATGAAATTTGTTTGGCCTCGAAAAATATTCCGTCATCACTGATTGCATCAGATTTTTATCACGCCCAGACACTATTGTCTCGACTGTCGATTAGTTGTCTTATGGCCATTGTCTGCGATGAACATTACTCCAAGAGAGCGTACGAAACGCTGCACGAAAACTCTGGCAAGCCTTACCAGTGAGGAAACCAAAGTACTATAGACTGGCCTAGAAACTCTCCTCATTTAGATCGAATCGAGAATCAGTGGTCAATCTGCAAGGAGCGACTTTGTGCAATGAAATACAAAGTACTATACAAGAAAAATACATAAATAATAAATAATAAAGGAATTATTCGTTTTGTTTCATTTATTGTGACAAGGGTATATATATATATATATATATATATATATATATATATATATATATATATATATATATATATATATATAGAGTGTTGAAATGATTAATATATATATATATATATATATATATATATATATATATATATATATATATATGAAGAAATATACTCTTAAGGTGTGCTATATTTATGGGATAAAGTGCTCAATATCAGAGGTAGAGCGTGTGTAAATATAAAAGTGAACATTGAAGTCAACACTTACAGACGACAGGCTGTTTAATGCTAGACGCAATCGTCAGGCCTGACGACTGCGTCTAGTATGAAACAGCCTGTCGCCTCTAAGTGCTGACTTCAATGTTCACTTATATATATATATATATATATATATATATATATATATATATATATATATATATATATATATATATGTTAGGGGATGCTAATTTACTTCTCCATAATAACTCGAGGTACAAGCGAGTTGCTTCCCTTCTGACAACGCTTCCGAATTAAACATGATGACAAGCTCACACGCACATGTAATTCATGTTTTCAATCCAAACAAATCCTTGCTGTTCTCAGACAGTATATACATAAAAGTTGTTTTAATATTTGTTTATAATACTTGTTTTTATTTTCATTCGTTATTGTTCATCCCAACAGCCTCGGATATAACACAATCTATCTATATCTATATATATATCACCACATATATCTATCTTTCTATATAAATAAAAAGAAAAATATTATTAGATTTAAAATTTTTACACCAAATATACATGTCTATTAAAAAGTTTAAATTAATAATTTCCTGTTATTTAAATATATATATATATGTCTGTGTGTGCGTGTGTGTCTGTGTCTATATATTTATTTTAAGACATTTTTTGTTTATACATTCTTTTTATATATTTATATATATATCTATATCTATCTATCTATCTATCTATCTATCTATCTATATATATATATATATATATATATATATATATATATATATAAATATTTATATATATATATATATATATATATATATATATATATATATATAAATAACATGAAATCATCAATATATATTTATATTTAATTTATATATATATATATATATATATATATATATTGATATATATATATATTTAAAGAAAGATATTTGGGTCACTAACACACAAAAAATAGAATGTCTCATATCGAGAATATTTAACGTTGAAAAACATTAAAAAATATTCATTATTTTTAATAATATGTGGAAATTTCCACCCTTTGCCTGATGACGGTCGCGAGACCGGAAACACGTGTAGCAAATGTTTGGAAATAAAGCATAATATTTATAAAAAAAATACATAAGAACACAGCGCAACCAAAAACGTTTGCGGTTTCTCTCTTCTTTTTAATATACACACTTTTCTCTCGTTGGAACTACTGTAACCGATGAGCGTATTTTAAATAAAATTCTGAAAATATAGCAACAATTTTACGTTTGTTTTAAATACTCGTTGCAAAATAAAATCCTCATATTTGCTTTCATAAAGTCCGTCACAGGACGAAACGTGTCGACTATGGTTTTCCGTTTGTCTTTATACATGAATATATATCTATATATAGACATAGATATAGAGGTATATACATATAGTTAAATAGTGTTATATCCGAGGATGTTGGGATGAACAAAAACGAATGAAAATGAAATTGGTTAAAAAAATTCATCGGCGTTTAATCCACATACGCTACATTATATTAGCACAATTTGCAATATAATTTATATGTGTTTTTCTTTTCAAATTATACAATTAAAAAGTCAAGATAGGTTACTTCCCCTTATTCAAAATCTAAGATCTAAATGATAACCTTACTAACAACGCCAAAGTAAAAAAAAAAAACAGAAGTAGCTTATTTAAATGAATAAGCAACTGTATTGCAAAAGACGTTGGCAAAATCATGATTTATTTCTAAGAATCAGAGAACTGATTAGAAATAAATAAGAAGGGATAAACTTTAAACTGATTATAAATGCACTTTAGTTATCGCTATTAAGTAAGAATCGGTTAGTTGGATAAGATATAGGACACATATTAAAATATAACAGCATGGAGGTTGTAATTTTCAGAGTATTGGTCGGACAATCCTGCAGAGTTTACGCTTTATTTATATATATATATATATATATATATATATATATATATATATATATATATATATGGTAGAAATTGATAATTATAAGTAAGTGCGCATCCACTACCGCGAATTGAAACCCGGAGAGTTAGGTTATCAAGCAAACATCATACCACCTGTTCAACGTGCCTCAGTGACGAAGAGGTAGCAAATCAGACTCTGTATAGCGCCGCTCGCTCACATATTCCGTGGTGGAACTCAACTGAAATTCTCTGTACCGT
Source organism: Acanthosepion esculentum (assembly GCA_964036315.1). NCBI lineage: Eukaryota > Metazoa > Mollusca > Cephalopoda > Sepiida > Sepiidae > Acanthosepion > Acanthosepion esculentum. The sequence goes on from OZ038483.1 coordinate 70,427,384, forward strand.
ATATATATATATATATATATATATATATATATATATATATATATATATATATATATGTGTGTGTGTGTGTGTGTGGGTGTGTGTGTGTGTGTGTGTGCGTGTGCGTTAACCCACCAAATTCTCTTTTAGGCATGTCTGATTAAATAAATTACAGACATTATGCCTGCTAATTTTGAACAAAATCCGTTCATACTCACGAATAACTTTCCGTGCATTTATGTTAAAGGATGAGAGAAACGTGCTATAGCTGTTTAAGATTTTTTATCTTCATTTCTCAAGTATTGAATGAAAATTGAATTGACGTTTAAAACTTGCCGTCACTAAGCATTCGTATGCTTTCACCACATATATGTAAAAATATTCTGTGTCCGATGCTGAATGTTCTCTAAATATAATAAATTTAAACTTCATATATATATATATATATATATATATATATATATATATATATATATATGTATGTATTCGTATAGATGTTTGTATGTAGGCGTCCGTGTTCAACGGCTTTGCCGCTAAATAAATTAGATTTCAATTTTTATTTGCTGTTATGGCGGTTGTGGGGAAATAAGTAAGATTAAATAAATTTTTATTAAATCAGTATTTTCCCCAAAGGCAAACATCGAACGAAGGATCCGCTCAAGGGAGCGTCGTAAATACCAATGTTTTCCAAACAAAAAATAAAATCATGATTTATTACTAAGGATAAGAGAAACATTGATTAGAAATAAATAACAAGGGATAATTACTTTAAACTGATTATAAATGCAGTTATCGCTATTAAGAATTGGTTAGTTGGGTAAGATATAAGACATATATTAAAATAATACAGCCGGGACGTTGGAATTTACAGAGTATTGATCAAACAAAGCTGCATACACTCTTATCACTGGATCCAACGCCTTTATCCACTGTGCCATATGTCCTCAAGGACCCAAATAGTGTGAGTTCAATACCTGGTTAAGGCAGTGGAGAACTTGGACAGCGGCATTAACAGGAGATAACTGATAACTAACATCCATTATACGTGGCACGTGGAACTAGAACAGTCTACGCCAGTGAGCGAAATAAAGGGTTCAGTTCGACATTGCAACCACCTGAAGAAGGCCGGAACGTAGAACGGCCGAAACGTTGTGATAAATATGGCAACAAATGTGAGGACAATAGTTTGAATAATGTAAATTGTGTAAATTACTACAATATTCAAAAAATCTAGCGTCGCATTACTGCCCGAACAAAAATATTCTGAACTGTTAATATCAGCACATTTTTTTAATAAAGTCGACTAACACATCTTGGAATTTTTGTCTGAAAGTATCTGAAATTGCCTGAAAAGAAATCTATTCCTGAAGATCAGTCAGTTATCTGCTATGCGAAGCACGCTTAGGCAACCATGTATCTTTCGATAAATGACTGACGAGGCAGATTTGTTTCTCGCAATAGATTGTCATTTTTTTCTGCGGTATACCAGTTGCCAAGGATATAGAACCCACTCCTGCTATTTAACCACAGCTGGTGGGAGAAGATGAAAGTTCATACCTTTCCCAAAGGAATTAGCACGTAAGTGAATGGATTCGACTGGAATTCGAACTCGGCTCTCCGATTTCTCAATCCGAGCTGCTATCCATTACTCTGCCGTATATGGACCGAACATCTAATCTATTGTACAATTAATAAAAACAAGTATCGCGTCGTACAGCGAGTGGCCAGTAAGTTAATGCCGTTTTAATCTGTTAGCGAAGTGAAATCGCCATTAATTACATTAACATTATTGATTTATTTTACAATATAAATTAAACTCTTTATTAATTTAAATATATATATACACACATATACATATGCACACACACATATATATATATATAAAGCTCAAAAATTGTATATATATATATATATATATATATATATATACAATTTTTGAGCTTTATATATATATTTGTGTGCATGTGTATATGCGTGTGTGTGCAATTTTGTTTGAAAGGAAGGAAGAATGAAAGGAAAAGAAAAAGAAAAATTCAAACATAAATATTGATAAATAATAGATATATAGATAGAAACATTGAAACAGATAGATAGATAGATAGATAGATAGATAGATAGATAGATAGATAGATAGATAGATAGATACATACATACATACTGATGCCGTTATATATCAATATATATCTTGATATATCGCCAGTAGGGGCTATCAACAAGGAGATATCGTGCAATAAGATTTTTCCTAGAAGTAATGCTATCTGAAGAAATTTGGCAATGGAATGTTTCTATGCCTTACAACCAGAATTATCTTCGATGTCTTGACCTTCTCCGGTAGCCGCTGCGAAAGAAATAGCCTGGTTATATATGCACCTTGCCAGCGAACATAGATAAACTTTGAGCGTTCTATATTTGATAAAATTATAGGAGAGAGACCGTATAAAATATATGCAAATCTCTCCATACCTACGGATGAAAGGACGTTTCTTTAAAAAAAAAAAGAAAATATTATTGGGGAAAAGTGAATATTTGAGAAGGTCGACATCTGCAATTGTAAATGACACAAAGCGACACCGAGTGACGCAAAAATTAATAACTTCCAGGTTTGTATACTGGACAACTCTAAGCGGCGTCGCTGGGCATGACCCGGTGCATTTGGATAAAAAGCTGATGATTGTTTGCGCAATGGCCGTCGGCGGTCGATTTTTATAAAACTGCCAGTTTGCCGAATGAATGCAGCCTATGACGGTAGGTAAAGTAAATATTCTAAAATAGTGCTCCAATCATGTTTAAAAACTCGCCCACTAACATGAACAAATGCGAGTGTTAGATAAAACCTGACTATATTAAACAGAGAAAATACACACACACACACACACACACACACACACACACACACATATATATATATATATATATATATATATATATATATATATATGTATAATATTGTGTATTTGGGCAACAATCCATCTTTTATACATGTTTCATAAAATCGACTGGCAATTAAGAAAAAAGAAAAAAGCAAACCCTTAATAATATCAACTATGAACGCGACCACAATGTGCTGAACGTATTTGAAAAATAAATCACTCCTCTCTATATATACATAAATCAATCCGTACATCCATTTA
>OZ038483.1:70437993-70502993 GCA_964036315.1 Acanthosepion esculentum
ACTGAGTCGCAGTCGGGCAGAGTCTCTGGTTGAATCTCCTGATTCCTCCCCTCTCTTCCCGGTACCACCCATATTTATATGGTCGGTACTCCACTATGCAATTTAGGTGGATCCTACCACAACAATATGTATACATGATCTGATGCTTGCTGGAGGCAAAAAAGAAATTGTCGCCATGCCGTGTTGATTCTTAAGTCCACACTGTCTGTCAGCACAATGTCTTAAACACTCTTCCTACATAAACATGGCACATTATATACAACATATGGCATACTCTTTAGGTACATGTGCATGGAATAAAAATAAAAGGTGTACAGTTCCTTTCTTACCTTTCTGCTACACTTAGAATAATTTTACAATTATTTTCACCCTGTACTAGACTGAAGTGTCACTTGAGTTTGACGATTACATAAATAGAGGCACAGTTTATGGGAGATGCGGGGAAGATAACGGTTGACCCAACATGTTAAGATTGTAATGATCGAAGATGCATCCTCTTGGAAGTCGGTTCTACAAAGCAGCCGTTCGTGGGAAGGCGCTGCTCGAGTGGAACTTACATCTCACCAGTGGAATACGAAGGGAATGAGGGCGATCCGCTACAATGTGTGTGGCATGGCGAGTCCTAGCCGTGAATATTAGAACTTGAGAGGCTAATGAATGTAGTTCGTCTAAACACTTTCTGCTGAAATAGCGATAGAACAGGAAGAGGTTTGCTATGTTTCGTCTGTGAGAAAGGGTTTGGAGGGTGGGAATTATTTTGTTACCCACAAGGAGTCGGAGACGCTTCCACGCTACTCAAAGCCTCTAATCAGCAGATCAGAGGTTCTGTTGCTGAGGTAGTTGTTGACTGGTTAAGGTTGTATATATCCGGGAAGCATCCTTTTGAGAGTTCAATCCACAAATCAGAGGTTAGTGAGAAGTTGCCGCCCGAATGGAACTTACCTCTTTCCAAATGAGGGTGATTCGCAGCAATGTGAGTGCTAAAGCCCGATCTTCTGGAACTAAAAAATGTCGTTAGTCTAAACACTTTGCATAGAAATAGCGAGAGAATAACGAGGGGCTTGCGATGTTTCGTCTATTAGAAAATGGTCGTAGGGTGAGAAATAATTCGTCACGCACAAGGACTCGGAAACGCTTCCGGGCTGTCGGTACTTGAAACTGAAGACTTGGCGTCTCCGTTTCATATATGACAGAAGTACTTCTGCTTTTCGCTTTTGTAATGTTAGAAAATAGCAGGAGTTATGTACTTACTGGAATGGTAATAGGAACCGACCATTTTTTTCAACATCTTTCGTATCGATCAAGTTCCACTTGAGGTCTCTGCTGAGTTTAAGTCTCAGATGTTCGTCAATGCACAAGGCCTCCTTGAGGTAACACTCGTTCATCGCGATCGGTGAAAGTTCTGGGTCGGGCTGGGGACGATGTAATGTAACTTGTTTGGTTTTCGAGGAATTCAATGCGATAAGGTAGTTTTTTTCCCCACTTAGCGAGTTCAGACGAGAGATAGATACCAAGCTCTGGTCATCTGGAGTTTTGGAGGTGCCCCCATATACCGTTGTATCATCAGCATAGATATTCACAAATGCTCGTAATATACTCTTAGGCAGATAATTTATGCAAACAGAAAAATAGAAAAGGCATGCAGAGAAAAGGTGATCAGGCAACGTCACTAGCTGCACTTTCACAGTTTCTTCACAGATACTCACATACTGTCAAGCAGTCGAGGCATATGGAGGGAGATGGTTACTTGCTTCACTGAACAGCAACACTACAACAACACCTGATGGTAGGACTGATGATGGTGTTTATGAATGTCAGGCAACAAGATTAAGTTTAGAAATAGTTCCGATAACGCCACTCTTTCGTCTGTAGCAAAGGCGATGTGAAAGATCCACGTGAAAAGATATGTTCATTAAAAATCAACTTTCCATGCTTTTGCATAACAAAAATAAAATAGTTGTAAAATTGTAAATAATTCGAAGCTGTAAACCTTACCAAAAATACTGAAAGTTTATTTATGACTATAATTAAATTACCGTCTATATACTATCTTTATGTAATTTTTTTTTACTTTACCGGCGAATACTATTCTGTGATTTTTTTTTTCACGAAGAGAAGATCGCGTTATTTCTATATACAAGGGGCCTCTCCGAGTGAACATTCGTTTATCGCAATTGTTGAAAGGTCTTGGTCTGATCGGCGACGATGCAATGTCACTAGTTTGGTTTTCAAGGCATTGAATGTGAGCAGCTAGTTTTCCCCCAGTGAGCGAGGTCAGAGGGGAGATCTGCTGCTAAGCTCTGGTCATCTAAAGTTTTGGAGGTGCCCCAATATACCGTTGCATCATCAGTATAGAATTTTCACTAACGATCGAGGTATATTCTCAGGGATATATTTGATGTAAAATAGAAAGAGGCTCGGACCAGGTATCGAACCTTTGGGTACGGCTGCGTTGATCGGTCGTTTGACTGAGTAACATTCAGATACATACATAGATTATGATACTGACAAATTTACCTCAAGATAAACATTTTGATACCTTCTCATTGACAATGAAAGAGTGAAATCGGACGTGACGTATGCAATACATTGCCAGTGCAGATGCTACATTGTTTATCGGGTGTTTATAGACATTGATTACATCAATTATGGCAAAGTGAGAGACGAATATCCTCTTGTAAATTTTATAGGTAAACAGAATATTTTCTTTGGTGTCAAGGATTTACAGTATTCAAAGGACCATGTCAAATGGTATGGCAATATTTACAGCGCTAAAAGAACTTAATAAATCAAGTTCTGTAGACCTGTGCCATAAAAGTAAAAATATTACATGCAGAGGTTGGACAAAATAATTGAAACTTTATTTAATATGGAGTTGGTCCTCCTTTAGCCTCACATACAGCTTTAATACGTCTAGGAATGGAATCATACAGCTTCCTGACTTCATCAAGAGGAATTTTCAGCCATTCTTCCATTAACGTCTGCTCCAGCTCTTTACGACACGATAGTGGAGGATAGCGGCTCCTAATTTTTTGCTCGAAAATGCACCATAAATGTTTAATAATATTGATATCTGGAGATTGGGGAGGCCACTCCATATGTTCTAGCTCACTTTCATGCTCTTCATACCAATTCTTAACCAATCAAGCGGTATGTATTGGAGCCTTATCGTCTTGGTAGATGCAGCCACCATCAGGGGATAAAGTCTGGGTCGTTGGATGAACTTGATCTCCCAAAATGTTCAGTTAATCTTTGCTGTTGATTCTACCACGCAGGGCAACTATTGGACTGAGACATTTCCATGATATGGCGGCCCAAACTATCACTGATCCACCGCCATACTTCACTGTTGGAAGAAGGCAGTCAGGGTTGTAAGCTTATTTGGGCTGCCTCCACACATAAACTCACCCTGAAGTTGTTAAAAGAGAAAAACTGGACTTGTTTGAAAATATAAGATGCTTCCATTGGTCTGCAGACCAGGCATTGTGATCTCTGCCCCACTTCAACCTCTTTTGAATGTTGCAAGTGGAGAGAAGGGGTTTCCTCACAGCGACTCTTTCATGATATGCAGCCTTATGGAGCTCACGGTGAACAGTTTTAGATAAACTGACCTATTGAGATGATTATTCAACTCAGCAGTCACTTTGTCCGATGACTTTTTGCCACATTGCGTTTCACTGCACCTCAGTCCCTGTCAGTAAGTTTGCAAGTCCGGTCCGAATTGCTACGGTTGCTAGAGGTATTGCCCTGTCTTTCGAATTGCATCAGTGTTCTTGATATGGTAGCTGTTGAAAAACCAAACAGTTCATCAACCTTAGTGACCGAGGTTCCTGCCATGCGAGCTCCAACAATCTGATCTTTTTCGAACTTAGCTTAAATTTTACTAAATTCTAAAAATAAATAAGACAAAGACAGTAAATTACATAAATAAACGTATTTACAATAGATATAACCTGCAATTACAAAGTTTTAGTTAAAGTTCTTAATATAATAGGTCTTTGAAATATAGGAGTGGATCTTTTCATCTGTTCCAATTATTTTGTCCATCTCCTGTATCTGTGTGTGTGTGTATGTGTGTGTGCTTGTGTGTTTAAACAGATTTTTGACAACTCAGAACTAATATATAGATTTATAAACGCGCTATTTGGCAACAAATCGGTTGCAATTTGATGTGAATATTAATTTAAAGAACCGGAAATATCTAAATTCTCTTATGTCTAGAATATTTGATACGGAAAATGGAGACTTAAATAAGCATATATTTGTTTACTCAGGGATTGGGACGTCTTGTTATTTCGAGTGGGTCAGATTTTTGCATCTCTTCCTCTAAAGTGAGTAAGGAACAAATTTTCGCTGCGTTTGATCTTCTCTTTTCTAAGTTGAAATTGCATAAAACGACCACTAATGAAAATTATTCCTTGTGTAAAACAAGATTATATGAATTCTCTTGTGAATATTCGTCGCATTTTGCTGATCAATATTTTCTTACATGGCTAAGAGTTCACTGCCTTACATTAAAATCTTTAAAGACAAGAGGTGATATTTATGTAACTAAGCCAGACAAAGGTTATGTTGTGTTTAGCTTTAACAGATAGGCTATGTCAACAAAATGGAGGTCATTTTAAACAGACTACTCTAAATTTCGCAAAATTGGCACCATAAATTCACGTAAGAGTACCATCAAAATAGAAACGAATGTGCAGAGAAGTCTACATTCTGTTTTCAACAGTAAACTTCTTTCCAAAATGGTGTACGACCAGATTAGGTCTACAGCATCCCAACGTCCTCGCATGTATGGCTTAAACGGAGTGTATCCCCTTAGACATTTTCTGTCCATGGTGGGTTCCGTTCAACATGAGTTGGCCAAATGGCTAGCCGATTTACTTCAGCCGGTCTCTAATCTGTTTCCACTTGTTATGTTCCAAATTCATTTTGGTTTTTCAGTTTTATTAGAAATTCCGATTTGTTTTCAAAATGAAGGGACCCTTTGAAATTGTCAGTATTTACACTACTGTTCCCATCCAGGGGAATTTACACATCTGTACCGATGTTCTCTATATTAGTCAATGTTTTTTTTAAATTTATGCGTTTAGCATAAGAGGGAGGGATTCAGTTTCAGTATCATCATGTGCCCATATCGATGGGTTTTCTATGGGAAGTCCCTCGGGTCCTGTGTTAGCCAATATTTTTTGTTGGCTTTCATGAAAACCTTATGTTTAAAAGACACAGCAAACTTCATGTATACTTACGTTATGCTTTTCCATCTTTCATTCCATCTGGGATGCAGAGACATTCAACATCTAACTTAATTCCCTTCGGTTCACTATGGACGTAGAGAGCGATCTCGCGTTGCCTTTTGTGGGGGGCTTACTGGGGCGTAAATTATACGTTGTAGCCCCCCAAAAAAGCTTACTTTCATGGATCGGTACGCTAATTGGAATTCTTTCATCCCGAAGTCCCGCAAGATAAACCCGATTTCTACCTTAGATCACCGCGCACTGATTATACGTTCTCCTTTCATATTTGATAACGAACTAGAGAACATTTATAAATTCAGTAAGAATCGGTATCCTGAGAATATCTCCAAGCACACGCTTGAACACAAAATTAAATGCTTCAATGCTCCGGTAGTTTTTGGATCAGTCCTGCATCCCGTATATTTTAAATTTCCTTGGTTGTGCAGGAAAAGTCAGACATTAGCCAACGGAATGTCGGCCTGTGTTATATTGGGGTTTTCGGCAGTTAGGTTACGTGTTGTCGTCGGGACTAATCCAGTTTTTCTCTCGTTTCTCAAAGATGGTTTGCCCTACCTCCAAGGTAGTTCTGTTGTTTATAAATTCAAATATCAGTGTGGGGCTGACTATGTAGGACGAACCCATTAACGACTCGAAACCTGGATCGGTCATGTTCATGCTTATATGAGAAGTTATTTTTAATTCCAGTACGCTTGTATGCAGTTTATTCACAACTCAGCCATTGGTCAGCATTTACTAGAAAAACCGCAGTGTGCAGCATTATATAGTGACAATTTGTTTAATATACTGCGCAGAACTCGGATCGCTCAGCATTTACGCATATTACAGGCGGTTTGGATTAAATTACATCAACGATTTTTGTGCAGACAAAAAGAAACCATTTTGTTCGTCCTTTCGCTCTTTTAGGAGGTATGTGAGTGATTTTATTTCCATTTTATACTCACTAGGAACCCTTTACATTGACTCTTTTACCAGCATATTTCCCCCCTCGCTTTTCTTAATGAATTTGTATTTTAGTCATTGTTTCTTTTTCTTCTTCTCATATATTAGGTTGGTGCAAAAATAATTAATTAAAAAAGATTTAAGAAACTACATATAGTTAATATATATTGCTCAATATTAGAAATATTAAAATAGTATTAACAATAAAGTATTAATAATATAATAAAAAATATTACTTAACTTTTAAATATCATTTTTTTGTTTTTGTTTTCCCCGACTTCAATGGTTCTTGGCAAAAAGAAAAGATAAAGAAGTAAATAATAGTAAAAATGCATAAAAGTGGGCGTGTAAAAGGACGTCAAATTCATGAATATGCATGTGTAAAATCGGATTAAAACACCGATTGTAAAAGACGCTGAACAAATTGAAAAAAAAACCTGGAAATATCATTTAACAGCAGAACACTCTGAAGAACGGACATTTAACAAGAAACTTAGAAATCGGGGAAAATAACAAAAATTGATATTTAAATTTAAGTAATGTTTTTATATAATATTATATATATATATATATATATATATATATATATATATATATATATATATACAGTGTAACCCGGATATAAGAGAGTTGTCGGGACCGGAGAAGTATCTTATATCCGGGTTTCTCGTATATCCGGGTTTGGTCTATTATATATACATTAACACAGGCTCTAATTTGGGACCAGAGAAAATATCTCTTATATCCGGGTTTCGCTTATATCCGGGTATCTTATATCCGGGTTACACTGTATAAGGAGAGAGAGGCATATATATATATATATATATATATATATATATATATATATATGAAGAAATATAGTTTTAAGTTGTGCTATATTTATGGGATAAAGTGCTCAATATCAGAGTTAGAGCGTATGTAAATGTAAATATAAAAGTAAACATTGAAGTCAAAACTCAGAGGCGACAGGCTGTTTCATACTAAACGCAATCGTCCGGCTGCGAATGCGTCTAGCATGTAACAGCTTGTTGCCTCTGGGTGTTGTCTTGAATGTTCATTTATATATATATATATATATATATATATATATATATATATATAATATATATATATATATATATATATATATATATATATATATATATATATATATATAACTTCTGTTAAGCCCATACTTCTGGATTTATGTGAAAGTGTGAAAAAATGTCCACTATCGTCCAGGCACATTCGGATTTCATAAGCCATTATCAAATAAAGCATTATATGTTTATAAGTTTTTGTCCATAGAGCTGCATTGTCTTTGATTTTCGACTGTCGCGGATTCATAAATCGTTGGGTGTCGTATTGTGTCTTCACACATCAGCTTGTGTAGTTTTGCTCCTTTTTAGTTCTGAAAGCCTTTCCCCTAAAGTGTTCGTATATAATCTCATTGGTTGATTATATTAATCATTGCGTCAAAATCTGATGATGAAAACATTCTGTTGTCAAAATATCGGAGACCCATATTTCAATGAGCGTGGTTAATAACAGCAAAGTGTTAAGTAGTTCAAGTGTCAGGACTGTTTTTATTGGACAATTTAACAACAAAATTTTATGATCATAATTTTTTGGCGCAAAAATTACTGTGCATGATCACGGGATTATAACCAACCAATCAGATTACATTACAGTGTTGTTTAGTTTTCTTTTTTGTATAAAATGGTAATAATTCTCCAACTCTAGTTTCGTTTTGGTAGTTACTGACTGGTGATCTGTCAACGTAGTTTGAAAGAGTTATTTGTTGTCTTTTTTTTATTTTTTAAAGAAAAAAGAAAAAGTTATAAAAGTCAGTCCTGCCTGATCCGACTACCAACGACACAAAAAGGAAATGGTTGTTGGACAATGTTGCCTACTTACTCTTCCCTAATTCCTAACTCTACAACTGGTAGTGGTTATCCCAGAATTCTCACTTCGGTCAGAAACCTCTGATAAGAGAGAGAAGCTTGTCAATCTTAAAATGGTCGAATTTCAGTCACTGTTGTATGTAATGTATGTTTTTTGACTTAATTTAATATTTTTACCTTGATTCCCTGCATTGACTTCCTAGCTTTGCTTCAAAGTTTGTTTATTTTTCTATAATATATATATATATATATATATATATATATATATATATATATATATATATATATACACTCTTGTGCAAATTAAATGAAACAAAACGAATAATTCTGTTATTATTTACTTTTTCGTATTTTTCTAATGAAACATGACCCAGTGCACATGTTAGTAGTTCGTATGTCCATTCCACGAAGTCGTTTCTTGCTGCTTGACCACGGATTCTCGATTCAATTTAAATCAGGAGGGTTTCCGGGCCAGTCTATAATACTTTATTTTGCACACTGATAAGGTGTGTTAGTGCAGCGTTACCATTTTCGTACACTTCTTTGCAGTAAAGTCCATCGCAGATATTGGACGTAGGACAACTAATCGACAGTCGAGACAGTAGTGTCTGGGCGCGATAAAAATCTTATGCAATCACGGATGACGAAATATTTTCAAGGCAAAACAAATGTCATCATACAACTTGTAAATAGATTCATATTTCTGCTCACCACTGCAAATGAACTAATCTGAAGAAAAAACAGAAATCAATTACACCTTATCACTCCAGTGGGTCTAAAACTGACCGTATGTTGAAAGAAAGGAAACGAAAGCGGTTGTTTCAATTAATTTGGACTACACTGTACTTACGTACTAAATCGTGTTTATTTAATATTAATTTTATTCGCAGCATATTTAATGAAGCTTTTTCGTTTAGGTAGTTACTGACACGGGATTTGCCAATTCAGTTTGAAAGTGTTGGTATTCGGTCTTTTACTAAGTTAAAACTTGTATTCTATATGCTATTCCCTTACCCCGGCGCACGGTTATGTATACATGTTTGTGCCGGGGCATCTACGGGCCGCAGCTTGATTTTTAAATAAGTTATCTTAAAGAATGCTGATTCTTTGAAATAATTTACCTGTCAGTCAAACACGGGATTGTTTTCTGCATTTTTTTTAATAGGAGTAGATAGACTTTCCTAAAACTCGGTCCATTCTCCTAGCACTTCTCTTGAACACGAGTAGAGCCTTGTTTTCTGTTTAGGAATGGTTTCCTTTATTTTCCCCAGACCTTAATTATTGTGCTATCATTATTTTTTTGTGATAGGCCTTGATGGCAACGTCTCTTTATACTGAGGGTACCGGGCTGACAGTTTTCTGGTTGGTGTTCCCGACTTGTGGTTAGGAGCCCTAACACTTGCGTAGCGTCTTGAGAAGCTACTCTGATCAAAAGTAGCCTAATTGCTGTCATTTCACGCATGGAAGGGTGCTCCTTCAAACACCTCCGGTGGGCAACCTCGAAGCCACACTATGTTGAAGTCTGCGCCAAATCCATTCCTGCACATGTCACATTAAGTTACCGACCGCTACTAGGACTTTTCTTTTCCCAGTATAACACATCATGACTATAAACAACCAAAGTTATATAAAAATCTAAAAAAGTTCAACAAAAATACCTAAACTGCTTAACCTTTCTTTCCCTAACATTCATGGTATTCGTACCAAATGCTGCAGTGATGAATCGTTCCTCTTCAGGTCTCTATGAAACTAATATTAAATCTTTATTCTCCTCCTGTGATTTCTCGATTCCCGGCTACTTTCTAGTCATTAGAAAGGACTGGCCTGGGAGTTTACGTCTTGTGAACTCTCTCTTGAATCTTCAGACCATTCTTACATGTGTCTCCGTCTCTCTCTACTTAACTCAGTCAGCCATCTCTTCTTTCTCTACCATTCCCCTTCTTCTCAAGACCATTGCGTGCTAGATAGTATTTCCGATAATATAAACATGGCCATCTCCCGTTTGCAAATATATTCGTGTTCGCTGACTTTAATGCCCACCACATAAGGTGGCTTAAACACTCCCTCTCTGGTCACACTGGCATCAAAAACCTGAACTTCTCCATCACTCAATCTTCTAGATTTCTTTTACCGCTATCCCTGACTTGTTTACTACGCAGCTCTGTCTCTTGGCAAATCTGATCATACTGTAGTGTCTACAAATATTTCCTTCCGCTCTCATACCAGCCAAGGACCTCCTACCAACGAATTATCCTTCTGTTATCAACGAACAGAATGGAACTCGTTCCGGGATTTCCTTCGTGACGTCCCATGGAAAGATGTTAAATATCCTGCTCAAAAATGCGCGTCAGAGGTCTCCTCCTGGGTGAAAGCCAGCATCGATGCTCCCACTCCAGCAAGGAAATACCAAATTAAATTGTGTTCATCTCTTCGGTTTTTACCTGCATGTGCAGCCGCTATCGCCCACAGGAGTCACTTCTTCCATTTGTACTAGATGGAAACGTCTTCTCGTAAGTAGTGCAAGCGTGTCCTCAATGAAGCGAAATTACTCATTTCTGATGGAATAAAAAAAACGCATAGCATTTTGCAAGTTCGGTTCCAGAGATTATTGTCGGTTAACCCAGAGTGTGCTGAACGACAGAAAATCCTCAATCCCTCACCTATTCAATCAATTCGAACTCCTGACATCTACAGCAGATCAGGTGGAATGCTTTGATCGGAAATTCACTTCCAATGCAACACGCGACTCATTTGGAGTACCTAAACCTTATTTCTAGAAGTGAGGCTATACTGAGAGATATGCGCATAACCCCGTCACTGGTCTCGGACATCATTTTGAAATTAGACTTCCATAAATCAAGTGGAGGTGACGGGACCCCAGCCGTCGTCCTAAAACAAATGTGCTCCCGAGCTGGCTCCAGTCCTACCCAAACTCTACAACCATTACCTCGCTGCTTCCTGCTTTCCAGCTCGCCGGAATTCTTCATCTGTAGTCCATGGTTTTAAGCACTCTGGAGAACCGTCTGACCCCTCTAACTATCGTCTTATTAATCTTCTAGCGCTTTTTCGCAAAGTATTCAAGACTTTAATCAATGCTGAAGTGTTTGAGCATCTTACATCTCACGACATACTCTCTGACAAACAATATGGATTTCGTTTTGCCCGGTCTACAGTTGATGTGCTTACGGCCATCACTGAATATGTATATCAAGTTCTTGATAATAACGGCGAAGTTCGAACTGTGGCTTTAGATATCTCAAAGGCCTTTGACAGGGTTTGGTATGCTGGTCATCTGAGTAAGCTTTAGGGCTACGGTAATATAGGACGATTGTTTGATTTAATCCTATAATTCCTATCAAATCGTGAAGGTCGTTCTCCTCGGTTTTGTTTCCAGATTTTTTCACACCAATGCGGATGGTCCTTAAGGCTCTCTACTGGGTCCTACGAATTTTATGATCTTCATTAATGATCTTGCTGATGTCATTAGTTTCCAAGTAGTCATTTATGCAGATGACACTAGCATTTACTCCTGTCTCAATAGCAAATCTGTCAGTTAACCTAGACGTTGCTCTTGAAAATGACCTCAGATCAATGATTAAATGGTACAGGAAATGGCATGTAAATTTTAATGACTCTAAAACTAATCTACTATTGGCCCTGATCTGTCATCTCGTCTGCAGTCGCTCTCTCACAGAAGCGATGTTGCCTCGCTCTGCCTTTTTTACAAGTACTTCCACGGTAATTGCTCTGAGGGGTTGCGTTCGCTTGTCCCCAGGCCTCGTGAATTTAAACGCCCCACCAGGCTGGCATCCCGCTCCCACCCCTACACCGTGGAAACTGTTAGATGTAGACGTCTCTTCTACTCCAATAGCTTCATGTCTCGCACATCTCGCCTATGGAACTCCCTTCCCTATTACTGTTTCCATGACAAATACAATCTCCAACGGTTTAAGTGTAGCGTCAATCGACATCTCCAGTTGCCTTGATCTATCCACTTCCCTTCTCCACATCCTTTCATTTTTCATTGCTATCTGCTATGGCTCCGGATCTTTTGTGGCCCCCTTGCCTTGATCGACCCACTGTCTTTCTCTTTCTCCACATCCCCTCCCTTGCCACTCCTATCTGCTCTTCCTCCAACCCTTCTTTAACCCCTTGCGTGATAGTGGCCTCCGGCCTTGATTGGGGTGATATGATTAAAAAAAAAAAAAAATTTAACCACCATAAAGAAATTCCATGTCCACCATGAAGCATGTCTGATGCTCAACTCCAGGATAGCGTCTGACTGCGCCTTCTTGGAATGACGTTTCCAACGGACTTGAAGTTGAACAACTAAATGTAACCAATAGCTTTTTCTTTTCTTTTTTTTCTTTTTTAATCTTATCACCCCAAGCAAGGCTGGAAGCCACTAGCACGCAAGGGGTTACAGAAGGTTTGGAGGAAGAGCAGATAGGAGTGGTAAAGGAGAGGATGTGGAGAAATACAGTGGATCGATCAAGGCAAGGGGGTTACAGAAGATTTGGAGCGAGAGCAGATAGGAAAGAAAGGTGAAAGGATGTGGAGAAGGGAAGTGGATAGATCAAGGCAACTGGAGATGTCGATTGACGTTACTTTTAAATAGTTGGGGATTGTATATATATATATATATATTTTAAGCTTATCACCCCAAGCAAGGCTGGAAGCCACTAGCACGCAAGGGGTTACAGAAGGTTTGGAGGAAGAGCATATAGGAGTGGTAAAGGAGAGGATGTGGAGAAAGATAGTGGATCGATCAAGGCAAGGGGGTTACAGAAGATTTGGAGCGAGAGCAGATAGGAATGAAAGGTGAAAGGATGTGGAGAAGGGAAGTGGATAGATCAAGGCAACTGGAGATGTCGATTGACGTTACCTTTAAATAGTTGGAGATTATATTTGTCAGGGAAACAGGAATAAGGAAGGGAGTTCCACATCTACTGCAAGGAAAGGTGGTTCATTGTATCATACCAGAAGGTTTTTTTTTCTCGTCAGAATCCATCTTGCACATTTACAAATCTACCATTTGTGCATTGAATACTGTTGCAATATCTGGTCTGGTGTAACTAGAACAATTTACCCTAGTGGACTAAATAAAAGTGTTCAGTTCGAAATTTCAACAACTAGCACCTGAAGAACGCCGAATTGTATTCCGCCCGAAACGCCGTGGATATGACAACAAAGATGAGGACAACTGTCCGAACAATGTATGTAGTGTAAATAGTTACAATACCTCACCTCAGAAATACTGACAGTCTTCATTTTATTGTTTTATCTCTTCGGAAACGTGTCCATCTCTCCCAGTAAAGCGTCTTAGTGGCTTTTTCACCATGCTTGCAGTGAACTGATTAGGAAAAATACTGTCGTACCGATATCTGTTTTTTTTTAATTTTTTTTTTCTGTAAATTAACGCTTTTGTTTTTTTTAGATCCGGCTGTCTTAAAAAAAAGTTTCTATATCAGTTTTTAAATTTTGAAGTCTTGTATTTTTTTTGTATTAACTTCCGAAACATATTTTAATACACGAAAACTATTCTTGACAGATGCTTTCTTCTACAGGTTCATTAATATACTCTCCAGTGTTCCATTCCTTATTCTTCATTGCATTTTGTTTTTTTTTTATGGATGGAACGTAAACAACAGGGAATCTACGTATCATATTCGGCGGCCAAAATAGAGGAATTCCCTGACACTCTACAAGGATGATGTCGGAATATTTATCTCAGTAAGTTTCGACACGGATTCAAACGTTTTAAAAGACATTTTATGACGTATAATCATAATTACAATTCGAACTTTGGAAAATGAATACGAGAAATATGTTACCGGCCTGAAAACTGTCTTTTTCGGAATTACTTCGCGGATTATGTTCTTAACGACCGGGAAAAGCAGCGGTGGAAGTAGCTATAAATATAGAATAGTCATTGTCGAGACACACCCGTGTGTATTTCTAGAGTAATAAATATTACAAAACGTTGGAACTTACAGCTCAATATAGAAACGAGTTTGCCAATAAATTAGACGCAAGTAAGTTGTCAAATTCAGATTGGTAAATATATTTAATTTTGGTTCCTTTATCTACCTATGTAGCTATTAATCTTAATCCGAAAATATTCACTTTTATTCTGATATATATATATATATATATATATATATATATATATATATATGCAGGTGTGCAGAAAAATAGGAAAGAACACGTTAGGTAGATAATCCGGTGTACCTTAGTATTTAGCTTTATTTTCAAAAAGACAGTGCTCCATACAGAAGTAAAGCTTATATTATAATAATATTTTTAGTTTTTAAAAATATGATTCCTTCGCTACATAAGAGTTCTCATGTTTCAAAAGCGAGAGCCGAGACCCCTAACATAATTTTTGAAGTTATGTAGAGTTAAGGTGTCTGGACCCGCTTCCTTGTCAAGCGAGAATTTGGGAATAAGCTATCTTTTGGTTAGCAAGTGTTTATAAGTGCGGTATCATTGGAACATTAGTTGCTATGGAAACGGCCAGTTTCGGCCGTTGAAGTTAGGTGGTTTAAACAGCTAAGAATTAAGAGTTAATTTTTATCTACAGGCCAGTCCCCTTCCAAAAATGCGTATCAAGTTACAATGGGGATTCTATGTCAAGAGTGGTCTTAGCTTAGGCCGGTCAGACGGCGTCTTTTTTATGGCCTTGCCTCGAGTCGAGTCGTTGAGTGACTAGAAGGTTATGTTTCATTATTATCTATTTGATCTGTTTATTTATTTGTTTATTTACATGGCTTTTTTTATCAAAGGGTTTTTCTCAATAATTATTGGGCTGAGTTTTTAAGGCTTTTAAACTATGGACTTAATTTGTTTAAGTCTATTTATTAATTGTTTAATGCGAAAATCATTTGATGACGACAGAACACCGTTAACTCATGTCTATGGTTTAGTAACTTTTCACTATTTAGAAATCTAATGATGTGCAGTTTTTCATGTAGGCACAGAGGGTATGGGTCATCCCAGGTTTTAGATTAATATATATATATATATATATATATATATATATATATATATATATATATTAATCTAAAATACAATATAAAATATAAGAGAGTATATTGTAAAGAGAAGATGTAAACAGCCGCGCTTAAATGGTACAATAAAAAAAATCGCCCAAAACATAATTCCCCAAAATTTGAGTTGTTTTTTAGGGGTTTTTTCACTCCGCCTTTTCCCTCCTC
The DNA here is from genome assembly GCA_964036315.1 of Acanthosepion esculentum. Classification (NCBI taxonomy): domain Eukaryota; kingdom Metazoa; phylum Mollusca; class Cephalopoda; order Sepiida; family Sepiidae; genus Acanthosepion; species Acanthosepion esculentum. The sequence goes on from OZ038483.1 coordinate 70,453,291, forward strand.
CGTCTTTTCTCCACGTAACTTCCAGTGTCTGTATATAATGGTGGTGGAATCAACTAAAATCTTTCATTCAACCTGCCTGAGTAGACATTATGTTTTCGAAACCTATGTAGCGAGGTAGAGATTTGGTGTTCCTGATAATATATATATATCTATATATATATATATATATATATATATATATATATATATATATATATATATATATATATATACAGCTGGAGACACGTTGGCAGAATGTGCTGGATGCCGATGGCGATTACTTCGAAGACTAAATATAAGTTACACATACTGTGAAGCGTTTTCTTTTTTCCTTTAAAAACGGACAGAACTTTTTGGGTTACCTTGTATATATATATATTATTTAGTTGGATTGATTTGTGAACCTGGGTTTCACGCTATTTGCGATCGTCAGATACACACACACACACACATATATACATATATATATATATATATATATATATATATATATATATATATATGGGGGGGGATGTGTTGAGACAATTGATAATTTCATATTATATATATACTAACCGAATTACCCGCGCCTTGCTGCGTGTCACTCACTTTTTGTAAGAAAATGATGATTGATTTTAAGTAATTGGTAAAATTTGTGGAGAAAAATGATGCATTTCGATATTACACAATGACCTTACCGATGTGACCTCCATCTTCTGGCTTTCTACTTTTATATTTTGGATAGGAGTCATTCACGTGTTCAAATTTAAATTTAATTTAAATCACAGTGAACAAAAATTTCGGAGTTGTTGTTTATGTAAAACAGGTTGATCTGATCCTTTTTTATATGTATTTGTTGCAATACTTGATTGAATGAATTGATGAGCAGATTTCAACATCTATATGACAGTTGAATTGTCGCAAAAAATATGTATTATAAGGTCCTACCCAGTGATTGGTGATTTCTTGCACAATTTGACGTCCATATTGTCTCATTTTGATCTTGCCGGTGTGACCTCTATCTGCTGGCTTTCTCCTTCTATATTTTGGATAGGAATTTTTTCCTTGCTCAAATTTATATTTAATTTAAATCAAAGGGAAAAAAATTTCTGTGGGAGGTTGTTCCCCCCTCAAAAGAACCCCCTTTCATCACTTTGCTTTCACCGTCGCCTTTAATCTTTTCTCAACTTCTACTTCACCACTTCTCTTTGTACTATGATGTCATGAGAATTTATTTTAGAAACTGAAATCTTGAGTGTCAGATACGTGAAACACCACTCTCAAATATGGCCCACATCGCAAAGTCTATAGAGTTACTGTAGGCCAAAAAGCTTTTGAAAAACCCACGGATATGTTTTTTCACCAGTTCTGCGTCAAACAGACTCCGTGTAGACACCAAAAGCGATTTAGCACCATGAGAAACAACAACAGCCCAAACTATGAAACATGTTGGTTTTTGTCGCTTGAAATACGTTCTAACAATTTCAGAATGTTTTTTTTTGTTTTGTTTTGTTTTGTGAAGCCCTGTTTTTTTTTTCGATAGTTGAACAGAGCCTCCACAGGCTAAAGTCATTATTTGTGGTAAATTGCGTCCCTTCGAACATTTTCCCCTCTGTCGTTTTTGCTTAGAAGCACTTGAGAATAGCTATCGCATGTACGATTTTAGACGTAAAACCAATCTTCCTTGGTGACCTATCCGAAATATCCAACTATTTTAACATGTTTACCATTATTCATCATCGATTTCGCTTCTTGAGTGCTTCAATAACTCTTCTGGTGCGAGCTAAATGGTTTCTTCTTGGAATTGGATTTGGTGAGGTTTTTTGCTTCGCTTGAAACTTTTTCAACACATTAAAAACATTGTTTCTGCAATCATTCAACTGTTCTTATCACTTCATAATTGTTCATACCAGGCATTTTGAACGTGACAATTTGACCCCATTTTGGCTGAACCGCCATATTTAATTAATATATATACTTTTTATGATGCCAAAGAACACTCGTTGGCACTTTTGTAATGTCAACGAATACTTGTTGTCACTTTCGTAATTCTCGTTGTAGTAGAAACTTTGTAATTGAGAATACAACTAGAGTACACCGTTTAACAATGCTGTTCTCAGACGCCTTTGTATAAAACTTGCACTAATATTACTTGCTCGATATTACTCGCTCGAATAGTAAGCCCTATAGTGATCCGAATAGAGAAATAGTATAGTGAATATAGAGAATAGTGGTCTGTATAGTAATACAGGATAGAATAGTAATAGTACTCCGAATAGTAATAGAGGATAGAATAGGAATGGTTATCAGTATAGTATAGAGGATAGACTAGAAATAGCGATCAATCTAGACGTCACGCGACTTCCTACTTACGCGTTTCCTCTATGGTCACGTGGTCTGCTTAATTCAATAATAGGATCTCCTGTTTTTGCTAACTGGCGATCTATGTTCAAACTCAATACACACACACACACACACACACACACACACACACATATATATATATATATATATATATATATATATATATATATATATATGCTATTCAATTAACTACATAAAAAATAATATTTATACGTTCACCTTCTATCATATGCCGCGTCCCTTCTGGAGGTGAGCGAGCATGACTCTCGACAACTTTCTATACTTCTTTGCGATAAGTAACGAGTCTTTTTACTTATCTCCCCCATTCCACTCTGCATTCACACAAGTTAGACAGACTTCTTTCTCTTGAAACTTTTGCCTTCGATGTGTCCTGTTAGTGCCATATTTCCAAACTTTCTTCCCTACTGCCAAAATTTCCATATGCATCTTTATGATTATGAGTGTAAGTGCTTTCTTGTATATATTTTCCTTAAAACCTTCTTGTTGGTTAGATGTTCTAAATATCCTTCTGTAGAACCATTGTTCTGTGGCCTCACATCTTGGCATTTACTGTCATATAAGATGATACCTTTTACATCATAGTTGAACACTCTTTTAGATTTTTCTAACGAAAATATCCTGTTTCTTTAGACTCGGCTTTTGAAATGTATCATTAGCTTCATTTCCCCCAAATTAAGAGATGTAAATCTGTATGGAGTCACTCCCTTGAATAAATATATTGGCGTATTTGCATTAAGTATATGAGTTAAGAAAGATAGGAAATAATCCCAGGTCTTCCGGCAATGTGAGAATGAAGTATAATCGAGTTTTCATTCTAACTTACGAAAATCCTTTTCTCGAGACGGGTCTATATAGACGTTCCAGTGTTGTGCAGAACTCGTCTTCCTTTTGATGACTGTAAAATAAAAAAGGAGCATTATGAAGTCCGTCTGAGTAATCACAAATGGAGAAATTTAACTATTTCAGCAGAAGGTCATGGTCGCTTTTCCCTCAGAGAAGGAATCCTCATTTCAACTCGAATGACGGAACGGAGATTGCCAATTGAAAAAGGCGGCCCTTCAGTTTTACCTTTGATAAAAGTATAAAGGAATTGTCGATTCGAGCCCAAGATTCTAGCATCAATTTGCAATTATAGAAATTATACTATCTGGAAAGTTTTCTCTTTAACCGATGGCGGTAAATGTGACCTCGCAAACAGAATTGAAATAGCAAAAGATGCGTCTGTCTGTATTTCTGAGATGAGGCATTGGAACTATTTACAATATTTACATCATTCAGACTATTTTCCTCATATGTATTGCCATATTCACGACGTTTCGGCTGTTGTTCGCTCCACCCTTTTTCAAGTGATATTTGGAATTACGAATCGAACGATTTATTTAGTACACGGGTGTAGATTCTTCTAAATAAAATGTTTGGGTTCAAAATTACAAGAACTATAATCTGAAGATGGCCGTAGCGTACAACGGCCGAAACGTCGTGAATATGGCAAAAATTATGAAGACAACGATCCAAACCGTGTAAATAGTGTAAAAAATCAAAAGCAACGTATTAAGAATCTAGAAAGGTTTGTTAGAAATAAAGAAAACTGGGGATTGTAATATCAATCCTCGTACATGTCAGTGAATACTGGACAACCTACTTAAAAATTCAGAAGAAACACGAGAGATGTGATTCTATATATTATGCTAGGCATTCCATGGACAGAATGTCGTTTCGGGCCTTTATTCGAACGTTTGATTTTCTATCTAGGAACCTCAAACTTTTTAACCCTGCATAACCCTTAAAATAAATTACATGCCTCAAGGAACACCTGCGTAAAAACAAAATGATATATCATATCTTCCTCATTTTATTTTCATCGTAGTTCACGTGGTAAATACTATAGTGTATACTTTTGAATAACTGGTTTAAGGAAAAATTAATAGTTCTTTGTCAAATTTTCCGGTAATGCTAAATAAAATTCATACTTTTCGTTTATAATTCTTCATCAGGGATTTTTCCTTCACACAAAAAATTCTAAACTCAAACGTAAAAAATAAAGATAAGTAACCATTATAATATACCTATAATATAAATGTAAACAGAACGAAAACAGATAATTGCTGCATCAGTTTTTTTTTATTTCTGTAAAAATAAAGGAAAAAACAAATAAGTAACTTTAAGTACAGGTCCCGTTCGAAAAGTGAGCCCTGACTAGTTAAGGTGGTTTCACACTGGCGCCATACAGACATCACTAAATATATTCACAATGATTGTTATATTTTTAATAACATAATAGATTAGATAGGATGATGTCAATATTACAATAACCAAGAATATATTGTGTGTTTAGTAATATTACATATATAAAATTAAATAAAAAGTCAAAATTGCATTAGCTTATCTCACTTGTTCTCGTGGAACCCTTGGGGACCTTTTGTGCAACCTAGGAGTTGCGGGGAACCCCGACTGAGAAACTCTGCTCTACTATATGAAGGATATTACTGTCCTCCTGAGTCAGGCGTTTATATAACTTTCTGTCTTCTGGTTGTTTTCTGGGTATATATCCTAAGTTCAGCTGGCTTGACTTCCGCTTTCCTAGCGGAAGTCACTGAGATCCGATTCAAGAAAGGAATGTGAGAGCAATGATGAAGTTTTAAGGAAAATTGTAGCAAAAAAGATGATTTATATTTAGGACCAGAAAAATCCAGTTGAAAATGTTGGAACATATGATGGGAAAAGAGGTATTGGTGACATTACACGTCACATGAACGCAAACGGAATCAGATAGAATCGGTGAATAATCCACCAACTTACTTGTGTAAATGTATCGCAGAACAAAGACTAAGTCGTTCTGGATATGACGATAAACCACATCCGGCAGCAAGGCCTCTAATCGGAAGGTCTTTCGGAGCGTGGAACCACCTCTTAATTGCTGGTGTTCCTAGGCCCACCCTGACCTGAGGTGGTAGCACCTATTAGGTTCCTAGCTATGGGCAAATAGTTAACCCCACAAACCGGGGTCAACTTACCATATATATATATATATATATATATATATGGTAATATATATATATTTAAATATTACTAGCTATACATTGTTAAAAAAATATTACCAGCAATACATTTTTGAAAAAAAATACCAGCATTAAATGTGACTGTCGATAAAAACCATCTTTACAAAAATACTTCAATGAAACCTGATCTTCTACAAACTGTTTTCTTACAAAGAATTCATATGCTATTTTATACGAATCTATTCAAAAACCTTATAGGTATAAAATAACCCACTGAGGTTGATTTGCCGTAAAACAAACGAAATCAAACTAAACCAAACAGAGACTAAGTAAGCAGATTTATTAGAAGTACGAAAGACAGGAAGTTGTGGAAAACTATAGAAGAGAGATGGCACCAATTTAAGATTGATTTTGCTAGTGTTTTGTTGCACCTACAGTTCACCATGTTCTTTTTTATCTTATAATATAAACTTAGTATTTTCCTCCTGAAATACCAGAGGTCCGAATCGCATTTAATTCCCATCAGGAATCTTTGAACTAAAAGTCGAATTTTGGTGACCTTACCTTGTACTGTCTTTACCATTAGAGATAACAAATTAAGCTTTGCATTCCCTGTCACATCAGAAAGTCAAAACTGCTTGTTACCTCAGAGGGTTGAGCTAAAAGGTTTCCTCATAGCCAATCAGGTCTCAGAGGATTTCGGTGTCTGCACCGAGATGAAGAAATCTACCTAACGTTACTTAGGATATACGTTCGAAAGACAACAAGAAGACGAAAAGTTATATAAACGCCTGACGTGTGTGAATGAAAGAAAAGTCACTCACAGCCTAAAGAGAAGATCGAATGTTCGAAGAAAGGCCTGAAACCACATACCCCTTGAATGGACGACGTTATTTTGACGTAGTCTAGATTTGAATAACCAATTATTTTACGTCTGAACAAAAATTGTCTTGTATACATATAATATGTTACTAAGGTCTTAAAGAACCTTTTTAGCTTTCCCTAGGCATGACTGATGTGAACCTCCTGGATTGTGACTCACTCGGACTTCAACGGCTGACAGTTTCCGCTGGCCTGAAGTGGAAACATTGTATTGAATCAGTTGCTAGGTTTTCTGCTAGGAAAGTTGGTTCACTGATTATTGTCCTGGGTATGACGATAAACTACATTTGGCAGCAAGGCCTCTGAATGGGTGATTAGAGGATTTGATGAGCATGGAAACACTTATTAATTGCCTTTCTTCCCAGGTCCGCCTGACCCGGGTGATAGCACCTGTAAGCTCCCAGCTATGGGTAAATAGTACCCCCCCCACAAAAAAAAGAAAAAAAACACTATGAAATTATATTAATACCAGCAATACATTTTTATATAAAATAAATTAGTAACAATAGCTCTTTATAGTTAAATTAGCTACAATACCTTTTAGAGCAAAATGACCAGCAATACATTTTATAATAGAATTACCAGCAGACATTTTATAGCAAACTGACCAACAACACATTTTACCTGAAGTTGAAGCCATAAAAGTGTATTCAAATTATTTAGCCAAATTATTTAGTTTTCGGCTTTAAATGACCTATAGAGGTTGACATGCCGCCAAACAAAAACAACTAATTAATTAAAAGTGATAGTCGTAATCTAACTGTCATTGGTACAGGAAATACCATCGTCATGCCGAGTTCGAATTTCAGCCGAAGCCGTAACTTGTTTTCGCACATATAACTTTGGTAAATGTATGCATCCACCTTTTTCTCGAGCCGGCGTTGAGTAGAATAGAAGGGCAGACCGGGATTTCTGTCTAGAACAAAATCAACACTGACACGAAACAAAAACTCTGATAACAAACGCTAATAATACCATCCCCCGCCAGCAAAACCTACTTGCTGCAGCAACAAAACCTACTGCATTGAATCTGTAGCCAGAGATTTAGCAACGAGAAAACAAGATGTTTAAAGCTTTTAAATTTACAGGAAATTCAGCAAATATGAAATGGGAATTTAGATTTCTTACATCGATATGAACTTCCTTCGTCTTTATCCAACTACTGACACCTGTGCGTTACTTGGTAGCATTTTACTCGGAATTAATGCAATCAAATCAGGCAGTGAATTTCATAAAATCGATGAAGCTGTAACGACCACTGTAGTATAAATAATTAAAAGATGGTTTCGCACGCACCGATTCCTAAATCCACTTAGTGACAGCAGCGTAAAATTCAAGTATCAGTTCAAACTTTAGTCCGGGTCAAAAGAGCTGGCGTAGTCTCAGATTTCGGGAAAATAGGCAAAGAAAAAAAAGTAGAATATTTCCTAATAAATAAGCTTGACGACAACGGTGTCAACCGACATGTATGTATTTATTTACAAATCCACATCGGCAAATATCATATACGGTTTTATTTTAAATTGGGGCGCTAAACGCTTAGCCGCCGTAAGGTTGCCTCCCTGTGTCTTGTCTCTAAATACTTTCATTATCTGTCTATATTTCTGAGATTAGGTATTATGTACATTATTTACATTATTCGGACTATTTTCCTCATCTTTGTCGCCATATTTATTACTACGTTTCGGTCGTTGTACGCTCCGGTCTTCTTCAGGTGGTTGTAATGTTGAACTGAACCCTTTATTTCGCTCACTGTTCTAGTTAAACGTGCCATGTTTAATGGATGTCGGTTTATCAGATATCTCCGGTTAATTCCCCTCTCCAAGTTCTCCACTTTTGAAACAAAATGGCTATTTTTGTAGTGATTTTATAACATGTTTATGTTATAATTTTTAAATAAATAATTATATCTGCTCTGCTCTGTATTGAGCACATTTTTTAAGAATAGTAATTGTTGGTTATTGGAATTTATTCCGTATATACCAATCCTATACTTGTGTATATATATATATATATATATATATATATATATATATATATATATGTATATATATATATTACACGGGTGTACATGGCTGCAATTGTATAATAACACCCATCGTATACCCTCACTCCCCTGTCTAGAACTGTCTGCCTGCATCCCTGCTTGCATGCCTCATTTGTTAATATACTAAGCTCCCTCCCTACTTCATCTTTTTCACGGTATGTCCTTCGCAAGTGTTTGATTGTTCTTAAAATTTCTACCGATAAAATTTACTTGCGTCGTCGTTGCTAGGTGTTAAATTGTTTCAATGTTCTAGATATTTAGTAAATTTCCTATGGCCGGAATAAATTTCAAATAGTGTGCATTTTCCACAAAACTAATAATCAAACAAAAACAGGGATGAAGTTTCAGAGCTTGTTTCAATTGCAAGTGAAAACGCATGAAGGCCCCCCCCCTCCGTTACCCTTTTCGTTAACTGGGTTAAACTAGGTTTAATAAGATGTTTCTCCGGGAATTTTGCCCTTTTAATGCTTCAATAATCCTTCCCAAATAATCTTTGCATCAAATGTTGTTGGAATGTCAATTTAGGATGGAATCATATGAAGAAACTATAGGCTAAATGGTAAAAGCCGATTTTAGACCTAGTTTGTCGCAGATTTCGTCCACTTAACTGAAACAATCTAAACCGAACATTCACTTGTGACAAGTTGTGTGTCACATGTAATTTACATAGCACATTTAGAAACCATCTGATGTAAAACCACGACGTTATGGCCGAAAAACGGTCATTTTGAACGGTTTTTTGTGATTTTCTGTTAGGGATAATATAAAACAAGTATTCACGCAAGAAAATCTGTGTGCCATATGTAAATTACAGGGTAAATTTGGAAAGCAACGGATGAAAAGTCAGGAAGTCATGGCAGAAAGACTGGCTTTTCATGGGTTTTCGTTATATGCGGGTAAGCGAGCAATACACACTTATTGCATGAAGGTAAAATTTTGCGACATATTTGAGGAAAATCGGATAAAAATTGAAGAAATTATTCAAGTTTTCATTTTAAGTAGACTGACAAACCAAATTTTTTCACAGGTTTTTGCAATTTTTTGTGTGAAGGCAATGCCGTAGGGAAACTATCAAGGACTCTACATAAACCTCGTAAGTTGAGATATATTTTGCATTAAGGGCAAAGAACATCAGTTCATCCAGTAAAAAATAAATGTTCGCGTGTAACTTTGCCATGGTTTTTGCAAAAAGTCGATTTTTCTGCCAAACTTCTGGAAATTGAAAATTTCGTCATAACCTAACTTAGTAAATTTAAAACACGTGTATATAATTTCATCGAAATCGGTTGAGAAATGTGAATTTGCATAAATACACAGACAGACAGACACACATACAAACATATATATATATATATATATATATATATATATATATATATATATATATATATATATATATGGTGGGGTGTAGATTTGATCGGCCGATTAATGAAATTTGAGGAATAAAAAGACAACATATGATAATAATATTATCAATAAGATTAGTATTTATTATATATTGACATTTTCACTAAACAGAAGCACGAAGAGAAAGATTTTAAAGTCGGAATTCTCGGACACGCCTGAGACTTTTTTCAACGAGACAAAGAATAAACAATTAAGTTATATATATATATATATATATATATATATATATATATATATACATATATATATATATATATATATATATATATATATATATATATATATATATATATATATATATAACTGCGGATCATATCTTATGAATGCGGAGGTTTGACCTTGACGCTGAGATGTGACCTTTTTTTTAAAAAATGTAGACTAAAACATGAGTACTAAAGTTTTTGATAGAAATAGTACAATGCAAAAAAGTATTGTCTCGATATTTCTTCTGCTGTGGGGAATATGAAATTATGTTCTGCCAATATATGTTTTCTTGAATCGAAAATCGGTATTTGTTATCCTCATTCGAAACGGGACAAGAACGTCTCTTTCTGGGACTGTAACGATTGCGCCCAAAAGCTACGAAGCAAGTCGATAAAACTGATGTACCAAACGCAAATCTAACAAAGATCAGTGATTTGTAAAACTAGCTTTGCTAGTCGTTGATCTAAGGTCCAGGATTCCGACGAATGAGTTTTCGAGGACAACAAAACTGGATAGAAATGAAAAGCAAGTCATGCCTCTGTAATAGACAACCATTTCGAAAATAAACTCTTTTCGAATGATTATCGTCTATGTTGCGTTTTTGCTTTTCATATCTGCAAAGATCAAGAGTACTTGAGAGTGGTAATTTATAAAACTCTGATAATATCTTCGTCATATAAATTTTATCGGAATTTCTCTATCGATATTTTAAATGATTTCTCTTATTATAATCAAATGCACTTTCACTTTCACTCTCTCTCTCTTTTTCTTTCTCTCTCTATATATGTATACATATATATGTACATATACATACATACACATATATATATATATATATTAAGTGGTGTTGACAGAAAATGGCTATGTTTGCAGTGATTTTAAAACATGCTTATGTCATAATTCTTAAATATATATTATTCGCTCTACTTTCTATTGAGAACTTTTGTTTTAAAATAATGCTTTTTTATAGGAAATTTACTGCATTTAACCAACCCTGTATTTGTATATATATATATTTATATATATATATATATATATATATATATATATATATATATATATATATATATATTATATATATATATATATATATATATATATATATATATATATATATAAAGTCCTTAGCTTCAGTGCAGGTAAATCGACGGCGGAGAACCATCCGGTCATTCAGGACAGAGATGCGTATGTTACGAGCAGCAATACGGGCTGATGAGCACAGGCCAGGGGAAATCAAGACAATCCTGAAAGACATAAGGAAGCGCATTAGCAAGTGAAATAGAGTGGAACGGCTTGCCAATAGGAGACAAAAGGCTGCCAAGACTAGGATGTCAGTCACGGAAAGTCCGTTCCGCTTCACGAAGCAGTTGTTTAGGGATAAGGCTAACGGAGCGTTGCGCCTTGAGCAGGAGGAACTGGAGTGACACCTTATGAGCACGTACTCTGATGCCAGCAGGGAGATCCCAGTGGAGGTGATGCCAGGTTTATTCAGGCCTTGTGCCCCGGAAGTAGATTTTGATGAGTCTTCAGTGACTTGGACGGAGGTCCAAGGAGTTATACGGAAGTCGAGAGCGTGTTCTGCGGCTGGTACTAATAGTGTGACACATGCTGTCTACAAGAGGTGTCCCAGGCTGCTGAGGTGTTTGTGGAGGCCTCTTGTGAATATTGGGGAAGTTGGTGATGCTCCGGACTATTGGTGTTGAGATGATGGTGTGTATATACCGGAGGGGGAGAATTCGTTAACACTTAGTTTCGTTGAAAGAAAGGTGTTCTTTAAGGTATTTTCCAGGAGGCTGACGGGCTACCTACCTGCTTGGGAATAATTATATAGACACTAGTATTCGAATGTCAGGAGTCCCGGGGTTTCCAGGGTGCTTGGAACATGTGTCAATGATTTGGACAAAGATCCGCGAGGCTAAAATTGAAAGGAAGAATATCCACGTCCTCTGCCTAGATCTTGCTAATGCGTATGGTTCAGTTCCACTTAGCATGATACAGCTGGCGTTGGAGTTCTTCTACGATCAGCAGAAACTCAGAGATTGTCTGGCTATGTACTTCAATCAGTTCATGCTGCGTTTTTCAACGATTAAGTACGCTACAAGGTATGTGGAGCTGCAGAGGGGAACTGCTATGGGAGGTGCCATCTTTCCAGTACTGTTTGTGATGGTGATGGAGGTGATAATGAGAAAATGTGGTCAAAATCCGGGCATTTGTGGATGATTTAACGATAATCCAAAATGAAAGGTAAGTAACACATTGGTTCTGGATAGACTTGCAGAGTTGGTAGAGTGGATTCAGATAACCTTCAAACCAAAGAAAAGCAGGTCCCTGTCTATGAAGGGAGGTTCTGTCATTCATGAAGTGTTTTCCATCGCAGTGGAAAAGATACCAACAGTGCGGGAGCAAGGTTTGAAGAGTCTTGGAAGGTGGTATAACTTCTCTGTGACTGATCGCCTCCGTGGGATTGAAATCCAGCGACACGCGGAGGTGGGTCTGCGAAGAATAGACCGATGTGAGCTTCCCATTAAATTTAATGTTTTGTGTATGCATGTTGGATTGCTACCAAGACTAAAGTGTCCGCTAACTATATATCAGATGGCACTGTCTCGAGTTGAAATAATTGAGAGGAAAATCAGTAAATGCGTACGGAAGTGGCTTGGTGTTGCAAGGATTCTGTCACCGGTCGCTTTGTATGGCAGCTCAGGAGGCCTTCAGTTACCTTTTACTTCTTTGGAGGAGGAGTACAAGGTGGCAAAGGTGCGATTGCAGTCCATGCTGTGTGAATCTAGAGATGCTGTAATCCGGGAAAATGTGTCGGAGCTGAAGACAGGAAGAAAGTGGAAAATGTCAGACGTGATGTCAGCAGTGAAAGTGATGGTAAAGCAGGCAGAATTTCAGGGTGTTACAAAGAAGGGACGCACTGGACTTGGTCTAGTTGAAAGCGAGAGATTTTGGTCAGAGGCCAGTAGACAAGAGCAACGCAAGTTACAGGAACAGTGGGTTCAGAAGCTCGAGGAGGCGAGACGTTTAGTGCGGACTGTACAGCAGGCTCAGCAGGGTCGATGGCTCAACTGGCTTACTACTGCACCACAATTACCATTACCGTATCAGTCCACAATTATCCTTACTTCTCCCACAAAATTAGTACCACTGAATAAATACTAATAAGTATTACAAATTGGAGATTATACATTTACATATGCGCAATCGACAAAAACTAGCAAATCACCAGCTTTAAAATAACAAAACAGCATTAAAAATTAAAAATAATAGCAATTTACATACCATAGTCTTACACAGACCCCATCATACGTATATACGTGTGTGCAAGAAAATATTATTCAGCAAACAAATTAGACGAACGATCTGCGTGTTGACATTGTAACAGACGAAATATATTCGCTACACAATCCAACATTGAATACAGCGACCAAATGCGTACCTATGTACGCAACGACACATGGATGCGTATATATGTCTATCTCACACTGTTCAGAAATGTTTATGTTTGTGTGCGCTTCAATGAGTGAGCGTGCGTGTATGTATGGCTGTGTAAGTCAATGATTGAACATGCGTGTATGCATGTTTGCGTAAGTATGAGTGGCGGACCGGCGACATTTTTCCTCCCACTACCATAAAAACACCGATATATGCAACCATATAAAAAATCCAAAATTTCAAAATTAATCAGTTTGTCTGACGATCGCAAATAGCATTAAACCCCGAGTCACAAACTCACATCAATCAAATAAATATGTTAGCTCTATCACTGATATTGAGTGCTTTCTAATAAGTACCGCGCAAATATAATATATAATATATATATAAAAAATTGCATATATATATATATTTATATACATACACATTTTACATGTATGTATATATATATATATATATATATATATATATATATATATATATGTATGTGTGTGTGTGTATTAAATCAATTAATAATATTATTTAAGTCTGAGGAAGTACTTTTGAGGACGAAACGCGTTATTTAGTTTAGATTTCGTTTTATCATCCAATTATTTATCTGTAAAAAATCCACATATTCAGTTAAAAATTAAATAAAATCAACATCATTGATAATGGCTAAAGGAATAACCGAAAGCGCTCGGATATATGCAGAACATTGGACGATTCTTGCACACTTTATGTCCAGAAAATTATAGAGCTAATGATATATATATATATATATATATATATATATATATATATATATATATATATATATATATATATATATATATATATATATATATATATCATTATTATTTGTTTTAAAAATATGATTCCATTGCGACACAGAAATTAATTACTATGCTTCGAAATTGACCCAAGTCATGAAGTTCAACGAAAGAAAAAAAACAGATTACACCTCCATTTCCAATCTATAAAAGAATAAAATATTTCTTTAGTTAGTTATTCTAAACATCACTTGAGAATGAATCTGTACTCCATACTAATTTCTCTGTCGCCATGGATCATATTTTTTTTAAAAAATCATAATTTTAAGCTTTACTTCTGTAGTCCTTTTGAAGAAGAAACGCGTTATTTAGTTTTTATTTAGTTTTATCATTCAATTACTGATCTGTAGATATGTATACAGTGTAGATATTACAGGTGTTACAAGTATGCCTATACACTAAATTACTGTATGACAGTGGTTCCCTCGTGTTTCGATGAAGAAATTGTGGATCGGTTTCCGGCATTCTTTATACAAAGAATTGTTGTCACTTACATAACTTTTACCGTTTTTGTTATTGTTGATTCTGCCGGTCTGTTTTTCATTGTCTCTACCCCTGAGACGAAGCTTTGTTGTTTTTACAATGAATTAATTTTATTAGTCATGTAATATTTAATGATCGTGACACTTCTGGTCGGTACGTTCTTTGGCTCCCCTCAGGAGTAGACTGCATCATGTGGCGCGTCGCGTACTACATCCAGTGTTACGTCTTTCACGTGATACCCTCTTCTCATGGTGACTACGTTTGTTTTCCTTTTTATTCATTTTCCTTTCGATCTCCTACTGTTCCTCTTTCATACCCTTCTTCAAACTCACCATATATGTTTCATCGCTTTTACTTCCCGCTTATTATTATTATTATTATTATTATTATTATTATTATTATTATTATTATTATTATTATTATTATTATTATTAAGTGGCTGCCGATACGGGCATTTTCGAACTAAACACTTTATTCAATCTACGGGAAAAGTAGATTGTTTCCGGCTCATTGCCTGTATCTAGGGATATTTTTTCTTGTTCTTTTTTGTTGTTAGTACGGCTCATTTATTGCTAACTTTCTTTCCATCCATGTCTACTCCTCAAACCAGCGTTTATTATACTACAGAATACATGGGCCAGGACTTTATTCCAGAACTTAGAACTGGTAATGCTATACAGTCAGAAATACCTACCACATATAACTCTCAGAAATACCTCCCACATATGCTTTCCAGAAATACTTCCCGCATATACCTCCCACATAATCCCAAGGCATTAGCGAGATGAATACTCCATTGCCACTCTGGTATTTCTGGGAGGTATTTCTTAGAGGTATTTTTGCGAGGTATATGTGTGAGGTATTTCTAAGAAGTATATGTTTGAGGTATTTCTAAGAAGTATATGTGGGAGGTATTTCTCAGAGATATATGCGGGGGTATTTCTGGGAGTGAGAGTGGTACTATACACTGTTGTTTCTCTTTTCGTCTTAATAGCAGCCGATAATTTTAATCTCGAATCTGATCTCCTTAAATATGCAAATAATAGATAGCATCCATTATTGTTATCAAAACTAATTACGGACGCATAAGGTAGCTAACGAGCCTGAAATTTCATGATGGATTCAGGTATGTGGCATCAGTGCTTTTATTCCAGTTCCAGACCATAGTTTCTGTATTGGAAATTTCTTAGAAGACTTAGTAGAGGATGGAGAGGAATTATCTGATTGACTTAACCATTTTATTTTTTTGGCTAGTAACTTGACGCTATATATTCCTTTTTCTTCTTCCTTTTCAACCAAAGCCGTAAATCAATGATTATTATCAGCATAAATATCAGTAAACCAAGAATTCGGTCTGAACAATGGCCGATAATTTTAATCTCGAAACGGATCTCCTTACATATGGAAATAATGGATTTCAGCCATTTTTGTTTTCGAGGAAATTTAATTACGGAAGCTGTAACAAAAAATAAATACAATAAAAGAAAAGAGTTAAACATAAAGAAAACTTTCAGAATATTAAAAAAATATCCATTTCCTGAAAGAAATATTTTACAGTTTTGACGTAAACTATAGAAGACATCAGCAGCCGAAAAGCTCAAAAACAAAACGACGGAAACTTCAAACCTGGTTCAAGAATCAACTGAGATATTTAATGTTCTCTTCGCATTGTCAACCTTATAAAAACCTCTATCCATATAGCTTACATCGCAGGGTAAAAGGCTCCCTAGCCTTGGTCAGTTCTCAGTTCATCTCTGAATTCCAACTTATACTACCTTGCGGAACGCCACACTGCTAAAATACAAATTTCTATTAGAAAAACGTCATCAACATGCAAGGTAGGAATTGCTATTACAGCATTACTTCTATCAAAAGTCGCGATCCCATCATACAACTCACCAACAGGGATCAAGAAAATAAAATCTATCTTTTCGTCATCATAAAGAATCTTTTCTCCTTCCGTCAGCATGGCTGGTGCTAATCTCCTGGAGAGCAACTCATTGCCACTTCTTGGTCTCACGATTCCCACTGTCATGAAGTGAAGTTGGCATCTTGAATCAATTGTTCGGTCTTCTGCGAAGAAAATTGGTTCACTATGTCGTGGCAGACATTTTTTTCTCTCTCCAGAATCCATCTTTTTGACATTTATAAATCTCCCATTAGCCCGTGAATTTAAATATTGCTGCCAGTTCTCGTCTGGTGTTCCTGCTGAATATTTCGAGATTCTCGACAAAACCCAAAGAAGAATCTGCAATGTTATCGGACTTGACCGGGCATCTCGAGTTCTGTCACTTACGCAGCGCCGTGACGCGGATTCCCTCTGGGGGTTTTTTTCTATATTGCCATGGAAGTTGTTAAAATTGGCTTTAAATTCCCGTAATATCACCTTGGTATCACGAACGTGTGAATTTAAGCGTCCTACTAGATTGGCTGTTAGGTCTCTACGTTTTACTGGTGAACCACAAGTTCGATATGTTGTATCTCCTGTTTAGATATCAGATGGAAATAAATAAGGAAGACAAACTCTTAGGTAAGTAATGAAATAGATGGTTTACTACACGAAGATACACGTACCCTTTGACCTAATGCTAACTGAGCTCAACTCCGCTTAACGCCGCTTATTTACATAAACGGACGATTCCATTCATTTATGTACTATCTGAGATTATTCTCATAATTTCTTTACTCGCACTTCTCGCTTGTGGAAATTTCCAGGTGTTGCTTCCCTGTCACCTACGAACTTCAAAACTCAATACAACGTCAATGGCCATATTTTGTCTTGAACCCGCCATGCAACATACAGAATGATGAACCATCCTCTTTCTCTTCGTATTACATTTTAACAGCCTCTGCCCAAGAACTGGTACTTTGTGGAACAGACTCCTGACAGGATGTTCCCCCGTTCTTTACGATCACAAGCTCTTCAAGTGTAGACATCTTTCCAAACATATCCTCATCAATTGCACTTCTTCGCTTTTTCACGCTCATGCAACACTACGCAGCAACACTCTAACTTGAGTGGCACTTGAGCATTGTATTGGGTGAATATTAGTATAAAGAAAACATGCAACGTAATGTAGACTGTTTAAAAAGCAATGACATAATCAACAGTATCAATTAGAATATTTGTCGTTTTCAAGACGAGAATCAAATTTGTGAGCTTTTGAAGTTGTTTACGTTCGAGTTTTTTTTTTTTTTATTCCTATGAGGCTTGTACGCAGAAGCATATATTATTGCGTTACACGGCGTGATCTTGGATTCAACTGGAAAGCACCGGCAAGGAAACAGAACATCGCTAGTATTTCCCAAGAGTTTCCACAGCTGAAATAAAAATATAAATTAAGAAAACCTTATCAGAAAGCGCCGTTCCTTTCCCAAGCAATTATATGCACGCACAGAACCTCTGTAAAAAAAATTAATATAAAATTTAAAAAATCGACTTCTTATATATAAAAAAAAAAGACTTTTGTCACGCGAGAAAAGAAGAACTGTGAAATTAAAAAACAAAACAAATCTCAAAACCGACCCCCGGTTTGGACACAGTATATATGCAGGTGTCAATTTGAAAGGATCTCAAGGAGTTTTAGTATTCGGGTCAAAATATTTCCATATCTTTTGTTCTTTTCTATTATCGAGCGATTGATTATGCAAGGCGTGCCTAAGAAAGAGCTGCTTAAAGATGCCAATCAGGGCGGGAAAACCAGTGCTGATATAAGCGTTTGAGATATGACACGTTTTACTAAATTGTTCTTTCTAGACTTTGTTTTTATTCAGTTGTTCCATCCTGTAATGATTGTTCCTGGAAATATAGGAGGGTCACATATTGTTTTTCTTTACTTATATTTCTTATCCTTATCAAAAATTGTACCTCTCCTTCTATTCTCTTTTCTCGTCTTCTTAATACTTTCCTTTTTTTCCTTTTTTTTTCCTTTCTCATTTAACTTTTCCGCTTTCTTAGTTTAAATTAACAATTTTTATATATATCCCATACTCACCGAATTACACATGACATCCCCTGAATGCGATAACACGTCCATTTAAAATTAAAATCTTAACGGTTCTCAAAACCGTTAAAATTTTAATTTTAAATGGACGTGTTATCGCATTCAGGGGATGTCATGTATAATTCGGTGAGTATGGGATATATATAAAAATTGTTAATTTAATAAATTTAAATTAAATAATTTAATATTAATAAATAATTAATAAACACCGGGACGGGAAATTAATCAAGACTTTTCGGGATTGTAAACTGACAGCTGTACGTTCTTGATAATGACCAGTGGTGGGAAATAGGTCGATACCTAAAAGCAATAGTTCCTTCATAATTCTGAGCCACCTTTAAATAATAGGACAATTAGGAAAATAAAAATAAAACAGAAAATTTAGAAGTAAACCTTCAATTCAAACTAAATAAAAGATTATTTTTTAATCATTTCATCCTAAAGCAAGACGGGAATGCTACTAGTGTGCGAGGGGGGTTAGTGGAATGAAAATGAAAGAGAAGTATAAGAATAAAGATGATTGAGGAAAGGAAAAAAGATGAGTGCTATTCAAGAAAACAAGATGGTGACTGGTGTTCCTTCTATTCTTTAAGATTGTAGTTATTACGGAAGCAAGGAAAAAGAAGGGAAAATAAATTATTGGAGTAATTTCGTGTGTGGGGGGTTTACGGCCACATCACGCTAAAACACCGGTTCCCGTAATATCACCAAAGTTAAGGATCGCTGAGCCTGGTCAGTTCCTAGATGGGTGTTACCAGATGCTTTAAGCTTGGATGTGCGGGTGATGTAATGGAAAATGGCTCGGAATAGTTAATTGGAGAGCTGAATTGCAATTGATGTTAGG
The DNA here is from genome assembly GCA_964036315.1 of Acanthosepion esculentum. Taxonomy (NCBI): domain Eukaryota; kingdom Metazoa; phylum Mollusca; class Cephalopoda; order Sepiida; family Sepiidae; genus Acanthosepion; species Acanthosepion esculentum. Next base: position 70,472,754 of record OZ038483.1, read on the forward strand.
TGTGTTATATTACCTGGAGGAAAGGTACGAATACACCTCTTTTCGCCACAGGTGTGGGTTAATTATTAGAATTTGTATCATTAGGATAATATCCATTCCCCACTACCACGGACCAGTCCACAACAAAAAATTCCAGAAAAATCAATAATTTCATAATGGTATTCAAGACACATAACACATAAATCATTCCTTATCCAAAATAATTTGAATACCTATATATATATATATATATATATATATATATATATATATATATATATATATATATATATATATAAGAAATAATGAAATGTCCAATTAATTGGCAGTTAATGTGTTAACATATTTTCACATATATAAATATATTATACTCATGATATAGTGCGCAGGTCGCCGATTGTCTAGACCATCAGACTGGGTACGAATATCACCGTGGTCAATTTATCCAGCTCGTGACCACTTTACAATATCGTCGTGGACACTCCTTACCAACCAACCTTACCTAAATACGCCTTGACTCAAACAATTGGGTAGATGGCCCTGTACTGTTGATTGCTGTGCTAGAAAGAAGTCGTGTTCGTGACCGAAGGTTTATGTGTGTTGCTCTTGTTCAATTTGTTCATCATGTGATATTATGCATTCTCTTTTCGAAACTATAACTATAACTAAGGTTCGATGAGCGTAGGTGTAATAGTTGAAGGACCGCAAATGAACAGGTGTCTGCCGACAGACATAAGAAGTGGACAGACAAACACTCTAATTATATCATTATAATTACTATTATATGGAATCAATTTTTTTTCTGTTCGTACGTTATTTTTATAGTTATAATATATTTAAGTAAATGATCTGTTTTTAATTAAACCGTATTAATTCCATTTACCGGCCTGAATGTTAGAAAAATTTGATTAGAAAATATTCCTTTTCTGTAGCTAAATAGTATTGCCCGTCAGATCAAATGAAGGTTTCCGTATAGGTATACAGGTTCGATTCCTGTCAGAGAACAGATATTTTCTACGTAATTTCTCTCACATTCGGGCTGGTAAATGTAATTGATACTGTTTAATTAAAAAAAAAACAAACAGAGCATTTACTTAAATAAATTGTATCTATAGCAATAACGTAAAAACAAAATATATCAAATAAAGTAATAAATAAAAAAATCCCCTACTCACTTTCATTCATTAAACTGTATCATCTCACATCCATGTACTTACTTGACTTTTCCGCTGACCTGATAAATATTCTTGAGCACACCTACACCAAAAATTTTGAAAAACCAATAACATTTTTGCTCTTGTGTATAAATACTTATTACAAATACACTTGCTACGAAATAACATCCTTCAGAGAACGAAACGCGTCGGTTAAGTTTACCTTTGTCTTTATTCATATTGCTCTTTTACAGATAATCTCTATCTGAAATTTTTAAACGCGCACACACACACAGACACACACACATATATATATATATATATATATATATATATATATATATATATATATATATATATATACATATATGTATATATATGAATAAATATAGTTTTAAGGTGTGCTATATTTATGGGATAAAGTGCTCAATTTCAAAGATAGAGCGTATGGAAATAGAAATATAAAAGTGAACATTGAAGTCAACTCTCAGAGGCGACAGGCTGTTTCATGCTGGACGCAATCGTCTGGCTACCTGTTGATTGTGTCCAGCATGAAACAGCCTGTCGCCTCTGAGAGTTGACTTCAATGTTCACTTTTATGTATATATATATATATATATATATATATATATATATATATATATATATATATATATATATATATATATATATATATATAAGGATTAATTCTCGACATTTTAGAATAATAGTTTGTTCTCTGTAACTATTTTATCACATAAATCGAATTCTTAGTTTAATAACTAAATTTGTTTTTCGGATAAAACTACCCCTATTGGAACATATTATGTGTTCAATTCACCTATTCTTCTAACCTATTTTTTATATAATTGATCGATACGCCAAGACCTTTCAAATATTCATAATTCACTGAACATTCTCAATTCTTATGATGGATTCAGGGGGAATCATTTGTTATGAATACTGCAAGGAAAGTTGGTTCACTGTGTCATGCCAGAAAATATTTCTCGTCAGAATACATATTGCACATTTATAAATCTACCATTCGCCCGAGCATTATATATTACATCCATATCTTGTCTAGTGTTCCTACTCGAGATTCTTGAAGGATCTGTAATGTTATCGATCCTGATCTGGCATCTTAACATCAATTACTTTTTCACCAATGTAACGTGGCTTCCCTCTGTCCTTTCTACAAATATTTTCATGGCAACTGTTCTGACAAGCTTCTTTCCATAGTGCCTCGACTACACGAAATGAAGCGTGCTACTCGATTGTAAAATAGGTCTCACCGTTTAATTTTTGAACAAGCTAGATTCAATCGCCGACTTCTATTCCAGGAGTTTCTTTTCTTGCACTTCACGCCTGCTGAACTCCCTTCCTACTCATCTGCTAGCTACAATTGTCAAAAAAATAAATGCAAAGTCAATCGCCATCTTCGAGCTTCTTAAACCCTGTTCCTTTACTGCCCATTCCTCATTTCTTCGCAATAAAGTCTTCTCATTCTCATTCACTCCCTCTAACCGTAAGTGAGGGATTATTGTATCAGAAGAACAAATTAACCAGATTTCTTTGAGCCTAAACATCGAAAAGTAAACAGTTGGCCAATATGGACTTCGTTCATTGCAACGAAATTCGTAGTATATTAAATATTATTAAACTTTTAATATGTCGGAGAATACAACACCGAAAATGTTGTCACAACAGATCGTATAAATCAGGATATGTTCAGTTTTTCTTTGTCTTGGTTTTGGAAGAGGCTCGTATAATTTCCGAGTTCTTGTATTGAAGTCTTTTATAAAGTTTCTCCTGTTCTAATCTCGTCTCCCAAAATGTGCCAGCAGTAATCTCATTCCAATTCCAGATCATTTGAAAATGTTTATGTAAAATCTTGTTTTACTTCTGTTGTTATCTGTAAAAATAGTATGAATTATTGGCTGGAGATGTTAGTCTTTGTTGTCATACAGTCCACATCCACTTCTGATTTCGTCGCATAACATAAATAAATAGGGTGCATTAATTTCCATTATTTTATAAGTCCGCATACAGGTTTAGTTTAGAGACAAGAATTGCGTAAAAAGTAACATTCGGTTTGTATTATTGGAGTAATGGCTACATCACAATACATTCAGTAATGGTCTCCACTACATTAACCTCAACACGTCATAATCCTTTGTCAGTCAAGGAGCAGTAACATAATAGGAATAGCACTAGTGAATATTTATTTTAATCTATATAAATAAATGGGAATGTCAGTGTGTCACACTTTTTCAACTTTATTCCTAGAGGCCGTAGCCCAACATATCATACAATTTTGGAATAAGGCCGACTCTGTGAGAAAATTAAAAAAATATTACAGGTCGGATCCGAACCCGCAATCCTGAAATTTTGGATTCACAAGTTTTCATTACACCGATTCCGCCATTTTGTCTTCTAAAGAGGAAACTAAATAAAGAGACATAACTCTCTAACTTTCAATAGATCATTTTCAAATGAAAAAAATTACTGTTCTCAAATTAGTGTTTCAAAATAAAATTGACCGTGTTTTCAAATTTACTCCTCGAGGCCGTAGCCCAATATATCATCCCATTTTGGAATCAGGCCGACTCAGTGAGCAAATTAAAAAAAAAAATTCCGGGTCGAATCCGGACCCACAATCCTGAAATCGGGATTCTCAAGTTTTCATTACTGCGATTGTTTTTGGTGAATTTTTTTACGTAACTTTTTGTGTACAATAACAATTTTTATAACTTGGAAATACATTTGCGAATAATCGAAATTAATTGCTAAATCTAGCGAAAGTCACCCATGAAATAAAAATTAGTGTTTATACGAAAACCAAGGACCTACGTACAACAAGTGTCTTTATTATTTAACGTCAGAAGAATTATCGTTGAAATTTAAAAGGTAGGATTAAATATTAATGCTATATTTAAATGCAGCGATCAATTTTGAGTTCTTCTGTAGTTTATTGTTGACTATTGCACACGGCAGTAGTATGCCTCGCTAAAAGAAATCTCCGCTAACAGAGGACCATTTTGCAATCAAAATAGCCAAGGCTGCATCGAGGAAAAGAAAGTGCCGTGCAAATGAAAACCCATATGAAACGGCAACCAGGAGAGCTTCCAGTGCTGAGAATATGCAAAGACTTAGGGACTAAAAACTCCTGAACAAGCCGAAGGCTCAATGAAGAGCTCTTCGCAGGAGCTAGCTTAATTGCCGCTGATAGGGTGGCTTTTAAGCTAGTAATAACTAAAAGAAAAACTTATTCAAATCTAGATAGTTTTAATCTATGTCTGATAAAATATTTTTTATGCATCAGTAAACTCAATCAAATATTACTGGCTGTAATAAAAAATCTTACAAAAGAAAGAACTTGAAAATGCACTTATTTTCCAGAATCACGTTCTTATCCATTTTGCTGCAATTTTAAACGATTCTTTCGGCTCTTGACTCGTGTCGCCCAAACTTAATTTCCGCATCCAGATAACTGAGATGGATTTGAAGTTTTCTTTTGTTTCTTTCTTTTTTTTTTTTCAAATTCAAATAAATATAGAACTAAAAGAAGGACACTAACTAAAATAGGCGAAAAATTATCGAGGTTAGATTAATTGACGACACGACAATGACAAAGGTGAAATCCTCTTTCAAAATGGTTTCGAAAAAAAAATCAACTTAAAAAAAAATTCAGGATTTCATTAACATCGTGTCCTATATTCTAAAAATTCCATTCTTCTAGAAAACATCCATGTTTTAAAAATAACAACACGAATACCGCACTTAAATATTTCTTTCTCTAGGCATGTTTGAACTAAGTGGGGGTGCAAAAAAGTTAGTAATATGTAGCGAAAGTTGCCTTCCAAAAGCTAAGCACAGTATTAATAAAAATAAAAATAATCGTTACAAGGAAAATAGTACTGAACTGTTATGTAATATATCTCCTCCTATATGACAGTGAAAGGAGACCAGACTTCGAGCAAGAGAAATACGGCTCTACAGAAGAATGATGCGGACAATAATATTAACTGAAAATGATGAGGAAGTTTTATGGAAAATGGAAAAAAATACTTGTACTTAGAATCAGAAAGAGACAGAAGAAATTACTAGGGCACATAATGAGGAAAGATTGCTTGGAGAAATTGACACGCTCAAAGGAAGAAATCTAAAGGCGTCAAGTCGAACGATTGTGGTGACCAATTGACTTCGCTCTTTCGAGAGATGATGCGACCTGGGAACATCTCATTGCATTTCTGTTTGAACGTTCATTTTCATAATAGGCTTCGATAATTTGAACACGTTGTTTGATTGTTAATCTTTCCAGGGTTGAAATTGCAAAAGACTTAAGTTGTTAAATCAGAAAGAAAACGAAAAAAAATCATTAGACGCTTAAACTTAATTCACATTTAAAATCGGTTCAAGTTATTGGAACGCGCTTTAGAAGCATCCTCTTGGGTGCCTGTCCCACAATGTGTCTGTACTGCGAAGTACTTAGTAGAATTAGGTATTCATAATTAATTAAAAAACAGAAAACATGTACTGAACGTTAAACAAAGTTCTAACAGATATACTATGTAAGTATACATTTTGAGATAAAGCAGAAGACAGAGCGTCTTCTACCTTGTCTTTAAGTAGGAAAGTGAAAAAAAAAAGGAATAAAAAGATTTAGACACTTCCAGAGTTAGAGGGAGAAAATTTCTTCCAATCAAATCCAAGATGGAATCCGTTATCACCAGAATCCAAAGATAAATCCAAAAATTTACAAGACTACTAAGGTACACGAATATTTTGACGCAAGATATCTGACTTCTGACACCGCAGCTAAGAGCACGCCTACACGTAAAATTGTGAGTGAAGTTCTTAGACTGATGGCACGACACATCTATCTATCTATCTATCTATCTATCTATCTATCTATCTATCTATCTATCTATCTATCTATCTGTTTCTTGTTTCTTTGTCTCTTTCTCTCTCTTTATCTATCTAACAAAATCTGTTTCTTTCTTTATCTATCTATCTATCTATCTATCTATCTATCTCTTTTTCTTCTTTATTTGGCTATCTATCTATCTATCGGGTTCTTGTTTCGTTCTCTCTTTCTCCCTCTCTCTCTCTCTCTATCTATCTATCTTTTTTTCTTCTTTCTTTGGCTATCTATCTATCTATCTATCTATCTATCTATCTATCTATCTATCTATCGGGTTCTTGTTTCTTTCTCTCATTCTCCCCCCTCTCTCTATCTATCTATGTATCTATCTAAATTTGTTTATCTATCTATCTATCTATCTATCTATCTATATATATATATATATATATATATATATATATATATCTTTCTTTCTTTCACTATCTATCTGTTTCTTGTTTCTTTGTCTCTTTCTCTCTCTTTATCTATCTAACAAAATCTGTTTCTTTCTTTATCTATCTATCTATCTATCTATCTATCTATCTATCTCTTTTTCTTCTTTCTTTGGCTATCTTTCTATCTATCTATCTATCTATCGGGTTCTTGTTTCTTTCTCTCTTTCTCCCTCTCTCTCTCTCTCTATCTATCTATCTATCTAAATTTGTTTCTTTATCTATCTATCTATCTATCTATCTATCTATATATATATATATATATATATATATATATATATATATATATATATATATATATATATATCTTTCTTTCGCTATCTATCTATCTATCTATCTATCTATCTATCTATCTCAGTCTGTTTCTTTTCGGAATATTTCAATATCAGTTATTTCCCCTTACACTCAACTCCTCAAGTTTTTTTCTCTCTACTGCTGTGGTGAACTCACAAAAGCGTTCGTTGAAGTAATCCAGTGACTTGACCCAAATATTTGTGAGTTGTAGCTACAGCAGAGATGAAAAAAAAAACCTTGAGTTGAAGGGAAATAACTGATACTGAGATATCTAGAAGAGGCTTGGTATGGGAAACAATTTCACCCAGTGGACGATATAATGTTTTCTGTTCCAAATTACAGTCACCTGAAGACGATTTGAGAACGGCAGAAACGTCGTGAATATTGCAACAAAGATTTGGGCAACAGTTCAAACAATGTAAATAGTGTAAATAACACAAACCGTATAGAAATGTTACATTATATCAGTCCTTTTATATGGCAGTGAATGATGGACCATCAGAGAGACTTGATCCAGAAGGATGGCGACACTACTACAGACCGATCATGTAAGCAACGACCAAGTTTTAGAAGAAATTTAAACATAAAGGATACTTATACATGATATCAGGAAAGACGCAGTTGAAATATCTGGGGCACATGATATGGAAAGAAGGCTTGGAACATTTGACACTGACAGAACAAATTGACGGCACAAGGGAGAGAGGAAAACAACACCTAACCTACCTAGCGATCTTGAGTAAATGGATGGCGGAACAAGGTTTAGGAGAAATAAAAAAAAATAAAATTTATTGAACTACAAAGGACATCAAATTCCGGAGAGCCAACCATAGTCGCCAACATCCTGAAGTGACTTAGCACATCAAGACGAATATTATAAAATTATATAGGATGACCCAAAAAACGGGAACTTTTTAACAATCCAATAAAACCAAGAGTGATGGAGGAAAAATATTTAATTCATAGTAATTTAAACCTTAAAACATGCCGTTTAAGAAACAATGATGGAATTTTCATTTTTTTTAAATTACGTCCTGTAGATGGCGTCCTCCTGTACGAATGCATTCTTGAAATCTGCTGTTGAGATTCCTCATTGCCTGCTGCAACATCTCAGCTGGGATAATGTGAATTTCATTCTCGTTACTAAAATGGCGAAAATGTTTACTTGCTCAAGGTCACTGTCTCGCAGTGTTGCCATTTGCTCATGTCTGGCAATACGCACTTCAAAAATTCCCGTTTTTTTGGGGTCACCCTATATATCTATACGAAAAGTCGATGCGAAAGACCTGATATATATGTTTTACTTTAATCTTACAGTTTCTTTTTTCCTTTTCATTATCTACACAAATAAATATTTTCAGACCGTAACCTCGTGTTATAAATATTAATAAGCTCGTCTGAGTCAAGTGTAAAACTGCTGGTCTTAACTGTGTGCACCATAGCCCTCTTTTCTAATATTATTCAACAAATTTGAGATCCAAAAATCTCTCAAGATAGATTACTGAATAAGGCGTGTTATAGGAACATAGCAGCAGGAAGTAAGAAGATAAGTTTACGAGTATATGGCGGATAGCTAACTGTTGGCAGTAGACAAGAAGAAGTTAAATTGATAGACTCCACGGAAGCGTAAACGAACGAGTCAGTTCTACAAATTAATAGTTCATAGGATTATTGATTTATAGAGGGATTTTTTTTTTTTACATTTTATCAATCTTTTTACCAGATCATTTAAAACCAGATAATATTTTTGGATAGTAAGAATTTAAAGTAGGAAGAAAGGAGATGCATCCATACTTCTCCCAAGGGTCATGCTTGTGTGTGGGTATAAAGATCCGGACTCGTATTGAAACTCCCCTCTCCGATTTCTAATTCCGAAACTCTATCACCAGCACATCCCAGTATTTCTAAGTGGTCGCTCACCCAGAAAATAGCAGGCTCGATGTTGCTAAACTTCGGTGATCGTGCGAGAACCGTTGTTTCAACGTCATACTGCCGTAAGCCAAGAGTTCATATGAAGAAACGTTTGGAATAGAACCATCTAATGGGGCGTGTTTTTTTTTTATTTTTATATCATTTCTTTTCAACGCAAATTCACATACTTGCCACAGATAACTAAGTTATTTTATTTAGAAGTCGGAATTATTAGAAATAATATATTCAGGATTTTCCATTTATTTTCGTTTTGAAAGTAGCTGACCATACGTTTGCTTAGCTTTTATATATATATATATATATATATATATATATATATATATATATATATATATATATATATAAATGTATATATATATATAAATGTATATATATATATATATATATATAATAGTGAACATTGAAGTCAACACTTAGAAGTGACAGGGTGTTTCATGCTAGACGCAATCGTCAGACCACGAGTGTTGTCTGACGATTGCGTCTAGCATGAAACAGCCTGTCGCCTCTAAGTGGTGACTTCAATGTTCACTTTTATATTTACACACGCTCTATCTCTGATATTTAGCACTTTATTCCATAAATATAGCAAACCTTAAAACAATATTTCTTTATATATCTATATATATGTGTATGAGTCCGTGTATATATATATATATATATATATATATATATATATATATATATATATATATAAGAAGAAATATAGTCTTAAAGTGTGCTATATTTATGGGATAAAGGGCTTAATATCAGAGATAGAGCGCGTGTAAATATAAAAGTGAACATAGAAGTCAACACAGTCTGTTTCGTGCTAGATGCAATCGTCAGGCCAGACGATTGTATCTAGCATGAAACAGACTGTCGCCTCTAAGTGTTGACTTCTATGTACACTTTTATATTTATATATATATATATATATATATATATAATAATTGGAATGGTGTCTATGTACATCCTAACAGTTTCCCCTCTGAGTACTTCTTTCGCAGAACTGAGAGGATGCTTCCCTGACAAATCCCCATTCTCTTTCTCGCGGGCGGGATATGGCAAGCCTATCGCTACTCTATCGCTAATTCCACGCAATGTGCTCGAAAAAACTACACTCCCTGGTCCCGCCAATCGAAACCTTTACACCAAGAATACGCCATGCCACTTACAAGGTTGCAAACCACCCACATTTCTTCCGTATTCCATCGGTGAGAAGTAATTTCCAATCGAACAGCTTATTCCTGCAACACACTCCTATATGGAACCGACTCCAAGTGCATGTTTCCTCGATCAATACAATTTTAACCTGTCCAAAGCTAGAGTTAACCGTTATTTGCCACTCTTACCCGCACAAATTGCCTCCTAACGTAACTCTACCTCGGGTGGCCTCTAGGCTATGTAAAGGTTGAACCTTACTGTAAAAAAAAGTAAAAGCAAACAAAACAAATTTGAACGCGTCACCCTAATAATATACGTTTATTACTTCTTCCTTCTCCTTCCTGTAATCTTCGATGTGTGGCTGGTGTAATGGTTAATTTTTCGGAAGTGTTAATCGGGGAGTCGTGTTCCAATTCTAATTCTTTTCGTTAAATCTACATCAGCGCAAAGACACTTGGGAAAGGTATGAATTGTTTCTGCGGCTATGGGTTAATTAGTAAAACCTGTATCATTAAACATATATATTTTTTCTTATTCCTCTTTATGTGCAGTTACACTTCAATACATTGGTGATCATGGCTCTCCACAATTTTCTGTTTTTCGTAGCCGTTAATAAAACTTAATTTTTGTTATTTCTCCTCAAATCTTTTTCGCTATCCATTTATTTAAACTCGCTAGGTAGGTTATGACTTGTGTTTCTCTCTCCTTCGTGTCTTCATTAAAATCATTATAATCTCCTCAAAAGATTATTACAATTTAAAGATGTTTTATGGCTTTAAAACTGCAAAAAGTTTATAAGCCGGAGAGAACGAATCAATCAATAAATTAAAAAGCTTAGTTAATATATTGGATAATTGAAAAGTACCTCCCTATTTTATGTATGAGTGGTCAACCAGGAGTCCTGACTCAACACCCTGTGACATTTTTCTTTAGGGTTGGTTAAAGGAGTAAGTCTACTACACTAAACCAACACTTTGGAAGAACTTGAAGGGGGAATACAAGAAGTTATGTCTTCCATACAAGAGTTCCTGGTGAAATCAGTTGACGCGATTCCTCGGCAGCTCGAGAAGCTGGTAGTGAAATCTGGTGCCCATACTGAATTTTAAATAAAACCTCATTCGAAACGCTTTCGTTTCATATCCATTTCTTGTAAAAATTATAGTTAATAAATAAAATATAAGTATTTTAAAATGGGAAGTTACTTTTCAATCACCCTGTATTTATCCACGAAATAGACCGTTCTCGTTCTACTGCACACGTCTAAGGATATCTCGTCTCGTTTATGTATTAACTAAATGCATTTATTCCCGAAATACTAAATACATTTATTTTATTTCCAACTTAAGCTTTAGATGGTTTGACGTTTCTTTGCCATGACTCTTTGTTTTACTTCGTAACTGTGTCCTTTGGAAGTGGGAAATACTCACAATGTAAATTATTATCGGTTCAAATATAAACGCCTATTATTTACTCATTACCGAACCAAGTAATTGCTTATACATTAAAATATGAACGATCAATTATTATATTTTACCGAAATCAAGTAAATGCACAGAGACTCAAGTATAAACAACTAATGTCTATCCATTGTGGAACAAAGTAAATGTTTATCAACTCAAATAAAATTATCTGTATTTACCTCCGAATTGTATAGACTTAGATGCATACCTGAACTCAAAGGAAGTATTATGCACTCATATACTCATGGGTAATAGTCATGCCTATTTATAACCTTTGTAATTTCCTATGTGAATGAGTTACCCCAATTATAAACTCAAATGACCATTATTACTCACCCACGAACAAAGTAAATTCATATACACTCAAATACATTTTTCAGAAAATAGAGGCATTATGACATTGAATAACGCAACACGATTTGAAATATTGTTAAAACAAAATTGTATTCTTCCCCGTATCAGAATATTCTCATTACTTTCTTTTATTTTATACTAGCAGCAATGGCCCGGCGTTGCCCGTGCTTGATTCAAAAATCGTAAGACTCATACAGCAATCGCTATCACTTGACTTAAAATATTTTTGCCCTTCGTTGCCTTTAAAGGGGTGACCTTTGCCGTGCTGATGTTGCTATATGCCTTACTTCTTGCCTATCTCACATTGCGATTTTTTTCTAAGCTCTATACTAAACATTAAATCTGTTACGAAAAAAGAACTAAACAAAATGAACACAAAACAATCAGCTTTAAAAAAGGACTCGTAACTGGAAAAAACGAATGAAAAAAGAATGTTAACAACAAATAGTTTTTCACATCCAACCCAGTTCTGCGGAATCTGAATCAACGTTGAGTTTAAGCAAGCGAATGAGCCAATTGGAGTAAAGTGCCATGCAGATTTAATTTTTTACCACTTGTGACGAATGCAGCTATCGATTTTTTTTGGCATGCTAGCATGCTAGTTAACATTCGTGTCAGTCAGCTGTTGGCTCTCACGCTGACCAAGAGAATATTCCTGCCTATTCGTGGCAGCCAGGTATAGGCTCTCACTCTGGCCAGTAGAAAATGGCCGCAAACTACATGAAAACTGCTGTAGAAGCATGAAAAATCGATTATTTCCACTATCGATGGGAATTGGGAAATGCAAAGTCGGTCTTGGGTTTCCTGTTAACGTGGAGCATGTGCATGTAAATTTTGGTGCAAATTCGTCGAAGATTGCGGCCGTGCATTCGTTACAGACACACACACACACACACACACACACACACACACACACACACACACACACACACATCCTTCCTTTTATAGATAGCGATTCACTTTTATGTTATTTCATTTTTAACCATTTTTCTTTTCACCTCAAACTTTTTTTCACTTTAATATTTTTCTTCTCATCTTGACCTTTTCACTTTTCACCTTAATTATTTTCCTTTTCACAATTATCTTTTTTTTGCCATAATCAATTTTTCACCTGAATATTTTTCGCTTCATCTTAACCTTTTTTAACCATAACCACTTTTTTCATCTGAATATATTTTCACCATAACAGTTTTTATTTTCACCTTGACCTATTTTTTCCTTTAACTATTTTTCACCTCAATATGTATTTTCATCATGGCCTATTTTTCGCCTTAAAAATTGTTTTACCTTAATTATTTTTATTTTCAACCATTTTTCTCCTTACTTTGTATTTTCACATTGACCTATTTTTCGCCTTAACAATTTTCACCGTAATTTATAATTTTCACCTTGACCTATTTTTTACCTTAATTTTGTTTACCTTAATTTTTTTTACCTTGATAATTTTTATTTTTACATTGACCTATTTTTCATCCAAACATTTACTTTTCATCTCAAACCTTTTTCACCATAACCGTTTTTTCTTTTCATGTGATTTTTTTCTATTTGTTCTGACCATTTTTCTCTGACATGTTATAACTTAAGCATTTTTCTTCTACCTTAATCGTTTTTTTTTGTCTTGGCCATTTCATTTTTCTTTTCACCTCAACCACTTTTCAGATTAACCATTTTCCTTTTTATCTTGACCTTTGGAATTTCATGTTGACCTTTTCTTTTCATTTTGAACTTTTTTTCTTTTCCCCTTAACTATTTTTCTTTTCACAATGAACTTGTTTCATTTTATTGTCGGCTTTTTTCGTCATCCGAAGCATTTTCATTTTCACCTTTTATCTTTACATCTAATCCTTCTTTACATTTTGTCCATATCTCTTTACATCTAGCTCTTCTTTACATCTTGACGATTGTTTTTACATCTAGTGCAACTTTTAATCACTTCCTTCTTTACATAGTGACCATTTATCTTTACGTCTAGCCCTACTTTGCTTCTTGACTAGTTTTCTTTACATCTAGCCCTTCTTTACATCTTCACGATTTTTTACATCCAGACAATCTTTTCATCTTTACCCTCTTTCAAATCATGACCATTTCTCTTTACATCTAGCCCTTCTTTACATCTTCACGATTTTTTGCATCCAGACAATCTTTTCATCTTTACCCTTTTTCAAATCATGACCATTTTTCTTTACATCTAGCCCTTCTTTACATCTTCACGATCCCGGCTCGATCGGTCAAGGCCCGTCAAGGTAAATGACGGTTCCGTATAGGATACAGGTTCGATTCCTGTCGGACATTCAGGCCGGTAAATGTTATCAATACTGTTTATTATAAAACAGAGCATTTACTTCAATATTTGTATCTATGAAAAGAATGTATGAACATAAAAATGTCTTATAATAATTGTCTATTTCATAATGTGTGACGTCATATATATATATATATATATATATATATATATATATATATATATATACATATATATATATATATATATATATATATATGTGTGTATATATATATATATAATGCAGAGTTACATTAAGACATGTAATATAACAGTGCATAATATATATTTAAATGTCTACTCTTGTATTGAGCCATGTTTTAAATTAATGTTTTGAACGTTGAAATTTAATTCTTAGTTCTTTTACATTTATATATATATATATATATATATATATATATATATATATATATATATATATATATTTATGTATGTATGTATGTATGTATGTATATGTACATTTGTCAACCATTACTTTCTTTTTACGTTTAGCTACTTCCAGTTCTCTTGACTATCTTTCGCCCACACACGAATTGATCTCGTTGCAAAATCGGAACTCTTAAGAACTTTACTGATATTATTTTATATCATTTATTTATTTATTTATTTATTATTATTATTATTATTATTATTATTATTATTATTATTATTATTATTTTTTTAAAGTAGTCCTGATAAAATGTTATTTCTTTTATCGTCAAATTCAGTACGACGCAGTCTTTAACTCTGTACTCGAGAATCGGTTATCACAGACAAAAATCTTCTCAGCCAGAACTTCTTACGCAAGTGCCTACAGATTTTTTTAAAAAATTTAATGCCCTCAAATTAGAAAGGGAGTTGTGTTTGATTTTGGCTCTTTTATTGCAAACGGAATAAAGAGAAATCATTTTACCACATGCTGTTTGGTAGACATTGATACACATATACAATGCCACTCAGAAACAGTCGATTTCTTCATAGAATATTCACCATATTCCATCATTAATGGAGTTAACTTTGCTCTAGTGGTTTTAACAATATTCACACAAAATCTGACCTTAATGACGTGTCTTGATTATTTTTAACATTTTAGTCAGCAGTACAACAGGAACCCGTACAATTAATTTAGCTTGGCAACGTGTCACTCATCTGGTCAAGGTAGCTGGAACTTGGAACTATTTCGCATGTAAAGTGGTCGGGATGGTTGCCATATTCATTACACTAGTATCACGCTGCAGTTGTTCTGGGTAATAAATTGTCTCACCTCGAATATAATAGTATGTGTATATAATAATTTTTGTATTAATAAAAATGTCTGATATATATGTTATTTTTTTACCACCGAAATTGTTGCCAACTTATATATATATAAAGCGTTTAGTTTGAAACCAAGAAAATTTAATTAAGACATGCTAGATATAGATCATCCATCACACAAGCACACACAGACACACACACACACACATATATATATATATATATATATATATATATATATATATATATATATATATGTATATATATATATATGTATATATATAGTGTAGCGAAAAAAACATTTTAAATCAGTTAATTTATAATATATATATATATGAAGATATATATATGTTTATATATATATATATATACATATATATATATATATATATATATATATATATACATATATATATGTGTGTGTGTGTGTGTATAACGCACAAAGTATGTTACGTTTCTTATTCTATTTTCGTATATGTCATTAAGAAATTTGTTTTTGCATTTTTAATGAAATATATCTTAATCAATGATTGCTGCCAACACGTGACCACACACACCGACACACACACACACACACACACACATATATATATATATATATATATATATATATACATACATATATATTGTCATCCACAAACAGTTTCGGTGTATCACAACTATTCAATGTAGCTAGACAATTGCTTCAAGCCGGGATCGAAACCCCCATTAATTTGACATCAGTTAGAGATCCTACCCCTAGACTATCATTGCACGGCAGAGGGGAGGTGAAATTTTAACGTTTTTTTTTTCTATACGAAATATGCCAGTGCCCGCAGAACTCAATTTGTACCTGAAGATAGATAGATAGATAGATAGATAGATAGATAGATAGATAGATAGATAGATAGATAGATATTATATTGACTGTAGTGAGAGTCGAATAGACTTACATTAAAATAAATAACTTTTTTATGCTTTTATAATTTCACCATAAACAAGGCGATAAACCCACGATGTTTTAAGTCGGTGTCAATAAAAGAACAGGGAATAAGAAAACAGAAAGTAACGATTGACATTACATTCGAAATTTTGAAGATTAATGTTGACTTGGAAGCAAGAAATCGGAAATGGATTCCACAAACGAGAAGTGCAAGAGAATATAGGTTGGTAGCATGGAACTTCCTATTTTGACGTAAACCAACTTAGTCGAAAGTTGGAAAAAATCAACATGCTGAACATAAAAACCTTGTCGGTAATATTTAACAACACATATTTTTAAATTTCTTGCTGCCTAAATACACCTTTATAAGTGTATTTGTGTCTGTGCGAGATCTTTTTAAAAACTTTGACATTCTGATTCTATTATATCAAACGCTCTCCAGATAATTTTATTTACATGGAAAAATGTTCTAGCTACCCATTTAAAAGTGATACCTGGTTGCCAGAACTTACCAGCCGAGTCTATTTCTCTGATCAAACAGAAATGACGGTCATTATTATTTACTATTATTTTATTTCGCTTTGATTTCTGGTGTGTAGTCGTTTCTTTCCGACCAGAGACCTATGGTCAGAAATGGCATCATGACATTTTCCACTGAGTAATTTTGAAAAAAAAATTACACATATTTTATATGGGCTGTACTTGTGAGAACAATTTTTTTATATTTCTTTAAGACATGGTTTAGCAGGAATTCCTTTCAATGAGTCTGTTGGAATCTTATCGAGGGCTCCAACTACAACAGGAATTGTTGATGTTCTCATGTGCCACATTTTTGAAATTTCGTTTTCAAGGTCCTTGTATTTTGATAATTCTTTTAAAGATCTTCAAAGATACATTGCAGTCTGCAGGGACTGCCATCTCAATAAGGAGGCACATTTTGTCCTTCCAGTCTCCAATCACGATGGCTGAGCGGTCGCTTTGATTGTTCTGTCTGTGTGTATTGTGAAGTTATTATCATCATCATTAGTAGTAGTAGTAGTAGTAGTAGTAGTAGTAGTAGTAGTAGTAGTAGTAGTAGTAGTAGTAGTAGTAGTAGTAGTAGTAGTAGTAGTAGTAGTAGTAGTAGTAGTAGTAGTAGTAGTAGTAGTAGTAGTAGTAGTAGTAGTAGTAGTAGTAGTAGTAGTAGTAGTAGTAGTAGTAGTAGTAGTAGTAGTAGTAGTAGTAGTAGTAGTAGTAGTAGTAGTAGTAGTAGTAGTAGTAGTAGTAGTAGTAGTAGTAGTAGTAGTAGTAGTAGTAGTAGTAGTAGTAGTAGTAGTAGTAGTAGTAGTAGTAGTAGTAGTAGTAGTAGTAGTAGTAGTAGTAGTAGTAGTAGTAGTAGTAGTAGTAGTAGTAGTAGTAGTAGTAGTAGTAGTAGTAGTAGTAGTAGTAGTAGTAGTAGTAGTAGTAGTAGTAGTAGTAGTAGTAGTAGTAGTAGTAGTAGTAGTAGTAGTAGTAGTAGTAGTAGTAGTAGTAGTAGTAGTAGTAGTAGTAGTAGTAGTAGTAGTAGTAGTAGTAGTAGTAGTAGTAGTAGTAGTAGTAGTAGTAGTAGTAGTAGTAGTAGTAGTAGTAGTAGTAGTAGTAGTAGTAGTAGTAGTAGTAGTAGTAGTAGTAGTAGTAGTAGTAGTAGTAGTAGTAGTAGTAGTAGTAGTAGTAGTAGTAGTAGTAGTAGTAGTAGTAGTAGTAGTAGTAGTAGTAGTAGTAGTAGTAGTAGTAGTAGTAGTAGTAGTAGTAGTAGTAGTAGTAGTAGTAGTAGTAGTAGTAGTAGTAGTAGTAGTAGTAGTAGTAGTAGTAGTAGTAGTAGTAGTAGTAGTAGTAGTAGTAGTAGTAGTAGTAGTAGTATAATCATCGTTTCATTTCAATTGATTTCTGGTATTACTTATTTCTTTCCGGGCCCCGACCAGAGAATAGTAAGAATTATTGATGTTTTTTGTTGGGTGGGTGGGGGGGTAATGTAAGTGGTAGAGTTAAGTTATTGAATTAGTATTTAATGAAATGTAAAACATTGGATTGAACCTTGCAAGAACGAGTCCAGCTTACCTCGTTACGAATTCCAGGAAATAGCGCAAATCAAAACCGGATGTAGCGAAATACAAGACTATATAGGAGGGAAGGGGGGAAAGTCTTTATTTCATTGGCTGATGTTGACTGACGTATGTCAATAAGAATGGTCGGAATCCTAGCCATATTTTATTTATCTTTTTTGCAATGTCGAAGTGCGTAGCAAAACGCTATCAAGTAGGCGGCCTGAATCTTGTGGAATTAGGTCGGGGTTGCTGTTGGAGCCGATATGATGCAAAACCCGAAATCGGCTATGAAGACAGTGCATCACTGAAGACCTTCCTTGTTGCATCTGAAATGTATTACTCTTCTTTCTAGTATTATAATCATCGTTTCATTTCAATTGATTTCTGGTATTGCTTATTTCTTTCCGGGCCCCGACCAGAGATCTAAGATCAGAAATGGCATTATGACAGTTTTTCACTGAGAAGTTTTGAAAAAAAACAAAGCAAAACAAACCAAAAACACATATTTTACATAGATAAAGCCCTTCGTAAAGTGTAGGCTGTACTTGTGAGTACAATTTGTTTTTGTATTTGTTTAAGGCATAGGCTATGAGGAATTCCTTTCAATGAGTCTATTTGAATCTTTTCCAATCAGTGCTCTAACTGCTACTTGAATTTCTAATGTGCTCATGCGCCATATTTTTTAGATTTCCATTTCAATGTCCTTGTATTTTGATAGTTTTTTTTGAAGATCTTCAAGGATAGATCACAGTCTTCGGGGACTGCCATGTCATCAAGGAAGCACATTTTGTTTTTGCGGTCTCTAATCACGATTTCATGGCGATTGATTGTTCTTTATTATTATTATTATTATTATTTTTATTTCCTTTGATATCTGGCGTTTACACATTTCTTTCCGGGTCCCGCCCAGGGACCTAAGGTTAGAAATGGCATCATGACACTTTCCACTGCAAAAAAAAAATAAAAATAAAATAAAATAAAAAAATAATTACATAGATAAAGCCCTTCGTAATGTGTGGGCTGTACTTGTCAGAACAATTTTTTGTATCTCTTTGAGGCATGGACTTCCAGGGATCCCTTCAATCAGCCTACTGGAATCTTTTCCAACCAATCCAAGGGCTCCAACTACAACAGGAATTGTTGATGTTCCCATTTGCCACATTATTATTATTATTATTATTATTATTATTATTATTATTATTATTATTATTATTATTATTATTATTATTACCATTATTATTATTATTATTATTATTATTATTATTATTATTATTATTATTATTATTATTTCTTTCGATTTCTGTTGCATACACATTTCCTTCCTGTTACCAAACAGAGATTAAGGTCAGAAATGGCTTCATGACATTTTCCACTGACCATTCTTTATATTAATGAAAACAGCTGCAAGATCACACACGTTTTACATAAGCAAAACTCTTCGTGATATATGAGCTCTACTTGTTTGTATAAGGTTTTATATTTCTTTAAGGCATAGGCTACCAGGAATCCCTTCAATGAATCTATCGGAACCTTTTCTAATCAATCCAATTGCTGCAACTACAACTAGAATTATTGATGCCCTCATATTCCCTATTGTTTAGATTTGCACTTCGAGATACTTGTATTTTGATAGATTCGTTTTTAATCTTCAAAGATATGTGACAATTTGCAGGCACTGCCATGTCAATAAGAAAGAACATTCTGCTATTGTGGTCTTTGATCATTATGTCAGGGTGATTAGCTTTGATTTTTTTTCTGTCTGTCTGTATTGTTAGGTCCCATAAAATTGTTACTGCTCCTAACTGTGTAATCGTTCAGGGTTATTTTCATACCAGTTTCTTGCAATTTCATTCCCGTAAAAAAGTTCATATTTCCCAGCACAGATAATGGCCCACTCTATCATGCCGAGTTTTATATTCAGTGGGTGGCAACAATATATTGCAAACTGATACATGATGAGTAATTTTTTCTGGATATTTATTTATTATTATTATTACTATTATTAGTAGTATTAGTAGTATTAGTATTATTATTATTAGTAGTAGTAGTAGTAGTAGTAGTAGTAGTAGTAGTAGTAGAAACAGAAGCAGTTTTATTTGAGAGAGAGTGAACAATACGCCAATAAAATGACGCTGGGATACACAAATACGAAACGTAATATACCCATGATGGATCCGGTTTGATACACCAGACACATGCATCACGGCCAAATGTACATGATATGGTGGAAATGCTTTCATAAAAGCTTCGCATAAACTTGCAACTGGTGCTGGTCCACATAGAAATACCTTTAGGTCGGGTGACCCGTCTGGTTAGATGACCTCCTATTCCCTGATGGTTCCATGGATCCAGATGTGACTCACAGGTCGCCTTGGCTTCCTCATCCCTCAAATCTTAAAAAAAAATGAACAGAGATATTGATTGAATCAGCTCCTAAAGGGAATGCGCAATTGATTAAGATCAGACAAATGATAAGCAAATCCATGGTTCTGTACGGGATATGTCTTTTGAAACTCCTTTATTTCACCAAGGCAAAATATAAACATGCTAACACCTCAAACCAGTTATTAAGCCCTGTGTTCCATGCCTGGTAGAGCATCGGGTAATTTCTGGTAAATATAGAACGCATTAATAATTTCCAAGTTAGATGTATTCATTCTATTAAACTTGATTCCTTCCTATCCGTCTTCGTATGGAATTGTCTTGCATAGAAAGAAGAAAACTTAGAAAATTAACATTTTACAAAAATAAGGAAAATAAATAACGTAAAAAGTGACCGGTGGCGAGCAATATTGTAGCAGACATGTATTCTTATTTAAAAAAAACATCTACGGGGAGATTTGGCGGCGAGTTTAATTAATTTCCAGTGCTATCTGTAATTTTGTCCTCTAGATGTTCTAAATGAGTTTTTTTTTAAAGATGATGATGAAATGTTTGATTGGCTTTTATTTTTTATTTATCATCTTTTTTTTCTTTTCTTTTTATTGTAATATGAAAATCAAAATTAATCTGAATGCAGATTAATGAAGAGGGTATTGAAATAATTATCTCTTTCAATTATGAGCAGAAATAAGTATAAATTAATTTTGGCAGAAGACCATAAATACGGGTCATTTCACCCCAAGCAAAACAATACAGGCCACTACGAAGCAAGAGGTTATCGAGTGTGAAGGAAACCAGAGAGGGCAAAAAAGAACAGGTTTCAAATAGAGATGAGATGACGACTGACATTGAATTTACCAATTTTTAAGGATCGAAGGTGACTGGAAAAGCAGAAAGCCTGAAGTGAGTTACGAAAGTGAAAGTGAAAGTGCCAGCAATATATTTCCATAGTAAAATAAAAATGGCCAGCAATACATTTTTTAAAAGAAATGACTAATACTTCGAAGAAAATTGAATTTCAGCAGTAAATGACCCATAAGGATTTGATATGCCGTTTAACAAACAAAACAAATGAAACAAACGATTGTGTTGATGGCAGACACAGAAAAAAATCTGAAGGAATTTCTATAGAAATTTAGCAAAGCAAAACGACAACAAAAAGGTTAACCATTTATTTAAAAAAGAACTGATGAGTCATGGTAAAAAGTGCATCCAAAACACGTACTACAAATTGCAGTCAGCAAAGTCTAGCAGGTAGAGAAATGTACCTCTGTGGCAAATCCTATAACAGGGGAAAGAAAATATGACACCGAAATCCGAAGACGCATAGCTACAGAGAAATACAACTTCCAAAAACTAAACAACATACAAAGAACCTGGGAAATATATTTTCTTTATTTCAACAGAAGCAAGACAACAAAGACAGGAAGACAGAAGAGTTTGGTGAGTGTGAAAAAAATATGAGGAAAAAGAAAAACATTATTAAGGAGAGAGAACAATAAAAGAATAGGAATTAAGAAG
The DNA here is from genome assembly GCA_964036315.1 of Acanthosepion esculentum. NCBI lineage: Eukaryota > Metazoa > Mollusca > Cephalopoda > Sepiida > Sepiidae > Acanthosepion > Acanthosepion esculentum. Next base: position 70,494,809 of record OZ038483.1, read on the forward strand.
ACATAAGATAACGATTGACATTGCATTTAAATTCTGGAAGGACCAAAATTAACCGGATAGTAACTACCCGGAAGAGAGTTCCCCAAGCAAGAAGTGTGAAAAAAAGAAACTATCAGGTTTAGTACTTACGGATACATCTAGACATTTTAACAGTAAAATGACGAAACCCTGTCACCAATCTAGTATTGTTCTTAAATACAGTCTAGATACCATACGGGAAAGTTCATCAGAACAATTAACGTGAATGTATTTATAGAAAATGCACAGGAAAGCTAGACTACGGCGGTGAGAACGTGACTGAAGCCTGACTGAAGTCAGGATCAATAACATTGTATATTCTTCTTTGGCTTTTATCAATAATGTCTAAATATATAGCAGGACCAACTGACTATAGGTGGCGACAATATTCTAAGCATAGACGAATGGTAGATTTATAAATATGAAAGATACATTGAATCAATATAAATTCATTTCACTTTATGCCAGCAGAGAATATGCCTAGAAGTCGCAAGTGTCCCTATGCTGGTTGGTTAGCATCAGCCAAGTTACTAGAAATCAGAAAGATAGCAGTTTTGTCTGGGAGTCGTTACCGATAAGAAGACATTTCTTTCACCAATTAACAACACATTGTAGGTAGATTTAGTGCATAAATACCAGTTCGACATTATCTAACGGACTAGACTTACCTCTGAACAAGCGTAAATAGCTGTGTCATCAACATTGATATCGAGTTGAGAACTGATGCCTAGCGGCAAACCTAACAATTTATGTTGGCTATCGGTTGAGGAAAGACCTTTAGCCTTACTTAAGCTGCATCAGTATGTGTGCGAAAATCGGAACTGGTGATGACATGAACAGGAAATGCATCCAGTGTATAAAATAAACAGGACGCAAAGGTGTCATGAGCTTAGAATGAACAGAGAGCACAGGTATCCCGAGCAGAAGGAAATGCGTGGATGCATGACAGAAGGGGCGTGGCCATACGAAGTTTCATAGACGACATACCGCATAGCCGCGTAAATTTGCGTAGGTGTCCAAATGTTATTTAAACGGTCCAATTCTTGATCTGGACAGAGTGGATGGCTAGCGGTATGTCTCCGTCCATTCCTGTGTGCGAAATCCTAACCTCTTTGATTCTTCCTCAGTCTACTCATTCGCCCCGATTCGAACAATAAAGATAATTATATATTTTTATATATAAGTATTGGTCGCCTTATTTGAGCCCATCAGCAATATACTACGTTGATTCAATATAATCTTTCCACTTTATATCAGCGGGAAACGTTAACCTGAAATGGCGTAACGAGCCACTCTCGCGGATGTCAGAACGCTGATGAGAGGCAGGAAGGGGACTTTTAGGTGATTAGTATAGATAACTTTCGTTTTGGAGATGTTATTTCGCTAGAAACACTGATAATCAGTGCTGGACTCTTATATAATATCAGTCGTCCTATTTGGCCGAGAATATGTGCACATATGCTCACTCAAATATGAAGAAGAGACTTGCTGAGGATACGATTGCCGGAACGTGTGAGCTGCGACAAAGTTACAAAGGAAATCGGAGTGAAAAAGAACACGCATTTAGAACCCGAAAGAGACAGCTGAAATTTCAAGGACATTTAATGGGGAAATAGAGCTCGGAAAATGTGACACTCAACGGACACACTGATGTCAGTACACAGAGAAACGACAAGTAGCCTATTTAACGAGTTTTTCCAAATAGATGAGAGAACAAGGATTGATTTTGCATAGCCCACTCGTGCTGGGGAGGGTTTTGGTCATCGGCGCCAAAATGAGTCTGTGTTTCATAGCGCCCTGGTTGATTTGTCTTAGGCGATGGCGTCAATTCGATAATAAATTTGCATTCTTCTTTCGCGGCCGGTGATCGCTAGTTGTTTTGCGTCCAGAGATAAACAACTTAAACACAGGGAATTTTAACATAGCTTATTAACGTTCGTGTTGATATGTATATCTATCCAGTGGGGGTCGTTCCCCCTCACTGGGGAGCCGTTTCAGACACGAAAGAAAAGACGTCAACATTGTCTAATGCTTAAGACTCGACTAATAGAAAAAACTTTCCTCTATATCTCCTTTCCCACGCTCGTTCAGCCAATTAAAATTGACTTCCTATTTTGTCTTCCATCTGACCTCGAAGGTCATCCTCAGGAAGTTCGAGCAGAGATACACTTCCTCTAAAAAAATAATAGTCTGCTAAACTATTATTTAACACTGAGAGTGTAATGTGGGAATATACCATTTCGAAGGATGGCTTATTGCGTTCACCCGTATTTGTCGTAACCCCCAAGAAATTAAATTGAAGTTATTAGCTGAGGAGAATTCCACACAGAAACAGAGGGCGAAGAAGTCTTTACTTGCTATTATTTAAATAATACCATCGGAACGTCCACAATTCGACGTAAACATTTGTGTTCACCAGGGCAGTCAATGTTCAAGTGATACGTAGTTAATTTTAAGCCAAACCCGCGCATCCATTTACGAGACAAAAAAAGAAGAAATTGAAAAATTATTAAAATATTTTCTGACCAATCAGAATAGATCAACAGAACTTCAACCAACAGTACATTTCTGAGTCATCCCAAATACTATATAAACGACCATGGATTCAACTCCGGGATAGTAGTAGGTTCATCCGAACTGCCACAGTCATTTGTCTGTCGCTCACACAATCTGGCCTCGCACTTGCTGAAGGGACCTACCAAGACAGCCACAGGGGAACCAGGAGTGCGTTGCCTTCAGCGGCAGCCGAGGTAATAATTAAATCTACTACTCTTACACTGCGATAAATCACATACACGTTTCTATTTTCCTCACTTGATCTTTCTCGACAACTACGATGTAATACTAACTTCAATGGATGCGGTAGAAAATCGATAGACTTTCTAGTTATTTCTGTAGCGTACCCTAAAATGAATCCATCCTTTTAAGCTAATAACGCTTTGTTATGTGTTGTGAAGGTACCCAAGACAACACACCTAAACAAGGCTCTTTTACACTAGTGTAACTCCAGCAACATGTTCAAGAGACACAATCCAAATCTCTATAGCTTTCCAATAAATTTGTGTCCCCAAAACAAGAACGGGGTCAATTAAATTACCCAATTCAAACCCCACACCGGCACAGTATTGTAAAGCACCGACCTTAGATTTCAGATTTCCACAGCACATTTATTGGGTTCCACGTTTATTAAACTTACATAAAATAGAGGGTGTCCATAAAGTTCCTGTGCACTTTAAAAATTTATAACTTTATTTGTATTTGCGATAGAAATAATTCGTAAATAGGATTAGAAAGAAGTAATTCTATATTTTTTAAGGTTTTATTGAAATTTTATTTAAGTTTCCACATGTCCTCCATTATTATCAATACAAAGGGTAATATGATTTTGCAGTTCACGGAAAACATTTACAGTAATGTCTGAAATCACTTTAGTTATTTTAGCTATACTTAAAACTAGGTACATTAAACTTTATAACATTTTTTACAGATTATTTCTATCGTAAACACAAATAAAGTTATTATTTTTTTTTAAGTGCACACGAACTTTAAGGACACCCTGTATATCTCAACGGAACATTTATTTGAACATTCTTATAAGTTGAAAATTCCCACCGGCACTTGTATTTGGTGCGGGAGATTATATTTCCATTGTAAAATCATTGGACAGCAATACTTTGACCATCGTCCTGCAATTGCCGATAAAATGGAACTCATACATACGATCCATCGCTGTACCGTTCCAGTAAGTACCTGACACCTTCTGTTATACTCATCAAATCAGACCGAAAATAGAATAATGTTGCCATGTATGGGCACTAGCCGTACAGTCTATACTTTTCTGTCTCCATAGAATCCAAGACTGTCTACGCGGTCTTGTGGTTGATGAATTATTTTCCACCCTAGAACCCCTTTACCACAGACCAAACGTCGGTAGCCCCTCGTTTCTCTATCTCTATTTCTATAGAAATATTACCCAGTTTTAGCCTTCACGGTTAAGCCACGAAGATTGTTGAGAACCATGTTCTTTTATTCGTATTCCACTAGTAAGTGTGTACTCTACTCGAACAGCTTCTTTCACGAACCGCTGTTTCGTGGCACCAACTTGCAAGAGGGATCAGTGTAATGCTAGCTTGTTTAAGTCTAGGGTTAACCGTTATCTTTCCTTGCATATCTTCATAATCTCTACCCCTTACCTCTTATTCTGTATATCTCTACCTCGAGTAGCTCTTACGCCTTGTGCAGGATGAACATTATTGTTAAAATCAAACACAAAAAAAATTACACACACTAGATTCTGTTTAAAAGTTATCTCGGACGAAGCCATGGTTTTCTTCATCCATATCCTCTTAATAGGCCCATTTCTCATCGCAAATGATTACCTATTTGAAAATGTTTTTTCTCTATCGGGCCGAAAGTGTTTAAAGGCGCTGATAGATAACTGTTTCCTTAAGTTAATGGGGAATAAATTTCGCAAGATCTTGAATTTCACCAAACAGCCTTGTCGTGCCGACAGACATCACGAAGCTTACCTTCATGATTACTTTCTTTAAGATTTCCCCAAGACTGCAAAAAGATCTCGAATATTATACTACACGTACACTATAGATTTTCCGCCACACTTGGTTTCCTGATATTTAGCGGATTATCCGTTTTTCCAGACCAAATAAAATAACGTAATAACATTTCAAAAACACATTCCTGACCCACTAATTATTCTTCTCTCGTATCTCTAAAGCATCATCGATTGCTAGAAACTTTTTTTAAGCATTTCACCCCAAGCAAGGCAGGAGTGCCACTAGCAGGCAAGCGGTTACAGAGATTATGAGTTAGAGTAAAGTGTTTGAGGAAAGGATAAAGAGAAGAATGGGTTCAAGGTCAAGGTGTCAGAAGATGTTGATTGGCATTACATTTGAATATTTGAAGATTATAGCCATCGAATAAGCAAGAAAGAGGAATGGAGTTCCATAGACGGGAAGTGTAAGAGAAGAAGCTGTTGGAGTAGAAGAGGCGGTTACATTTAACTGTTTCGACAGTAAAAAGGTGGAACCGAGATGCCAACCTAGTGGCACGCTTAACTTCATGCAGTCGGGGTACCAATGAAAGTAGCTCGTCAGAGCAGTTGCCATGAAAATATTTGTAGAAAAGACAGAGGGAAGCCACATCTTGTCTGTGAGAAAGTGACTAGTTGGGATGCCAGGTCAGGACCTATCACATTGCATATCTATATTTGGATTTTGTCGAGGACTCCATTTATGGTGATAAGAATGCTTTTATATTCCAAATATGGTTAGCGCATCATTTATGATGGCTAATAGAATAGCCGAAAGCATTCCTATATATAGAATATTTGGACAGATTTTACACACTTTCTATTCAGAAAAGACATGTAAGAAAAGGCAAATAAAAACACTACCTTTTTAGTTCTTTAAACATTAGAGACCTACAAGTTTCTGTTGGATTACAATATGTTTCTTTTTAATTAAACCAAAAAGGACTCTTATACTCAGAATCCTAAAGGCTCGACTGGAAGCCAGAAAATACTTTTAGATTCTAAGCATTTTATTTTGGGAATAATAAAGGTTCACTGAACAACTCTTACTAATAAACCCATAGTTGGGGGACAATAGGTGAATTCACACCTACCCCAATGTTATTTATGCGTAAGTGAATAATATAACAAACCTAAATGGAATTGGGACTGAGCTCTCCGATTAACAATTCCGAACCATAATTAATTACACCGCCGACACATCCAAGTTTACAGCACCTGGTTTTCCGAAGCGGTCACCCATACAAGGCTCGACGTTGCTTAACTTCAGTGACTGTCTGTGTTTCAACGTGATGTGGCCGTAAGGAAGAAGAGAGAAATAGACGAAAGCAGCGAGTAGCATAACCTAACGATCTGGTGTAAACGGATGGCAGAACACGGTCGAGGAGGAATAATTGATTTTGCTTAGCGGCATATCAACACCTCTATGGGTCATTTAAGACGGAAATCTAAATAATTTGAACAAAATTTTATGGCTTCAACTAAATATATTTTTAATGTAATTGTAAGCATTATACAGATAAAATATATTGTCGCTCTTTTTTATATGAAAATGGGTTGCTGGTATTTTTATAATCTTTATACTTATATAGTGTTTATTTTTTTTGGCGGGGGGGGGCTCAGTATTTGCCCACAGCTGGAAACCTAACAGATGCTACAACCCCGAGTTAGGGTGAACATGGGTGCAACAGCAATTAAGAAGTGGTTCCAGGCTCCTCAAAAGCTTCAGAAATCTTGCTACCAGATATAGTTTATCGTCATACCCAGAACTGGACGACTAGCCAGAAAGACAAAACTTATTAAGAGCTAGAGAGATTAAGAAGTTGTGGAGAGCTATAATCACCCATGTTCTGTATGGCACATAGACAAATAATTTTGTTTCACTTATGAACCTGAACAATGCTTACGTTTTTTTTTTATATTTTATTCCTTATAACTTCCGTGTATTGATTATTCTACACGATCAGTATTTTATTTTATAACTCGGCTTTTGCTATCAGACCTCCATCGCATTGTTTCGGTAACAATCATTTTTTTAATCTACCATGTCTTAATCAATGTCGAATCTTCTCCCGAACTTCTGTCTTATTGCTTTTTCCGACAATTTTTTTATCGCAGGTTCTACGAGCTAAATATTATTCACTCATTGAAGCTGAGAGAGACTGAAAAATACATTTGTCTTCTATCAGCTAAGTTTATCTCCTTGGTTAAGAAATAATAGATTACTTGTGTGTCAGAGACGACCAACTTTAAATTAACCCACTAAGGTCCGCTTTTGGAAGGACGAGTAACGTACAAAATGGTTTTTCAACACCATTTGACCCCGGACATCATTTGGAGCTTAATATATACTATCCATCGCTAAAGACACTAGTGAAATGTAAGTACATTCCTTGCTCTATATTTATTTTTAGTCCTCACATTCCCGTCATGAGATCAAAAATGTCTTCATGGGTGATTAATTATTTTTTCATTCGATAACTCCTTTCCCACGGGTGAAACGTCACTAGTATCACGCTAAACCCCATTTTTATAGCAGATGTTCTGACGAACATTATTCACTAGTTTTACCAATCTATGCCATGCACACTGGTATGAATCCCCCTTATTCCCTTTCATATTCCATTAGTAAGGAGGAAGTTGCATTCGAACAGCTTATTTCTTACAAACTCCACTTTGTAGAACGGACTCCCGAGAGGATACATTCACGATCAATACAATCTGAAAATCTCACCCATTATATTTTCGACACATCCTCATAATCTTCTCATCTGATCCTCTTACGCGTATAAGCCTTCTTCAGCTGTGGCGTGGCAGGGGGCCTCGGCCTGCTGTTTTTACTCAGTATCGATCCTGGTATCAAGAACAAGCCGTCAGCCCACACTCGTCGGTCGTTGGTGGCGTTTGACACTGCAGTTGGTCTTTAAGCTGACCTCTTCAACTATGACCTCTCTTTCCCACGTTTTGTTTTTTGATCTTAAGAGGGTCAAGCTGAATTATCACTGGAGTATCTCAACCAAGCTAAAGCAAGGAGTAAAATTAACGACGCCCGAATAAGTCATTAGATGATTATTATATCAACATAAAAAAAATATTTACAGTTCTTTTTTCTTTTTCTTTCTTTTTCCCAACCCGTTTCTAATATTTGGCGACGGAACGAAAAATTTTGACTAACTCCTCTAAGGATGGCCAGACTTGACAACTGGATTTCTTCAAGCACTGTCGATTGTACTTTCAATGACGGCACAAGGATATCGTCGGAGTCTTTCTTCAGCGACAACTGGATTTAACTTCAAGTACTATTGATTGTACTTTCAAGGACGGCACAAGGATATCGTCGGAGTCTTTCTTCAGCGACAACTGGATTTAACTTCAAGTACTATTGATTGTACTTTCAAGGACGGCACAAGGATATCGTCGGAGTCTTTCTTCAGCGACAACTGGATTTAACTTCAAGTACTATTGATTGTACTTTCAAGGACGGCACAAGGATATCGTCGGAGTCTTTCTTCAGCGACAACTGGATTTAACTTCAAGTACTATTGATTGTACTTTCAAGGACGGCACAAGGATATCGTCGGAGTCTTTCTTCAGCGACAACTGGATTTAACTTCAAGT
>OZ038483.1:70512993-70575493 GCA_964036315.1 Acanthosepion esculentum
TCAAAGTCAGGTCTCATCTCCCGTGGGAGTATTGGATGAATACTGATGGCATGGGGAGATAACTGTGACTGTCTCAGTGGGACACTGTCGAAGCGAGAATTGATAAAGGGCGTAAAAAAGACGTACAATATTTATAGGAAAACGGAGTAAAAAAAAAATGAATGAATAAATAAATAAAAGAAGCGGAAACCTGATAAACTAAAAAATAATATAGCCATAAAAGCTAGCAAAAGATATCGTCTGGCAAGTATAGATTTTAGATATGGTGGCGTATTTCACACTGGTGTCAGTGATAGGTATTCGATTCCAGATAAAAGCCAATGTTTCAACTGCTGATTTTGAAAGTCTATGACGGTTTATCTTTATTAAGAGTCAGATTAGGTAAAAAAAAAATGATGTATTGCTGCCATATCTGGGTTGGAAATATTTAATCCTCATTTTAACATTTTCACGCGAGCATACTGTGTTAGATAAGTGGGTCAAAAGGTTGGTGGCTACTATTGTTCTGTAGTGGGACGAGTCAGTTGCGTCGCAATGGTAACTTCTACGGGTTTCTTGAGACCAATATACCAAGGTTGGAAAGTTTATTTTTCTTGTGAACATCAAATTAACCATCTTTTTACCAAGAGTAAGATTTCTTTCTCTCATAGTGTTAAATAGTACAACGCGAATGTTCTGTACGGACTGTCTTTATTGCCCTTCGGTAGGAAAATTTACCGACTACTTTTCACTTGAATATTGCTTCCCCATATGGTTTGGTGTATTCTCTTGCTGTATTTCTAGAGATTCTTAATAAATCCAAAGAAAAGCAGTAATATTAAAGATGCTGACATAGCGTCTCGGCTTCAGTCACTTTCTCACCTCCGTAATATAGCTTTCCTGTGCATTTGCTATAAATACTTTCATGGTAATTGTTTGATAATTGTTTTCTATGATAACAGTTTCTTTTCTCGCACTTTTGCTTGTGGAATTCTCTTCTGGCTCCGTGCTTTCCAGCCAATTTTGATCTTCAAAAATTTTAATGCAATATCAATTGCTATCTACTGTCTTCTTGATTACACTTATATTGTTCTCAGTGACCCTTTGAGTCTTAGTGGCTTTACTGCCTTGCATGTGGCGATATGATTATGAAAAAAACTTCTACTGTAGTGTAAGGGTAAGCAAACACCTGTTATAGAATGGTGCGTGTTTTTGATGTGGGATAAAAGCATATTATAAATGTCTTCTTCAACAGTTGTTTAAAGACTATTAATTTTCATTTTTAAGTGTAGATACACTCCTGATCAAAAATTTAAGAGACTGTTTGTCACGGATACATTATAAACTTTTTCTTACTTAAGGTTACTAATTCTAAAATGTAATAGATTATGTAGACAAAATGTTGTTTTTTTCAGAAATGGACATTTTTATAAAATGAGGCGTTTTACACTTGATCAAAATTATAAAACCAGGCGGTATAAATTGTTAGATCTAGGGTAAATCCAATGTTTTTAGTTCAGTTAGAGATTAGCAATCTTACCTAAAGCAAGCAAACTTACGGAACTTGAGCGTTCTCGAATTCCAGATTTCCATAATCAAGCTTTTTCACAGCGGGCGATCGCAGCTAAGGTAAATCGCAGTAAAACAGTGATTTACAACTTTCTAAAGGACAGTGCGAATTATGGAAACAAAGTCTTCTGGTAGGCCCCCAAAATTTCTCCGGCATTGAGTAGGAGAATAAGACGGGTTGTTGTGAAAGCCAGTGGACTTTCTTCTAGTCAAATTAAGGCAGCCACAGATGCTGATTGCAGTCCAATAACCATCAGACGACACTTACGACAAAAAGGTATGGCAAATAAAAAGCGCAAACAAATTCCTCGGCTGCTTCCACGTCACAAAGTGAACCGTTTAAGGTTTGGTCGTGAATACCAAACATGCGACATTGAGAAGTGGAAGAAAGTCCTGTTTTCTGACGAGAAAAAATTCAATCCAGATGGTCCTGATGGCTTCCAACGATATTGGCATAACTAAAACATGCATCCTGAAATTTTCTCTACACGTCATAGTGGTGGAGAGTCCCTTATGGTATGGGGTACCTTTTCTTACAGAGGGACGATGGAGCTCCAGGTGGTGCAGGGTCGTCAGACAGCGGTTCGTTATGTTAGCATGCTACAAAAAGCATCTTTGGTGACGAAGGGCCATCGTTTGTGGGGGGATAGATGGTTATTCCAACAGGATAATGCATGACGGACCTTGACCTTTCTACAAGAAAATGGGGTCCATCTCTTGAAACATCCTGTATGCTCACCGCACATGAACCCAACTGAAAATGTTTGGGGATGGATGGCAAGAGATGTCTATCGAAATGGCAAACAATATTCAACAAAAAATGGACTTCGTGAAGCTATTCTTCAGAAGCAGGAACAATAATCCTCGCAGCTTAATGGAAACCCTAATTTCTGGCATGACCCAAAGAATTCTTGAAGTCATCAAAACCAGTGGAGGTAGAACTCCTTATTAAATTTGGTTGTTGAATGTTTTCGTACACTTTTCGTACAATTTCGTAAAATTTTGGTCTCTGGTCTTATAATTTTGATCAAGTGTCAAACGCCTTATTTTATAAAAATTTCATTTTCTCAATAAGATGTTCGGATTATAACTTTTTGTCTACATAACCTTTTAGATTATAAAATTAGTAACTTAAAGTAAGAAATGTTTAAATTTTTTTGCATGAAAACAGTCTTTTAAAAAAAAATTCAAGTGGTCTTAAATTTTTGATCATGAGAGTATGTGATGAAGGCTACGTTATTTCGATTAATAGGACAGATTGTTCAGTTTAATCCAAGTTCCAGTTTAAAGACAAGATTCGTTTTCGTCACAAATTCTCACAAGGTAGCTTTCTTCACGTCTCCATCACATTTCACATTCCAAATCTCCATGTGATGTCCTCCTCTTTCTTTTCAGTCTCTCTACCTATCGGTGTGGAACTTACTCCTTACTAATTGAATACAAAAAGGATGATGGTTTACAAGAAATGGGGAAGCTTTAGTTGAGAGCGTTAGAGTTGGGGGAACTAAGAAATTTAGCTCGTCAGAATATTTTCCATGGACATAGCGACAGAGTAGCAGGGGGTCTTGCAACGCTTCGTCGTTGAGAAAGGAGTTGAAATTTTGAAAACAGTTTATCACCCATAAAGCCCACATAGACGCTTTCGAAATCTATCAAGAATGGAAAGATTTGGTATGAGCTCAAGTCGCAATAGGCTTTTAAGCAAGGGTCATTCGTGAGAGTTCATTGCGATAGATATAAATTCAGAGGTTTGCCTTCAGTTTCTACTACGGAAATTGGAATTAGTTCTGTGTGTCATATCCCTTGCAGACCGAGGCAATCATGATTCTTCAAATCTTCGTATATATTACGGCACATGTTAGGTTTTTGTCTTTCCTACTCTCTGTTCTGCCAACCAATTATCCAAAAACTTACGGTATCGTCTGCCTACCGCTGTCTCTCTTTCCTTCAGTGTGTCCTGTGAATGTCATATTCTCCAAGCCCTCTTTCCTCAGGTAACCTAGAAACTTATATCGCCTCATTCTGATTCAAAGTATGAGTGTCCTTTTTGTTTACATTTTCCATAAAACCTCGTCGTTACTCGCATGTCCATTCTCAGCATCTTTCTGTAATGTGATATTTCTGTCTCATCTTCTGAGGAGATTCTGTTGGTATTCACATTCGGGTTTCGTTTGCTGACAACTATGCATTCTGTCTTCTTACTATTGATAGTTAGTCCTTTCTTCTCGCTTTCTCTTTACTCTCCTGTAGTTCTTGTAGATTTCTCTCTCTGCCTAACACCGGTCCCCGTACGATTACCGAAATCAAGTAACGTCGATCTAGGTCAATACCAAGAAGGGCGACCAATTAGGAATACGATGTGCTGTAAGCTTGGGCGCGCAGGGTTAGTGTAACGGATAATGGCTCAGAATTGTTAATAGGAGGGCCGAGTTCCAATTCACGTTGGTTTCGATATATTCATTTGCGCACAAATACACTTGAGAAAGGTATGAATCTACCGCTTTACCCCCAGCTATAGGTTAATTAGTAAGACCTGTTCCACTAAAACCATTATTATCTCACCCACCCCCCCAATATTTTTTTTGCAATCTAAAATATTTTCTGGTTTTAAATAATCTGCAATGAGTTGATAAGCCGAAGAAAACGAATCATTCAGTCAATCTTGTCTTCGGAATATCAATCTTTTCTCATTATATGCCTTAGGAATTCCAAACGTCTCTTTCTGATTCTAATCCTAAATGTCCTTTTCCTTTCCATTTTTCCTAAACCTTCCTCGTTTCTCACGTGTTCATTCCATGTTATTCTCAGCATACTTCTGCAGAAGTACATTTCTCTTGCTTGAGATCTCCTCTACATCCGTAGGGACAGTGACAAAAGAATTACCAGAATCTAAATGTATTTTCTGAATTTAAATAGCATGCAAAAAATGAATGAATCAATAAGCATAATATTGTGACCGTCAGTAATAAATCCTACTAGAACTTGACTCCTAATTCTTACAGAATCGTCCCACTGTAATAGTTTAATAAGTCTAGTGAGAAGACACAGCAATCTCTATTTTTGTCTAATTCATTTATTTTCTGTCCGTATGAAGGCGTATAAGATCTGAATTGTTCTAATATCTTCCCCGAATAGTTCTTTGTGTTATATTTTATCAAACGCATTTTTTCATATTTTATAAAACATAGGTATACATCCTTTTATATTTATATTGCTCTATCTGATAGCATTCTGAGCATAAATCTTGCATTCTTTGTTCCAAAGTCTTTAACGAAACCGTTAGTTATAAATTATAATAGGTATTTATGCTATAACAATAATAATTATTATATGTGGAATTAATCGTATCCCTGCAATAGTCCTTAAGAAATGTACCCCTGAAATTACTCCTGTTCTTTCTAAACTCTGCGATAAATGTCCCCTTGCTTGTTATAGTTCCAGTCTTCAAGAACGCAGGCGAACCTTCTGATTCTTCTAACTATCCGGCTATTAGCCTTTTTACCTCTTTTTGACGACGGTTCTAATCAACTCTGAATTGGGTAAGCATCATATCTCAAACGATCTTCTTTCAGATAAGCAATATGCTTTCACTTCTATAGTTCAACTGCTGATGTATTAACGGTTATTGTTGAAAGGGTTTCTCAAGTTTTAAAAAATAACCGTTTGCTGCTTTGAATATCTTGAAGGAATTTGAAAAGTTTTTATCATTAGTCTTCTTCACAACATGAAAGATTATGGTATCTCTGGACTAATGTTTAAACTGATTACGTCTTTCTTATCAAATCGCGAAATGAAAGTTCTCTTGAATAGCCACTCTTCTAATTTTTTTTCATTAATGCATGTGACCCCGTACCTATACTGCTACCTAAGGAGTTCCAAATTTGCATAAACGTCCTTTCTCTTGGTTTATTTTATCGACAGAATTTATTATTATTATTGTTTTTATTTCCTTTGATTTCTGGCCTGTACCCATTTCTTTCTGGAACCCGCCCAGAGACCTAAGGTTAGAAATGGCATAATAACACTTTCCACTGACAAAAAAAATTACATAGATAAAGCCCTTCGTAAAGAGAAAAACTTTTTGTATTTCTTTGAGGCATTCGTTCCATGTCATCCTCAAGCGAATTTTGGACTCCAAAATTCGCTTGAAGATGAAATGGAACGAATGTCTTTAATTTAATTACAAAATTAAATTCGAAGCTTTTAAATTCCATTTTTGAAACATGGTTATTACTGTATAGCGAAAAAACATATTTTAAATCAGTTAATTTATAATATATATATATATATATATATATATATATATATATATATATATATATATATATATATATATATATATATTGTGTTAGAAATGTAGCGAAATTGATCTACTGTTTATCAGGGCTGAATATGAAGAAGTATACTCTTAAGGTGTGCTATATTTATGGGATAAAGTGCTCAATATCAGAAATAGAGTATGTGTAAATATTTGGTAAATATCGAGTACTTTATCCCATAAATATAGCACACCTTAAGAGAATATTTCTTCATATATATATATATATAGAGAGAGAGAGAGAGAGAGGGAGGGAGAGAGAAAGAGAGAGAGAGAGCGTCATCTACAGCAGATTGTTTCGCTGTATCACAGCTCATTAGTGTGTCTAGACATACGACTGCTTCAAGACAGCATTGTTATTCTGGTTCTCTTTAAGACTTCCTCGTTGCCCACATTTTCCTTCTATTGTATTCTCAACCTTCGACGACAGAACTACATTTCTGTTGCTTCAAATTCTCTTCTTTATCTGCAATGCTATAATGGTGGATATTGGGAGGCTGGAACTGATTGTCTGAGCGCTCCGTGTCTTCGAGGACAAAATAGAAGAGCGATCTGAGTAAATGCTCACAAACTGCCAGAAAAAAGAAATTCGGCCGTTCGCTCCAAACTTTTTTAGGAAGTTAAATAATTGCTCATTCAATTGATTTGGATTAAGACTAATTCAGTGGAATTTTATTAACGATAATCATATTCATGATAAACGTCCACAGAAGTTATTAACAATTAACTGGCTACTTATTGGAACTTTTTTTATTTCTTCTTCTGTTGAATCAATGTTCCATTTGGCGAATTTCACAAAACTGTAATGAAATTAGAGTTGCAAAAAAAGAAAGAAAATTGTTCATGGAATAAAATTGAGGGTGTGGTACGGAGATCGACAAATGATTCTGTATTGACCTTTGTTTGCTTTTGTCTCGTTAATACGAAATCGACCAAAGAGTCCTCGTATTTCTGTTTGTTTATTTAACCTTAATCTCAATTGTCAAAATTATTGATTAACGATCCTTCAGGAAAAAAAGTTATTCAGAAAATTCAAAAAATTCTATTGCCAATAAAATAGAATAATTGCTAAAGGCAGTCTTGCTCTCGCAAAAATTTATATTTTAATTATTTTTTTTAAATATTTGTTTTGTTTAATATAATTGAATTATTTCAATATTTTTTTAAACGATTAAGGAAAATAAATCAACATTTTGTATATAATTGTCCTTAAGGAAATTGACGATATTTAAAACCGTGAAACGAGAAAAATGAAAACTTAAAGGATATTTTATTAAGAATTCTTAACAGGAAAAGTAAATTTAAATTTTCAAAATAAATACCAAGGTCTTTCGTCGGCTGACAAGACAATAAGGCAGTGCTGACTTAGATCATCGCTGATATAAGTTCCGTACTAATTTCCAATTAGTACGGACGTAAGTTCCAATTATTATCCTCATCTTATATGTTGCTTGGTTGGTTGGTTAGTTGATTCTTTAGCGGGATATCAACACCGCTATGGGTTCTTTAAAAGGCCGAAAAATAAATATTTCGAACACAATTTAATGGCTTCTACAAAGTATTTTAAGACAATTTTATGGCTCCAACTAACTATATTTTGAACGCAATTGTATTCCTTCAACTACAGATAAAATGTACTGTCTGACATTTTGTTATAAAATGTATTGTTAGCAATTTTGCAATAAAATGTGTCGTTGGTAATTTTGCTATGAAATATTTGTTTGGTCATTTTACCAGAAAATCTATTGTTCGTAATTTTCCTATAAAATATATTATTCGTCATTTTGTTATAAAATGTATTGTTTTTTTTTTTGTTTTTTTTTTGCTATATAATTGGTTATTTCCTTTAAAAATGTTGATAATTTTACTATAAATATAATTTTGTTATACTTTCATAGTGTTTTGTTTTTCTTTGGAGGCCTTAACAGGTGCTACCATCCTGGGTCAGAAAGGAGCCGGAACCAACATTTAAAAGGTGGTTTCACATCCCGCAAAACCTACAATCTTCCGACCAGAGGTCTTGGTAAAGGATGTAGTTTATCGTCATACCCAGGACTACTTCTTCTATGTGGCGTGCTCCTTCAGGACGTGGCCGATCTCGGCTCTACACGTATTTCTGCTCTATGTGACTCTTATTATGGTGTGATTCATGCACCCCCCCCTTAATTCGTGTTTAACCAACCATTTAAATAAACTCGCCAGGTTCGCTGCTCTTCTCTGTATCCCTTGCCTTCATGCGTGTTAAATCAGCCGAGCCCATTTTTCTCGTTATGTGTTCTAGAATGCACAAGAATCCTTTTTGTTTCCTATTTCCCTTCCTCGTCATTCGCATGCTCAGTATCCTTCTGTAGAACAACATTTTTGTGCCCCAAGTTTCTTTTACTTCAGTGAGGATCTGTGTGCTCAGCATTCACTGCTATATAGGAGGACTAATACTACATAACATTTCTGTAGCCTTTTCTTTTCTTCTAATTAAATATTCTTGTTTCTTAATACTTCGCTTAGCTTATGAAATTGTTTCTTTCATAATTCCAATGCAGGTTTTGGTCTCACATTTTTCTTCCTAATACTCTGTTTAAAAAAAAAAAATTCTGTTGTGGGGTGAGGTGTTGAGTAGCTAGCTACATCTGATGATTTTCATCTAAAGATTTTCAACAAAAGCAAAAATAAAAATGGGTAACAAGTATAATTAAAAGAAAAAAGAAAATTTTAATTAACTTTCCACACGCACAAAAACAAAAAGGTTGCAAGGAAAGTCTCTTCGGTACTAGAAAGAACGTTAACAGTTAAATTGTGAATTTGAATTTCCAGGAGAAAAACATATTCCAAGAAATGTTTTTATAAATGTCAACCAAGAGCAATGACAATATTTTTTATTGATGGATTCGTTTTCTACAGCTTATCAACTTTTTGAAGATGATTTAAAGACTGAGAAATAGCTTTAGATTGCAAGAATTTCCGTTCTGGTGACAATATTTCTTTAGTGATAACCACTCACATAACTCATTACCTGCCATTTCTCTTTGGTTCTTATGTATTTTATTATGTTCTTTGAGTGGTAGATCCTCTAAGGACGTCTTTCCTTATTATCTTTACCCTTAAATTTCCATTCTTTCCTTTTTTTATTGCAGCTGTTTTCTTGTGGTTTTTATATCCAGAAGGTGGGCGATCATGTTTCTCCATAAATTACTTTTATGCCATTATTATCTAGAAGATTATCATCACGTCTTTGCAAAGATAACGGAGGCGGTTCCCCTAGCCTCCTCCATGTTTTTTTTAATTCAGACTCCTCGTTCTCCTAAAATGGTTGGCACCCAAGACTAGATAGCCTAGTCTATTCCACTATTTAACCCCTATTTGGCGTGAAGAGATTACATCTGTGCAAAAATAAATGTAATTGAATCAGATTGAATGTTTGTGAATTAGCATTCATTAGAATTTCCTCTACCATGAAGTTAGTCAGAATATATATATATATATATATATATATATATATATATATATATATATATATATATATATATATATTTAGTTGGATTGATGTGAGTTTGTGACCCTGGGTTTATATATATATATATATATATATATATATATATATATATATATATATATATATATATATATATATATATGTAGGAGGCACGGTGGAGTAATGGATAACGGCTTGGATTGAGGACTCGGAGAATTCTTCTCCCTCCAAATATGGGTAAATAGCAGGACAGTCTGGGTTCTATAGCCTTGGATGGCAACTGGTCTAGGAGAAGGACAACTCTGAATTCCAAACCTGCGGAGGGTCGTTTGTGGACCTTGTGGCACTTAGTGCACCAGGTCTCTGTATTCTTCCCTTCAAAAAGTGTGGATGGTCCTGCACGAAACCTTCACCACTATAATCAACTCTCATGTGTCGGTGTCGAGCTCTCAGTTTCTAGGAACTGATCTGCTTGGCCATCGATTTCGACTGGAGCGTTGATCATATATATATATATATATATATATATATATATATATATATATATATATATATATGTATATATATATATATATATATATAATGTAAACATTTTGCATATTTGTGTGTGTGTGTGTGTGTGTGTGTGTGTGTGTGCGCACGCGCGTTTCACTGAATACGACAGACACGGTTTTGATTTAGTTTTTATACCATTTCTCATGTGATGTTATTTTTTTTCTTTTCGGTAGATAAATTATATAAATTCTGTCTAATTGTTCTTTTTTTTTCGAACGCTTTCGGCTGTACATTTAGCCATTTTCAAGGTTGAAATATATTAACTTTTAACAAGAAACAGATTTTTGTATGTATGTAATCATATAATATTTTCATTTTCAAACCACGGTCAAGATATTGTGTCCATGTTCAAGGAAGCCTTGTGAATAAAAAAAAAAACTCTCAATAATATCAACTATGACCATGGACACACTATTCTGACCGTGTTTTGAAAATGAAAACATCCTATAAATACATACATACAATAATCTATTTGTTGTTAACAGTTAATATAATTCAGACTCAATGCATAGCCGAAAGCGCTCGGAAAGAAAGAAGAATTGGACCGTTTTTATATAATTTATCCTCTGAAAAGAAAAAAATTATAAGATCACATGAGAAACTGTATTAAAAACTACGTCAAAATACTGTTGTATTTTACATACGCTACCAGCATTAATTATTGACGGTTACAATCATAAGAACAGAAGATATGCAGATGACACAGGGTTGATATCAGACATAGAATGGATATTATGAGCAAGGGCCCGCTTCTAAAATAATACAACAAAAACAATTATTTTTAGTTTTTGGGCAGGAGATGCTTATCGACAAAAATTATTCGCTAGCACCAACTAAACCTGTACAAAGTCATCAAAAAAGACTTTGAAAGAGTGTGGCATGAAGCATTGTTGGTAATAATGAATAAATGTAACATAGGTAAAACGTTGCTCATGACTAACCGGTATATGTATGATAACGCAGGACAGTGCTGTTTGGAAAGTGGTTAAATCTCTCGGTCAGTTTTGAGTATATTCCTTGAATGCGTAATCAGTGAGGCCCTCATGGAAAACTAGTACACAGTGAATTAAAGAAAAAAAAAGACACCTGTCGAAAAACATGGACGAAATGTCCGCTAGATATGACATGGTGTATAATGATGAAAAAACGAACCATGAAAAACTTTCTACAGCCTGTAAACTCTGCTGTTGACTAACTTATTGCTAAATTATAACTTCAGCATGGAGTACATACCATCCAATAAATTTGGCTATGCTGATGGGCTGTCCAGGTTAATTCCTAAAAGGAGCGAACCGTTAGATCTTGGGTGATATGAAGCTGTGGTAATATGTTCGACATTGTATTCCTTGCAGAAATCTTTAAATTGTTTCGACGTAAATTGACTTCCATTGTCCGTCACAATTGTGTCTACTACACCAAACCTTGCGAACAATTCCAGCAGTAAGTTTTTCGTACTTTCCGTCGTCGGTTTGCTGTATGCTTCGGCAAACCCTTTTTCGATCCAAAAATCGAAATTAGAGGCTTATGATCGGTATGTTAGCGTAAAAAAAGATGCAAAAAAGATAGAACACTTATACGTTACATTGTCTGCTGATGATGTAAATATACGCTTGCAAAATAAATGAGTGCCACTAGGACTTGTGTTGTAAACGAACTAGCACTTAGCGATATTTCTGAACCACCGTAGATATATAGTAGTGTACAATAGAAGCTGTTTTAGGATGTAATATAATAACATTGTGTGTTGTAAGTGTCGTTTATTTTAGCCTGTATTTCAGAGTACATTGTCGAAACAAAGATGGCGACGCTCTTGTGAAATTGCTGCCACTATTGTTGAAGTTATTGATTTCTAGTAAATCGCAATTTCCTCTTTTTTCCAGAAAATGTCATCATTATCAGACAACAATGTCATGACAAGAAAATCAAAATCTGGTATTGATTATAATAATTATATTAACCAGCCGAAAACCTGCCTGGCAAACATTTTTTTTTTACTAAATTTATTCATGAGCAACGGTGTATGTACGAATGAAAATATCTAAAATTGAAACTTTTTCCATTTCATTGAAACAGCCGTTAAATACTTCCATATTCCCTTCGTTCTTTCTTTATTACATTATGTCACTGAAACCAAGTAGCGTCAATGATATGTCCGTTCCGTTTTTTCACTCGGTCAAATTGGAATGGTCCATTATTTATGAGGTTTTGGCAGGGTGCAACGGTTTTGGGAAATAAATAAACTCACGAAGAAAGGGACGACAAGCAAAATTATGATAGAGATTATTATTATTATTATTATACTTTTATTATTATTATTATTAATGGTTGAAAAACTGTCTAACAAATATTTTTATTAATAAACTTATTTATGAGCAACGGTGTACGAATGAAAAGATCTGAAATAAGACATCTTTCTCCATTTCACAGAAATAGACGTAAAAAACTTCCATATCCCTTCCTTTCTTTATTTAATTTTCTCACTGAAACCAAGTAGCGTCAGTTCCGTGTTTTCACTCGGTCAAATCGGAATAGTCCATCATTTATGAGGCTTTGGCAGGGTGCAACGGTCGTGTGAACTAACTAACTCACGAAGGGAGGTACGACTAGCAAAATTATGATAGAGATTATTATTATTATTATTATTATTATTATTATTATTATTATTATTATTACTGGTGGAAAAACTGCCTAACAAATATTTTATTAAATTTATTCATGAGCAACGGTGTACAATTGAAAAAGATCTGAAATTCACAACTTTTTCCATTTCACTGAAACAGACGTTAAACGCTTTATCTTCCCTTATTTCTTTCTTTCTTTCTTTAGTTCTTTCTTTTTGACATTTTTCTCATTTAAACCAAGTAGCGTCTCTGATATTTCAGTTCCATGTTTCGTGCGCTCAAAACGGAATAGTCCATTATTTATTAGCTATTGGCAGGACGCAAAGGTCGTGCAAACTAACAAAGGATCTAAGTAAGTAATGAAAGGAGGGACAGGCAGAATTACAATAGAGATATTACTTAAAATTACTTCTATTCATCTGTTTATTCCAAACAATGAAATCATGATCTAATGGCCAGGGAAATTGAAAAACTTTCGAGAGGTAGATTTTCTTTAATAAGGCTTTTGATTACCCAGGCCGGTAGATGAAAATTTAACTGTTACCTCCGTCCCACAAGAAATAAAATAAAAGTAAAAACAAGTCTATCTGATCAAACACGCGTACCCGCTAAATATAACGTTTATTCTCATCGGAATAATAAATGGAAAAAAAAATCCTTTTTTTTTTCTTTCTATCTAATGGGATCCTGTATATCTGAAATCTTTAAAAAATGCAAGGAAGACCGGAGAATTATTCAGCCGATATAATTTGTTAAAAGCAACTTTGGTGAAGTTACTACTTTGAATAGATCACGTAATAATATTATTGTTTTCTCGGCACTCTTCCGTAAAGAAAGGAATTAAAGTCAAATACAGGAACCGGACAAAGTTTTGCGATCCAAACAATAATTGTTAAGTTACCCACGGAATAATTACTGAAAAAATTGTGATTATCTCTGTTTTTAGTCTACAGTCATGACAGGCACGCATCAATTTTATCGCAACAGTTGGCAGAAGTAACATAAAACAATTTCTGAGAGAAAAGACAGAATTGGCAAAGAAAGAAGAGGAAATAATTAATGCCAATTATGAACCATAGTAACACTTATACTTAACGTCACGATTTTTCTACAAATTAATGATTTTTCTCAGCTCGCAAAGGTCAGAATAATAAGATTGTTTTCTTTCTTTTTCGCTTGTGACCTTTGTCGAAAGAAAATAGTCATTTATACCCAACAGGTATACTGCCATTTAGAATTGCACGCAGTATTGACGTTTGAAAAATAACAGACGGATAATATCTTGTGGTGGAGCTGGGTCGAAGGTATTTCGATGACGTCGATTTTTCAAAACGCAGATAAACAAGCGGGAAACTAGAATGGGAAAGGATCGCGAGAAAGCTTATCAGTTTCTGGTTGTTTTCTAGGAACAAATATTCCAAAGTTTATCTATTTCAGAATGTACTCATCTTATTGATCTAAATAGCTTCGATATGTATAAAAATGTCGGCGTTATACTATACACACACACACAAAAACACACACATACATATATATATATATATATATATATATATATATATATATATATATATATATATATATATATATATTAAGATTTGGTAGGTTTGAAATTAAATATATATATATATATATATTAAGATTTGCTAAGTTTGAAATTAAATATATATATATATATATATATATATATATATATATATATATAGGGTTAGATAAATAACTAGATATTAATTAGCAACCGTATAGGCGCGTGCTGGCGTGCATACACAGGTAAGCAAATAAGTAATTACCAAATTTTGTCACGAGGTGTAGACATAATAATGCTCGATGTGGTTAGACAGAGCTACGAAATATATATTAATCAATATACATATACCTAAGTTTGATGTGCGACTCAAATTTCGTTGGTTACCCAACTCGTCGGGCAGAAGATATATATATATATATATATATATATATATATATATATATATATATATATATATATATATGTATATATATATATATATATATATATATATATATATATATATATAGTTGGATTGATGTGAGTTTTTTATCCAGGCTTCCACGCTAACCGGACGCTTTTTTAAACTAAGTTAAAATCCGAGTTTAAATTTCTTTTAAAAATAAATTATAGGTTGTTCAAAATTTTTTTAATGAAAATTATCTAATTTAAAGATTATTTAATATATTTCTAAGGAAACTTTTACTTACTTTCTTCGAAAAAAAATGTGGTTTAAAATAAAGGGAGGCGATCTTAACATCTTTCGCTATTGACAGGCAATGAGTGATGTGTTGTCATCACATATCGTCAGCTAACGTGAGATCCGAATGATCATACGGAAGGACGTAAATGACGTCACGGTAGCCTCCTAAAGTCAATACATATCTGCTTGGTAAAACATTTCTATCCTAAGTAAAAATCATCACAAACATATCAATAGTTATTTTGTTACACTCTGCAGCCTATTTGCCCTGAAATAAATATTGAAAAATAACTTATGTCATCATCTGAACAAAATATCAAGGAAACTTTTGATCTGCACTCCATGAAACTAAGTATTTCCTGAAAGCAAAGAATGCTCTTTCATTTCTGAGTGAAATTGGTTGGTGAAATGAAAATGATTATAAAATTTTTTTTCTGGGCATAAAATATGAAAAAAAAATAGTTAAAATTACTATATCTGAACATTAGAAACCATTTTTTTTTTTTTTTGCATGTTTTTTATTTGAAATCAGCATTGAGGAAAACAGTGTTGAAATTAAGCCCCAAAAAATGACTTCGACATTGCTGGGTCAAGGGCCAGCCAGCCAACAATAACAAGTTGTCACCACCTTGTAAAAAAACCCAATTTTTTCTTTTTTTCTTTTTATAATTTAAGTTTGAGAAATAGCTTGATGTATTTTTGTTTTTTAACACATTTTGAGCAGGGTGATGACAATGAATTTTTATGAGCTGTAGACAGAATGTACCAAGGACTCGGAGGCAATACTGGATAGTTTGTTTGAATTCACAATGATCACCGAGATAGTTATATGTTGTTCTTTATGTCTAGAAATGAAACAAACTAATAAGGAGCAAAAAAAAAAAAAAAAAAAAAATTGTAAATTTATATAGTATTTTGATAAATAAATGATGATGACAAAAATTAAATAATATCAGCTATTGCTAGGTAATTTTCTTTTCTTTTTCTTATTTATATGAAAAATATGTAAATGAAATGAATTAAAATCTCAATGAAGACTATTAAAACTAAATCAAAAAATATAAAAAACGAAAAAGAAAAAAAAAAATTGTCGAAAAATATCTGAGTGCGCCAAATTTCAGTGCTCGGTTGGATATGTTATCTTTCTTATTTCATAACAAAAAAAAATATACATGAATTAAAAAATCTATAAAAAGAATTTCACAAATTCAAGAAATATATTGAAAAAGTAGCTATATAAAAAAATTAAAAATAAATCAAATGGTACAGTATGAAAATGAATCGTAATTGAAAAATTGACAGACGGCTCACTGAAAGAAAAAAAGTGAAAGCTGTAAAACAACTTCAAAACATTGAAATTGCAATGAAATATGTAAAATGATAAATGAAATAAATGGTATTTTTAAAAATGTAGTAATGTTGATGGTGAAAATGGCTTAGGATGATGTTCAAATTTTTGTAATGAGTAAAAACCGCTAATTCAAAATGCACAACATTTGTCTCGCTAAGAATTTTTAACGCCATTTAAACTCAAGTCACATGACCTTTTATACTTTTGTTACCTCTCATACATTTTAATAACAACCGTTTTAACTTTTTTTTTTAAGACAAAATTACATTTTTTAAGTACGTGTGGAGTTCGGAGTAGTCAAAACGATACAATTTATAAAGCACTAAAACAAGATCTATATCATAAGGGCATTTAGAAAATCCGACGCGGCTTGTAAGTAATTTTAAAATATTTTACCAACTTAATGTAAAAAATGTATTATAGTTAAATAATTAAGAAATAACTGAATAAAAAATTTATTATTCATCGGAAAAATTTTTTGCTTTCAGAAAATATTGTCCATATTAATACAAACAACTAAAAGCAAATAAAAGCATTTGAAATTAAATAATATATTTGTTTTATTGAGTTTTGTATATTACAGTTCAAAGCTATTTTTCAGGTACAAGTGGAGTTATTACAAAAAAAACAAAACGTGATTTGCATTCTTCAAAGCCTTGTGCTTTTAACTATTGTAATAACTAAATCCGATGCGAGCGAATTTCTAGAGATTTCATAAAATTAGTTATGGTGGGGGGATAATAAATATAAAAAAAATATTTCTGCCATGACTATAATAAAAAAAAACATATTTATAATAATTTCGATCATCTGTGAATACTTTCTGAAAGTTTCATTAAGATCCGACAATTATTTTCATTTTTGCAAGATTTCCAAAAATAATGTGTGTCATACAAAAAAAAAGTGATAAAAATTGTATATGTTATTTCACTGGTGACCGTGACACAAAGATAAACAAAGTTTTTTAATCAAAATTTAGAATATTCTAAAAAGAAGGAAAAATTTTTTAAAAATAATGAAAAAAAACTTTGTTCTTTCCTCTTCCACATAATATAAGCATTTAAAAGATAAAATTTTGTTTTCGTCAAGTTTGGCGTCTTTTTAATCATGCTTATGCCATTTTTTTAGCGATATCGTAGAGGTACCTAAGCTTACTTGTTCGATTACATAACCAGCTTTAGCTTTGCTTTGGTTTAGTTTGGTTTACGGCATATCAATCTCAATAGGTTATTTAATACCGACAGAATTTTCATTGTTGGTAATATTTTTTCCAAAAATCTATTTCTGGTAATATTTTTCCTTCAAAAATCTATTTCTGGTAATATTTTTCCTTCAAAAATCTATTTCTGGTAATAATTTTCCTTCGCTTTTAATATTTGTTTTTCACATATATATACCTGGTAATATTTTTAAAAATGTATTGCTGGTAATAATTTATTTAAAAAGTATTTCTGATATTAAAACCTATTTTTACACTTTCATAGTGTTTTGACCTCAGTTTGGAGGTCAACTATTTGCAGGAAGCAAGCAGGAAAATTTCATTAGAAACAAAGAAAAAGTTGCTGAACTCTTATGTCCTCCCATATGGTAGTCAAATCTAGAGAAGTTCATCACACATGACGGGAAGACTTGAGGCAACAAAAATATGCTGAGAATAGCATGGACGACGTTTTAGAGAAAATGGAAACAAAAAGGACACTTATACTTAACGTCAAGAAGAGAGAGTTTAATTTGCTAGGATTCAAAATAAGGAAAGATGGCTTAGAAAATTAAATACTCACAGGACAGACTGAAGGCAAGACAGACAGAGGAAAATAACGCGTAACCTACCTCGGTAACATGAGCAAATGGATGGCGGAACAAGTTTTAGGAGAGATAAAAATACAAAATTAATGAAGAGCTACAAAAGACAGGAAACTGTGGAGAGCTATGATCGTTGAATAAAGGCACATAGAAGAAGAAAGGGTTTTCGGCAAATAGTGTAGTGTCAATCTCCAGCGGAAAATGTACCTCCTTTCTCTTCAAAATCATTTCGTTTACTTGGACACTCACTTTTATTTGCTATATCCCTTCAGCATGTTGGCTATCATGGCCCTCCACCACTTCCTATTATTTCTAGCTTTTCTTGGACTAACAAGTGGAACGATTAATTTTAATCACTTGCTAGGTTTGCTCCTAGGTTTCGTTCCATTGTGTCGTGCCAGACATTTTTTCTCGCCAGAATATTATCTTACACTTTTATAAGTCTAGTCTATCAATTGGCCATGCATTAAATATTGCTGTCAGATCTGACCTGTCGCTTCAGCTATATATTTAGAGATTTTTGATAAAAAAAAGAAGAATCAGCAATATTATTGGCCGTGACCTATCATATCGGATTCAGGCACTTTCCCACAGCTGCAATGTAGTTTCTTTATGTCTTTCCTATCAAGTTTTTCATGGTAAATGTTGTGATGAGCATTGCTCTTTGGTATCTCGACTTTACGAATTTGAACGCAGTACTAGATTAGCAGTTAGGTCTCAGTATTCTATAAATGAAATAACTGGACGTCTATGCACGAGTTCTACGTTAGCATTTGTTTCTCTTGGACTTGTGGAACTCTCTTACCGCTTCTTGCTTTCCAGTAAACTTTCACCTTCGATATTTAAATGCAATGCCAATCGTCCTCTTCGGTATCCTTGATCCCTGTTCTTTTATATCCTCCCTTCTTATATATTTTCTTTCATATTCTTTCACGCTCAGTAGCCATTTGCGTTTTAGTGGTTTTATTACCTTCCTAGTGGTGAAATGATCTCCTACTAATGTTCCCCTCCTCTCCCCTCTTTCTTTACACTCTTTTTTTCTTTTTCCTCATTTACACGCTTTATCTCTCCTTCTTCACACTCTTTTTCCCCTCTTTCCTCACACTCTTTCTCTCTCTCCTTCTTTACACCCATTTTCGCTCTCCTTCTTTACACCCTTTCTCTCTCACCTTCCTTATACTCTTTTTCTCTCTCCTTCTTTACATGCCTTTTCTCACTCCTTCTTAAAACTTTTTTCTCTCCTGCTTTCAACAGCTTCTCTCATTTATACTCTTTTTCCCTCCCCTTCTTTACACTCTTTTTCCCTCCCCTTCTTTACACTCTTTTTCCCTCCCCTTCTTTACACTCTTTTTCCCTCCCCTTCTTTACACTCTTTTTCCCTCCCCTTCATTACACTCTTTTTCCCTCCCCTTCTTTACACTCTTTTTCCCTCTCCTTCTTTACACCCTTTTTTCTCTCCTTCTTTACATTCTTTCTCTCCCACGTTCTTTCCTCACGATGTCCGGTGAGCGTCAAATTTTGCATTGTCCGTTCTAGAATATTCAACTATCTTTTTCTGATTCTAATGATTTGTTGCATTTTTTTTTATTTTTATTAAAACTTCCTCATTGATCACATGCTCCATCCATGTTATTCTCATCACTCTTTTATAGAACCACGTCTGTGGCCTTAAGTCTCCTCTAAAAAACATAAAAAATTACAAAACTATCCGTAATAACTGTCTCTAAAAACATATTTACTATATGTTCTGCCATATTTCAAGCAAATTTATAATTTATTTCAACCCCTGTTTTTTTTAAAGGTGATTACTACTTCAGATTACTTATACAATTTTCCAGGCAATTTGCTTGTTTTTCGGTCGAGAATTCTA
Organism: Acanthosepion esculentum; assembly: GCA_964036315.1. NCBI lineage: Eukaryota > Metazoa > Mollusca > Cephalopoda > Sepiida > Sepiidae > Acanthosepion > Acanthosepion esculentum. The sequence continues at coordinate 70,532,739 of OZ038483.1, forward strand.
AAAAGGCAAATAAAGGTTGTATTTACATTATTTAGATATAAGCTATTGTTATATATATATATATATATATATATATATATATATATATATATATATATATATATATATATTTGATACGTTTCGGCCGTTGTACCCTCCGGCTTTCTTCAGCTGTCTCACAATCAGGAAATGCTTCAGGGAGATTCAAACTGAACCATTTAGTATACAGTTTGCGTTCAGCTGTTCATTTCTACGGATATGTCATCTCTTATTTTATTAGGCCGACTGTAAGTAATGTATATAATATTAAGTATTCATTATTCCCCTGTGTTTTCTCTCTAAATCTCTCAAGAATTTATATTTATAATTGTGCTACGTTTTTACCTTTCTTCAAATAAATGTTTATTATTCCAAAAGTCTTTTGCTTTTTTTTTTTTGTATTCATTGTTCAAATAAATAAAGAAAAATAATGGATTTAAGTAAAACTAAGCATTCTTAATGCTATCAAAGTGTACGAACATAACTGTTTGGTTGTCTGCCGTCTCTAGCTTCTTGTGGTATATCGGGATTTCTTTAGCCACCAACGCTACATCACACGCTGAATGAACAACATATTAGCAGCATCGTTTCTTGGAGGAAGTGAGTGAGATAGAGAGAACGGCCCACAACAGGTCTGCCAGCGACTTGCCATCACCATGTAAAAGTTTGTATTTACTGAAGCCAGAGCAGGCGAAGGAATCTAAGAGCCGACAAGCGTCATCATTCTTCTCTTGACGCGTTTCTGGTCTTATATTAAAACTTAAAGAGAATCCATCACTGTCAATATTCCATGCCCGCGGGGTTCAACGGCCTTCCCTATTCAGTTCATGTCACCAAAATTCTGACCAGTACAGCGTTTGCCATTTTGGAGTAGCGTGTGCTTTCTGCAAGAGACCGAATGTTTTGGATCAATCTGATAGTTGTTTGGTTTGTCATATAACTCCTAACAACGTGTTCAGCCAATGATTGATCGTTTCTTTTGTACAATGTGGCTTGTTGTGAGAAATAGATTAATATACAATGAATCCTTCGGCCTATCATCATTGCCGCCGCTGTTCATATGCCAACGTTTCAATGGCTGTACGCTCTGTAATTCCTTAATTAATTTGTAATACTTAAGGATGGAATAAATCTAAATAAGGTTCATTAGTTCCTACTACTATTGCGTTTAATATTTCAATCACATCCAACTTCCTTTGTGTCGCTTATCATACTTTTCTCATCTTCTGTTTGAAATCCGAAGTGTGTTTCAGTTGATCATCGATCATCGGAATCAAGTGGAAACAAATCTGGTCTCCATCGGACAATCAGCTTAATGAGCCATATAACAAACTTACCATCAGAATTTTGATTAACAGAGCGTGCAGCAGGATCAAACCGGGTGTAGTGTAAGAATATTGCGGCTCTGTTAAATAGACTGGAACAAGGAATACAATATTTATGCTCAGAATGATATCAAAGGGAACAATACGAATTCAAAGTCATGTATGCCTATGTTTTAGAGATTATGCAAAAAAGATTGATAGAGTACGTCGATCTGTTGGAACTGCTCGGTAATCGTGACATATATAAGAAGGGTGTTAAAATAATCCAGAACCTATACAAGCAGCAATCCGCGAGTATACGGATAGAAAATGAATGCAGTAAATATAAAAAAATAGAAAGGCGTGTAAGACAAGGATTTCTCTTCTCACCGAACTCGTTGAACCTACAGGTGAGGTGATTCCTAGACAATTACAAGTCCTACCTGGATTCATTATTAGCCGTTATAATCTTAATAACATAAGGTATACAGATAGCACAGTGTTGATAGCAGACGCGAAATGGAACTCCTACAGAAGTTAGTGAACTTAATCTAAAGGACTAAACATTAAATGCAAGAAGACGGAACGTATGGTTGTTAACAAAAGCAACATGTCCTGCGTGTGATGGTAAGATGCATCCAGAAGCAAAACCTCTGATCGAGAGGTTTTGAGAAGCGTAGAACCACCTTTTTTAATTGCTGGTGTTCCCAGGTCCACCCTGACCCAGGTTGGTAACACTTGTTAGGATCCCAGTTTTGGAAAAACTGCTAACCTCCAAACTGGTGTCAAACACTATGAAAGTATAAACATAATTTTTATCGTAAAAATAACAGCAATACATTTTTTGAAAAAAATAATACCAACAATAGATTTCACTCTCAGCAAAAATCCTCTTTACAAAAATACGTCGATGAAACCTGATCTACAGATCGATTTCTTAAAACTATATATTGTATTCATACAAATGTTTCCTAAATACCTTGTCGGCATTTTAAAAAAAAATTGAGGTTGATATGCCGCAAAACAAAATAAATCAAACCTAACAAACTGAACATTCCAAGATGCAAATTATAAATCGTAGATACCAACATCAAACAGCAATTTAAATATCTGGGAAATGTTTTAACAGAGGGCGCCAGGTGCGACACTGAAATCCGAAGGCGCATTGGGATATCGAAAGATGCCTTCACAAAAACTAAGCAAAGTATTAAGAGACTTAAGACATTCATTAGAAACAAAGAAAAGAGTACCAAACTCTCTCTCTCTCTCTCTCTCTCTCTCTCTCTCTCTCTCTCTCTCTCTCTCTCAATCTCTATACACACACATACTAGGGATACTATATATATATATATATATATATATATATATATATATATATATATATAGTATCCCTCGCCGATAGCACGACTCGGAGCTTCATGCGTAACGCACTCATCAAGTCTGGGTATTGATTGTGAATGCAGTCTATACTCAGCACCTGAAGATTGCGTTGTGCATAAAACTCCGAGTCGTGCTATCGGTGAGGAATAATATATACATTCATTAATATATACTTAATAGTTCTTTTGTTTTACATCAACCACTGATTTATTAACACCAGCACTACTGTATGTGATATATATATATATATATATAAGAATAAATCCTAAGGAGCCAGGCAAACCTACCATGGTTTCACCTAAAAGGATCTTCAGGGTAAACTAGCCAGTTTATGCAGAAGATCCGTCTAGGTAAAACCTGCTTAGGTTTGCCTGGCTCCTAAGGATTTATTTTAGTTTATCGCTCTACTTACCGTATTGAGAACTCTACGTTTTAGTCTTTCTATTCGTTTGGGTTTTATTTTCTTTGGAATAAGGACTTAAAGCACATGGCGATTTGTTTCGTCTTGTTCTGATGTTTTTCGTTCTTTCTTTTTTTATTTCCATTTTTTTTTCTCGGATACCGATTTGTCCTGTCATATCTGCAAGTTGAGCTATCCAAGGTTTTCCAGACGAGTACTACTACTACTATATATATATATATATATATATATATATATATATAATATTTGTCCTCTGTATAATATTGGTCTTATATATAATATCGAGCCTCCTACATTGCAGTGAAGGCTGGACAGTCTGCTCACAGATTAAGAAGAGACTTGAACCAACAAAAATGTGGTTCTACAGAAGGATGCTGAGAATAACATGTGAGCAATGACGAACTTCTAGAGAAAATGGAAACAGAAAACACTTTGTCTTAACATCAGGAAGTGATATTTGAAATTTCTAGGTCACATAATAAGGAATGATGGCTTGCTAAATTTGATACTCACAAGGCACCTTGAATCCAGGACAGGGGGGTCAGAGGAAAACAACGCATGATCTACCTAGCTAGCTTCAGTAAATGTCTGGTCGGGCAAGTGTTAAGACAGATAACAAAAAGACGAAATATATTAGGAGTCAGAAAGGACAGAGAATGGTTGAGAACCAATATCGCATAATTCCTGAAAGAACACGGCACGTAGAAGAAGGTAGTTACAATCCTAAAGAAATAGCTGCGTTTGGGACGACGTTGAAAGTTGTACTGCAAAGTCGACAAGAGAGGTGGCAAACCTAAAAGCCAACTATTATAGAAAGAAAACCTTTTTGCTCTTTAGCCTTTAAAGTTTGTATTAGTTTTCGTCATTATTTTCATCACGGCATTATTCTGTATATGCCGAAATGCAAGCGAGGTAAATGCAAATATTTCGCAGGAGCTAAACATAGTTTTTCGACACAGAAAATAAAAAGGAAACAGTTTGAAATGAAGATAGTGGCAAAGAGAAAAAAGTAAGGAAAAAGACAGAGAAGCAAAGGGTAGCAGGGGAGAAACGAAGGAAAGAAAAATAAAAGAGAGAGAAAGAAAAGAAAAGAAAAAAGTGAGAAAAGCATAAAGGAAACAAAAGAGAAAGGAGGAAAAGAAAAAATATCAAAAAAGAAAGTAAGAAACGAAAAGAAAGAAGAAAGGAAGCAGTAAGAGAAATAAAGGAAGGAAAAGAAGGAAAAGAAAAGAAAAGAAAGAAATAAGAAAGAATTTAAGAAAGAAAACAAAACGAAAGAAAAAAAGAAAAAGAAAAAATGAATAAAAGAAATAAAAAGAAGAAAGAAAGACGGGAAACAAAAAGAAAGTAAACAAAAAACAACATGAGAAAGAAAGAAAAAGAAGAAATTTTTGACACGCAAAGTCGTTGGTAAAGATGGCGACAAAGAAAGAAAGAAAGAAAATAGAGAGAGAGAGAGAGAGAGAGAGAGAGAGAGAGAGAGAGAGAGAGAGAGAAAGAAAGAAAGAAAGAAAGAAAGAAAGAAAGAGGGAAGCATTTGAAATGTATAAAAGCGAGGAGAATAATAAAAACTGTGTCGATACACGGCCCTTTAAACAATAAGAAAACAATGTACAACTCTGGATAAAAAATTTCGGCAGAGATTTGAAACTGCAGTGAAAAGAAGCAAGAATTTTATTTTATTTTCATTTATCGAAATTGAGATCAAGAGAAATAAATTAATAGGAAACTGCCGACTGCAAAGCGGTGGGATGGAATATTTTGAAGGGAAAAATAAGAATAAAAGACAGAAGAATAGAAACAGTATAAATAATAAAAACCAAGAAACCGAATACGTCAAGAAAGAATAATATCTATCTATCTATCTATCTATATATATATATATATATATATATATATATATATATATATATATATATATGTATATATATATATATATATATATATGTGTGTGTGTGTGTGTGTGTGCGATGGGTAAATTGTCGGTATTTTATTTTCCTAATTTCACGCATGCCAGCTGTTTGTTTTTGATTTTGCCGACTACAGAGTATAGTAGAGTCAGTTGGGCACCGTTTGTGAGAAAAAGGACACGGTGGCGCAAATCAATTGGAAACGGCATGATGTACTGCTTGGCATTCGTGCCGGAATCTCCAATACAAATATTTTATATTATTTGGATGTCAATCAGCACATGACATCTGGAAAGAGTTGGATGTATCCAATGGTGATTACGAAGGTGTTTGGTGTAATCACTAGTAATGACGACGTTATATTCCCATTCTTTTACGCACAACACGGAAACCTATATCAAGTGCCTTGAGGAGGTAGCGCTGGCCTGGATCAAGAGGGCGGATGATGAAAGACTATATCTGGCAACAGGACGCTGCAACATGCCATGCAAGCAGCATCACGACTTACAACTGGCCGCATAACTCTCCAGACTGCAACTTCCTTCTTGGTTATTATATACCAATTGAGCGAGTGACAAACAAAACTTTTTGTAACACCAAAAATGAACTGAATACAAGGACTATAGCAGCATTCACTAAATTAATCAAGGAGATCATCCAGAAGGGTTGCAGGAGATTCGGAGGGTCGTCTAGTGGGTGTTGTTGAGGGCAGTGACGATTTTATTGAATAATTTTATTCTTTAGTATTTCAAGATATTTGGTAAATATTGCTGTTAACAAGAGATGTCAGTGTTATTTTCATGTTTGCATAAATTAGACGACAATTTAGCCATCGCATCCTCTATATCGCTCTCTCTGTCTCTCTCCCTCTCTCTCTCTGTCTCTCTCTGTCTGTCTGTCTCTCTCTCTCTCTCTCTGTATATATATATATATATATATATATATATATATATATACATAAATATATATACATAAAGACATAATGAAAACTTGTCTTAGCCAAGGCGTCTCCTCCTCTGATGGGAGCTCATGAAGGCAAACGCAAGGATTTCATTTTACAACAATTATTTATAAAATTATTTTTGTCAAGATATTTTTTGTGAAATTTTGGTAAATATAGCTGTTAAAATGAGATGTCAGTATTATTTTGATTTTTGCATTAATTAGACGACAATTTATCCATCACATCCTCTCTCTGTCTGTCTGTCTGTCTCTCTCTCTCTCTCTCTATATATATATATACACACACACACACACACACACACACACACACACATATATATATATATATATATATAAAGACATAATGAGAAATTTACGACTTTTCACATATACAGTGCTGTTCGATAAAAGTGACTCACCTGATTGTTTTTACTTTAAATTTTTTTCGCCTATTGTTTTTGGGGTCAAACTAATTTTTAATCTTACTAATATAAAGACCCCTTCCCGACCACCTAGTAAAAACGTTTACTCGCCCTAAGGTATTCTATTGATAATAATATTTTTTGATATAAACGAGATTTAGGGAAAAACTCCGTGCAAAAAACGTGACTCACTTATTTCCTGCAACTAATAATCAATAGAAACATAACCGAAAAGCTTTAAATAAAGAATAATAGAGGTATCATTTGTTTATAATAGGTAATATAGGGGCAGCCATGTCATAACACTCACCTGCTTCTCATCAATGCATTCCTTTATCAATTTTGATTTGTGAGAAGGAGCATTATCCTGCATAAAAATGAGCTTGGTGGGGTCGATTTGCACCCTTTCAGCAGAAGGGGGCAATCAAGACTCTAAAATTCTCTTGTACTGCTCGCCTCCTGACGGTCTTTTCAATAGTTTTTAAGAAACCAGTTCCATGAAAAGAAAAGCATTCCCAGAACATTATACTGAACGGATGCTTGACAGTACTTAGCTAAATTCAAAGAGATGTCAAAGCTTCTTCGGATTTTAGATCGCTTATCCTTTGAATTTAGCTCAACTTTCGTTTCATCAGAGAAGAGAACATTTAGTAAAAAAAAACAGGTGAGTCACTTTTATCGAATAGTACTGTATATATATATATATATATATATATATATATATATATATATATATATATATATATATATAATTCCCAACTGGATAGAATGCAGGTAGAACTCAATGGCCAGGATAGAGGAAGAATATAATATCATATAAATGGCTCAAACACTAATATTCCATGGTTATAATTTATTACATTGGAATCGTAATCACGATTCAATTCAACAGACCTACAAATTCCAAAAGAAATCGGAAAATATGACTAATTGTTTATCAAGAACGTTACTTTTTTGTAGTTGCTCTTACATAATCAGTAACATGAGGCTTACGGCCAAATCTTGTTGAAGCATCGATTCCCCTACAATCACAGAAGTTAAAGCAATGTCAAACCTGGTCAGTGCATAGATGAGTCACTGTTTTGGAACACTATTTGCTGTGTAACTTGGATGTACGTGTAGGGCAATGGATAATATCTCGAGTTCCAATTATCGCTGGGTTTGTTATATTCCCTTACACGCAAATATTCTTGGGAAATGTGTGAATCCGCCATCTTGTCCCAGCTATGGATTACTTAGTACAACTTGTATCACTAAACCATTATTATCGCTCCACCAAAATATCTGGCTTTATATAACCTGCAAACGCTTGATAAGCCGTAGAAAATGAACCAATTTATCAGTCAGTCAATCACTAACTAATACCAATAGCAAAGTCTAGGAAACACATTACTTAAGCACTTTTAACAACAGCAACAGCTAAAATGGATGGATATTGACTTTTCATATTATTTCGAACAAAAAGTTAGGCAGGAACCCCCATCAATACTGGAAAGAACGATAACAGTGGATATGACGGCGGCACGGGCTGCTTGGTCAATGAATGGCGAATGTTTCCTTAAAAGGAAACGGCTCATATTACCTTTACAATAGCCATTCAGTCCCACTACATTAGTCAAGGTACGCATCAAGTTCACCCACCTCAGTTAGGATGCTCATACTCTCCCACTACCTGACTAGAGACATCCGGTGTAAGGCAAAGATTCCTGAGTCGATTAAAATGATAGTGAAAATATTAGAATTCACTGGAAATTGTAAGGTCAATACCAGGTTTTGGTAGTGCTGAAATATTATGTATTTTGGTTCATAGACTGTCATAGATTTAATAGACTTGCGCTACAGAATCACTAACAAAGTACTCTACCAAACTACAACAATCACATCATGGGAAAACTTTCAATGGCAGCAACAACTAAAAGGGATAGCAAATATTATCCGTTACATGGTAAGCTATTTCATTTGATTTGCTTTATAACGAGAAGGTATTTGGAAGTACTTTGCAAAAATATTTCTCTTCAGAGTTTTCCCAGAGTTTTTCTGAGTATGAAAATAAACTACATCCGCGTCCTGGGTATGACGATAAACTGCATCCGCCTCCTGGGTATGACGATAAACTGCATCCGCCTCCTGGGTATGACGATAAACTGCGTCCGACCCCAGGGCCTCTGAGGTTTCGAGGAGCGTCGAACCACATCATTGTTGCTGGTGTTTCCGCGTCCGCACTGGCCCGGGGTGGATAGTACCTGTTGTGGTCCCAGCTATGGGAAAGTTCTTGACACCCACCTCCAGAGCTGGGGTCGGAGCACTATGAAAGTGTAAAAATACCAGCAATACATTTTTGGAGAAACATTATTACCAGCATTAAAAATATTGATAACCATTGAGGTTGATATGGCGTAAAACAAACCGAACAAAACCATACCAAACCAAAACAAAAACAAGATTCTAATAGTTTTACCCGCCCACTAGTAAGAAAAATTGTTTACCCTCATTATAATGTACTGTGATATATATTTCAATATTATACCCGACGTAGGTGTATACTTCAGCTTGTGTAAATTAAAAAAATAAAATAAAAACTGTTCTACTATTTTCACTGACGAAAGTGATAAAAACAAGAAAGAAAATTTAAAAAACTTTCCTCTTTGAGCTAGCTTAATCATCGACAACTGTTTTTTTCCATTCAATTTTTTATAGATTCTCCAACCAACCAAACAACGTACGTTACAGCCTAATAATAGGCCCAGTTTCAAAGTATAGGCAAGAAGAGGAAAAAATCCCGATCGTGATTTTTGCGATTATCAGTAAACTAGATCTTTGGACAGCCTCTTCATAAAAATAAATCCTCTATCTCTACGCCAAATCTTAGCCCACCTTTAAAAATTAATTAAAAAGCTGAATAGGAAAACCTTGTTAGTTAAATTACATAAAACATGACTGAATGAATTCTTGTTGTTCAAGTATACCACATGTATGTGTGTTTTTAATGAGGTCGCTTGCATCTGCTACATGTAAATTCAAATTATAAATATAACTTTTCTAAAAAAAACGTATCAAGTTTTATGGCCACATCACGTTGAAACACAGGCTTGGGAAACTTAATCATTTTCAAGACGAGATTGCTAAATATTACACTAATTTATACAGCCTCATTCTCTGTATATCTAGGTATTTTCACATTTCTCCGTATTCATTTGGTAAGAGTAATTTCCACTCGAACCGCTTCATCCCGCTAACCACATCTCTGTGGAACAGACTTCAAAGCTACTACATTTTTAACCTGTTCAAGTTTAGGATTAAACGTTATCTTGCTCCTCCTATCCACATCTTTCTAAGTCTATTCCTTTTAACTTATCTCTCTCTATTCATATCTATCTTAGTCTATTCATATCTAATTAGTCTATACATATCTATCTAGCTAGATAGATAGCTATCTTTAATCATATATGTCTTAGTATATTCATATCTATCTATCTATTTATCTATCTATCTATCTATCTATCTATCTATCTATCTATCATAGTCTGTTCATATCTATCTATGTCTATTTTTGATATTTTTTTTTAATTTCTCCGATTTCATTGAAATAGATAGTTAATTTTGGGTCAACCGATATATATATATATATATATATATATATATATATATATATATATATATATGAAGAAATATAATTTTAAGGTGTGCTATATTTACGGGCTAAATTGCTCAACATCGGAGATAGAGCGTATGTAAATATAAATTTAAAAGTGAACATTGAAGTCAACACTCAGATGCGACAGGCTGTTTCATGCTAGACGCAATCGTTAGGCCGCCATATATATATATATATATATATATATATATATATATATATATATATATATATATATATATATATATATATATATATGAAATGGATTAAGTCCGACAATTATTTAATATATTTTCTGTTTATGCGTTATTTTGCAATTTATTTAAGTAAATGCTTTGATTTTTTAAAATAAATAGTTTTAATTGCATCTGCCGGTCTGAATGTTCGAGAAAGTTCGTAGAAAATATGCGTTCGCCGACAGGAATCGAACCTGTATCATATCTGCTCACGAAACGTACCTTAACGTAAACACATATAATGAAATAAATTAAGTCCGACAAGGTACATTTCGTGAGCAGATATGATAATTTGGGAATGATCGTCGAAGAGTTGTTTATAAACAGTAATTTGGACTTCGCTAACCAGACGCTTCTCTGTAGCCGAGTGGTACAGTACGTCGGATCAACTGACGGTTCCTTGTAGGAAAAAGGTCCGATTTCTTTTGGAGAACGCATATTTTCAACGAAATTTCTCGAACATTCATAGCGGTAAATGTAATTAATACTGTTTATTTTTCTAAAAGTAGAGTATTTAAATAAATTGCATCTATTAAAATAATGTACAAACAGAATATATATATATATATATATATATATATATATATATATATATATATATATATATATATATATATATATATATATATATATATATATATGTAGTATTTTATATTCATTTTCTTAAAATTGCTATTTTTTTCTTTTGTTATGTATATCAATAATTTAATAGTATAATGATGGACAGAATCTATGTCACGCAACAAATATTTTATGCATGATTTCCTTCTTTGTCGATCTACCGAACCCAAAGCGTATCCATTATTCACAGATCGAAAATTTTACAGTATTTTGTTTAGATCAAACTTCCTTTAATAATTGTCTGGTTGAGGAATTATTGTCCCAAACTCATATATAATAATTGCAAATGGGCACCTCTAAGCGGAGTAATGGTTAGCAAGCTTGTCTCGTTAGAACAATTACGATTGAGTGGTGAGCTCGATCCTCACTGGGTACCCCCATACTTTCGGCCTTGTACCACATCGAAGCTGCGCTTGGAAAATTGCTATAATAACTGTAATTGATTTTTTTATATATATTTTTTTTACTTGTGATTCCCGTTTAACTTACTTTTCTGGTTTTGCTTTACAAGGTCCCCCCCCCTTTGCATGATCTTGCTTCGTTTCTACTAGTTTTTTTGTTGTTATTGTTTTTCTGTCTTAGCCACTCTTTTTTCTATTCGCCTTTTCTTCTAATTCTTTTTCTTTTTGTCTAACAATGTTTGTATCATTCTTCCTTAATTTTTATTTTTTTTATTTAGCTTTCTTTCGTCGCTTTTGCGTCTTTTTCTATTTCTTTCTCTTTGCCACTGTCTCTTTCTTTTGTTTAGTTTTCTCTCGTTCATTCTTTCGATAATTCATTTTTTATCCTCCTTTCTTCCTTTCGTTTTCTCCTTCTCTCTCTCTCTCTCTTACTTGTTCTCTGTCTTTCACACTTTCCTCGCTCGCTCCAAAATGATTAGCTTCCTCAAATCTTATCTTCGAAAAAAAAAAAAAAACTACAAGAAAATCAGCATTCCAGATAGAACACCTTTCGAGTTTTTCGGTAATTCACGATTGGAATAGAACGGAAAAAATAAAATTCTTTGCTTATTTTACGCACCATTCTTGCAAATCGGTAACACTGCAACACCGACAATAGAGGAAGAAGAAACGGTACCGTTGGTTTTTTCAGTAAAAAAAGTGACACAGCCCACTTTCTGATCGTTAAAGCTGTATTCTTTATTCTTATAGCACTTTATTTTATATAAAACTCAAAGTTTGTGTATTTCACCTCGAAAACCTGAATACACGCACACACACACACACATACACACATATATATATATATATATATAAAACAGCTATAAATTATATATTAATAAATGTATCTGCATATTTATTAAGATATATATATATATATATATATATATATATATATATATATATATATATATATATATATATATATATATATACATACATACATACTCGCGCGGACACACACACTGAAGGATAGTCAAAAATTATATACGCACTCTTGTGAAAAAGATGTTATAGCGAAAGCACGGAGAATGTTTTACTTACTCTTGTATATATTGATTTACTAACCATGAATTAGTTGTGGCACAAGGCCGAGATTAATGATTACCCACTAATTAATCAATATTAATTGTCTAGCGAGATCAGCTTTCTAACAGTTACTCTCACGTCGTTGAGGTGCCATATATATATATATATATATAATATATATATATATATATATATATATATATATATATATATATATATATATATATATATATATATATAGTCATCCACATACAATACTGTTTGGCTGTATCACAGCTCATTAGTGTGACTAGATGTCCAATTGATTCATGCCGGATCGAAAGTCGACCGATTTGGCATCAGTCAGGTATTCTACACATAAGCTATCGGCGCACTGCGGCGAAAGGGGACATTTTAACGTATTATATACGATATGTATACAAACGCCAGTAGCGAAGTGCGCTCAATTCGTAATTGAAGAGCGATGCGTTAATAGCAGCAGCAACCACTCGGATTCGATGTGTGAATGCGACATGAAAGTGCGATCTCAAATAAATGTAGATAGCACAAAGCCTAGATATATATATATATATATATATATATATATATATATATATATATATATATATATATATATATATATATATATATATACATATATGTATATATATATATATATATATATATATATATATATATATGTAAAATACCAGGTTGAGAACTGGCGCGGGCTAGCTGCTCTTGATGAGCTTTAGTCAGCAATCCTTTTAGTGTTGGTTTCACGATAAAAAATCTTCAGATGGGAAGGAAAACTCATGACTGCATAACCCGGTCATTATATTGCTTGTCTGTCGAGACGCGTGTACTGGCTGATATTGACTGTGATTCGGTGAGGTTAAATTTCACGATAACACATGAGGACTGTCGTTCGGAGTTTCTGTGGCAAGGCTTTTGCACCGTTACTTTTTTATCGATTGATCCAAAAAGTGTAGATGGTCCGATACAAGCCTTCACCACTTGAAACAATTCATTATGTTGTTTTTCTGACCACTACATCTCATTAGTTCAACACATATCCGGTTACTGCGAAAAACACTACGAAACAACATCAACTTCATCTTGGCACATGGAATGTACGAACTCTCCAAGACAACAACTCAGCACCAGAAAGAAAAACAGCTCTGGTTACACTGGAGCTAAAGAAGTATAACATTGATATAGCTGCATTGAGAAGTAACCATCAGTCGACTACATGGAACGAGAAAGCAAAATAAGACATCTAACAGTGTTCCTGCTGCACTTGGATACAATACATTCTCCTGTACTGTTTGTGGTTTTGTGCAATTCTCAAGCTGGTCTCAAAAGTCAGGCCCGTCATAGGCATACAGATAATTAATTTGTGGTCGTCAGAACCTCCTAGGTAGAACTCGACGGGAGAATCTATCATATATATATATATATATATATATATATATATATATATATATATATATATATATATATATATGAAGAATTATAGTCATAAAGTGTACTATATATATGGGATAAAGTGCTCAATATCAGAGATAGAGCGTGTGTAAATATAAAAGTGAACATAGAAGTCAAAACTTAGAGGTCACAATTTCCAGTCCTTTGTAGCTCTTAATACAGTGTTGTCTTTTGGTTATCTGTCCTAAATCATGCTCCGCCATCGATTTACTCAAACTTGCTAGGTTGTTTTCCAGTGTCCCTCTTGCCTTCAATCAATCCTATGAGTATCAAATTTCTCAAGCCTTCTTTCCTCATTATATCCCTTAGAATTTTCATCTGTGTCTTTTGTATTTTACGTATATGTCCCCTTTTTGTTTCCATTTTCTTTAAATCTTTGTCGTTGCCTAAAAGTTCCGTCCATGTTTTCCTCAGCATCCTTCTGTAGAACCATATTTCTGTTGCTTCAAGTCTCTTCTTTTTCTATGGGGAGATTGTCCTGCATTCACGGCATTCAATGACATATTATTTTCTTTTTTTAAATCAATTCACTCTATGGAAGGCGATTATGTCACTAAGACACAAGGTGCTACTGGGAGTGAAAGAGAATGAGAAAATCTTTAGAAAGATCCGGAAAACCAATCATAAACCGGAACAAAGTATATAATCCGCTAATCCAGTTCAAAAGTCCGTCGACGATAGGCGATATAGTAGGACTGATATTACGAAACGTCTTCTTGAAATTGATGTTTAGTCCTTTCTTCTCGGTTTTCTTAGCTTCTTTTCCGTACTAATTAAAGCACGTGGCCGAGTAGTTAGAACGTTCGTTTTCTGGCTATGAGACCCGGGTTTCCGAATTTTACCATGAACGGTTCGTCAGGAAGGTGACGATATTATTTCCCTTGAGGCGGCGATCTTAGCGCGCGGGACCTTTGGAAAGTATCTGAAAACCACACGACGGATCCACTCAAACCTTGTATGTGAAATTAGGTAAACGGAACTATTTGGAAGACGTCGATGGTTGTGCTAGCACGAAGTTACAAGTCATCGTGACCGAGGGTTTGAGCGTGATAGTCATATCCAGACTGTTGATCACGCCAGATAATGCTCTATCTCCCAGAATCTGTAACTAAGGTTCGCTCAACATAGCTACAGTAGAAACCACAACTGGGCTCTGTAGGCGTTGAAGAAGCACAAGTCTGCCTGGGTAATCGCCTGTAACAGGGATTGGCTAGTCGCCCCAGTAAACAGGCATCCTCGGATACGATCAGCCAACCGTTATTAAAGCAAAGAATGAAGAGAAAGGAAAACAAAAGAAAAATAGAAATATATTATTTCAAAAGAAAGAAAGAAATCTTTTATAATTATTACATACCACTTCGATTTTTTATCAGTTTCAAGATTATTCAGCTTTCTTTCTATAACACTATTTTTGCAGCAAAAAAGAAAAAAAATTGTTTATTAAAAAAAATGGCATTTAGCCGTCACATACTGCAATGAAAAATAAGAAATCTGATTTTAATCAGTGAATACTCGGAGAGCCGATTTTGAATTCCAATCGAATCTATTACGTGCTAATAGACTAGGGAAAGGTAGGAATTCTCTTCTTCTCCCCCCCCCCCCACTGTTATTGGTAAATAGTAGGACAGACCGGGTTCTATATCCTTGGATGAAAACTGGTCTACCGCAGAAAGAAATGGCAACCTACTGCGGGAAAAAAATCTGCCTCGTCTAAGCGTGTATCACATAACTGGCTGATATGAAGTACATAGAATTGAAGAGTCAACTCGGTGATATACTTGCTGTAAACAGGAAAAGAGAAATAAGTAAAAAGATAAAGGATTTATATAAAATAGAAATGCCCGTGAAAATATCGCTGTTACCCTAACTGAATTTTCTAATGAAACCTAATCCTCAATTTAATGACTGACTAATATCATGGCGAGTTTTAGCACAATAAAATATATATAAAAGTAGAAATTCCCCTATCGCATACTTAAGTATTTGAGCTTAACAACTTCAACAAAATACTTCAATAACCATAATATGACTACAAGTAAGAAGCTACAAATGAAAAGATTTGAAATTGACAAGATTTTCTGATGTCACTGAAGCTGATTTGAATACATGAGTTTGTCCTTTCTTTATTTTTCTCATTTAAATGACTCGTCTTTCATTGCGATCAAAACGAAATATAGTCCATTATTTATGAGTTATTGCGCTGTCTTCACTTAATCGCGGTAATTAAATAACTAACAAAGGAACAAGCAGAATTACAATATATATATATATATATATATATATATATATATGTGTGTGTGTGTGTGTGTGTGTGTGTGTGTCTCTTCATATCTATCTACACATACCCTACACACACACACACACACACATATATATATATATATTTGATATATATATATATATATGTCTCTTCATATCTATCTACACACACACCCTAAACACACACACAATTATTTTATATTTGATATATATATATATATATTTATATATGTATATGTCTCTTCATATCTATTTACACACAAACCCTAAACACACACACACACACATATATATATGTGTGTGTGTGTGTGTGTGTGTGTGTGTGTGTGTGTGTGTGTGTGTGCGTGTGTGTGTATGTGTGTGTATATTTGATATATATATATATATATATATATATATATATATATTATAATATGAAAGCCCCCCCCCATTATGCCGTCTCTATAATCACTGGCTGAAATTGATTCTCCCCACTTTTTTACTGAAAAAGTTAATGTTTGATCTGATCCTTGTGTAAGTGGAACAAGTTTTGCTCACATCCCAAGGCTTTTCGTTTTTAAGACGTCTCAAACACCACGAGAATCAATTATAACCCTGATAAGTATAATGCCTGGGGTCCAGTCCCATCGGAGCTTCAGTTATTTTAATATAAATATTTCATTGTAAAAATATAAATTACTCCGATCATATTTTACCAATTAAATAAATATTTCAAAGTAAGATTGCATGGTGCAGTGGATCCAAAGAAATAGACTTAGTATGTGCAATGTCAATTTATTATGGGAGAGTTATATAATAGAATAATGTGTGTTTCATTAAGACGGATTAAAGTCAGCATTAAATAAATCAGTGTTATTGGTGAAAATGTATCTATTTCTATATTGGATCAGGTTATTTAAGTCATGGCAGTTATGTGTGAAAAATAATACCGCTCAAATGTCCGCCAAGGCTTCGGCGGCACACCTCCACTCGATGGCCAAAATTTTTGATGATGTCTCTGCATAGTTTCTCCTCGATGTCACCAATATGCCTTATTATCTCATCCTTCAGCTGTTGAAATGTTGTTGGCCTGTTTCCGTAGACCTTACTATTAAGATGACCTCAAAGGAAGAAATCTAAAGGATTCAAGTAGAACGATCGTGGCCAACTGACTTCACAGAGACTATGCGACCTGGGAACTTCTCATCGCATTTCGGTCTGAACGTTTACTTTCGAAATAGGCTTCGATAACTTTAACACGTTGTTTGATTGTTAATCTGTCCATGGCTGATATTGCCCAAGAATGAAGTTGTTAAATCTGAAAGGAAAAGAGAAAAAATCATTAGACGCTAAAACTTAATTCACATTTAAAATCGATTCAAGTTATTTGAACACCCTTAATGATATATATATATATATATATATATATATATATATATATATATATATATATATATATATATATATATACTAGCAAGCAGTAGAGCCCAGCGCTGCCCGGGGATGTAACAGTAAGAGTTGGGGACGGCTGTTGCTTTGAAAGATGTGCTTTGTAAGTCGACAGGAACTAAGTTTCTACAAAACGTTGAAACGCAATGCACACAAAGTTTAAGCAGACATCATGCAGGCCCAAGTATTCGAAGGTATCGAAGGAAATAACGGAAGGCCGTTGTAGCATCAGTCATTTGCCATTACTAAGACATCTGTGAGTAAAAGCTGGCAGCAGTTACTGCTTTAACCAATTGGACCGTTAAGCATTACTGCAAGCACTTGTGGTAAGTAGTCAAGAAACCACGATTCAGTTGCAACATACATAGGGATTGAAGGGAAAACGTGCCGTGAGGAACCCATAGACATAAAGTATGTCCCGTGAGCAATCACAAACAAACCGCTTGTCTAACTAAAAGATGCGTCTTATACCCAAAAGACGGCACTGCCACGACCACAAAGCAGAACCGTAAAACCGAGAGAAGAGCGAACAGTGACGGGGTGTCATGGTAAGAAAATTTCCGTGATATAATTTCCTTTATTCTGTCACTATCTACATCGCGGCTGAGAGCCCTTAAAACCGCAACGGGGGTAGCCGTAAGGCCGAGTATCGTAATTGCAATGGAGAAGTGCCATCTCTTCAATGGCAGTCAACATCACGCTGAGAGCTCATGGAACCGGATCGGGGTCGCCGTACGACCGAGCGCCTCAATTGCAATGAAAAAGTGCCTTCTCTTCAGTCGCAGTCAACATCACGGCTGAGAGCTCATGGAACCGGGCCGGGGTCGCCATACGGCCGAGCTCCTCAACAGCAATGGAGAAGTGCCTTCTCTTCAGTCGCAGTCAATATCACGGCTGAGGGCTTATGAAAACCGACCGGGGTCGCCGTACTTGGCGTGTGTTTTTAGTTTTTTTTTACACGACTACAAACAAAACAATAGAGCCGTATGGCTGACATGTTTCACCCATGGTAGCCGTAAAGTTTATATGGAATCAGAAGCCTGAATTTCGTAGACGCACTCGACTTTTGTGACAATTAAACGAACTCCGAAGCTTATCAAGTGAGAATTTGCTGGTACGAACTGCAGGTGCTCCGATCAACTGTTAATGAAACCGGAACTTTAGTGGAGCAATCATGTCTAATGCCGGTGTTCATGTGTCTAGCAGCTTGTGTTGCCACTGAATACGGTGAGGTTATCATAGTGTACAAAAAACGCGATGATGGCCGGTGAAGGTATGAATGTGAGAAGGCAGCAAAAGAGCTGAATAACCTTTACAAAGATGTCTTAGTAATGGCAAGTGGAGACTACGACGACCTAACGTTAAAACCAATATGACAAACAAAAAGATTGCCATGCAATCGGACTGCATATGTGTGCATGGCGCTTAAAGCCTACCGGGCGGATTGTCTATAGGACCTCCGTGTAGGTTCTGTTTCTAGCACACTTGTTGGGATAGTAAATGAAAGCCCTGTCTTAGACCCAACTCGTGCGCACCCAACGTAAAGTTGGACGTGAGAGAAGCACTGCTCACGTAAATGCAGATCTGCGATGCTAAGCGTCTGTCCTTGTGATTTGTTAATGGACATAGCAAAGCAAAGCTTCATGGGAAATAGTAAGCGACGAAAGTTGATTGGTATGCTTGCGTCTGACGGAAGAAGATGCATCCTGGGAATCAGAACGACTTCCCCCTTGCCGCAGCCAGTTGCAATGGTCGCCTCAATCAGGTTCGGAGAAATGGATTTAATAATGAGGCGAGTCCCGTTGCACTGTTTAGGTGGGAGCAAATTCCTGATTAGCATAATCGGAGCACCAACTTTGAGCCGAAGAATATGAGGTGGGAGTCCGGACGGCTGAAGGGAGTTCAAAACTTCTATGGGATACTCAGCTAATTCAGATGGATCGGAAGTTCTGTCGATGGACTTATAAACATGACATTGCCCGGGATTGCAATCCAACAGTTTAAGGTTGATGGAATCAACTGTAGAGTTCTTCGGTGCCAATATGGCCCTCCCAGCAAGCCAATCGACATCGGAAAAATTAGTGGATAGGTTGTAGAAGACTGCATTCATCAATTCATCCGGTGATTCAACAGTGGTGGCAAGCTGATCCATCTGCACAAAACCCTGTGTGTCAGATGCCATTTTCCCCTCCCCAAGAGCAAGAAGTCCCGTGCGAAGTCAGCGGATCTGGAGTCCCCATTCAAGTAGGCACGCATGTTCGTGCTCAGTTTAAGAGTCTCCACATGGCGCCAAATGGCAGACGACTTCAGGCAGGTGCGGACAGCGTTAGCGCGTGTACTTTTAGGAATAACAGGTAGAGTCTGCCTAAAGTCGCCTGCGAGGAGAAGGGTTACTCCACCCATGGGGTCGGAGGAGTCGCGGATGTCTTGGAGACTTCAGTCAAGTGCCTCAAGGGCGCCCTTGTGTGCCAACGTCTAGGAGTTTATAACCAGCATAGATCAAGCGGCAACCTAAAAGCCGAATGAGCGGTTCTACCTCCCGGTAGAAACGTTATAGCAATGCCGGAAGATGCGACCGCAATAGCGATCTCCCCACGTAGCCGTACCTCTGCCAGGACTAATTTAGTAACAAAGGTTTTGCCAGTTCCTCCGGGCGCATCTAAAAAGTATATACCTCCACTGGAGCTTTTGCTCTGTGTGTTATGAAAGCAACCATCTGATCAGGTAGAAGTTTGGGCTCATTTTCGGTAATGTATGCGTTCAGCCCCTCGATGGAGTAGGATGTTTCCCGCAATAACTCAGTTGGTACAGTGTCAAAACCGTCTCTGAGAGGTGGTGGTAAACCGTAAGTTGGTAAAGAGGCACCTCCCAGTTCGAAAACAACATCTTCTAGGGCCACCAGCGCTCTGTTGAACATGAAGTCAGTGACACGGCATTCAAACGGAGAACAGCACATCCTCTGACATGGATTCTCTGTACTTTAGCCAGAGCGTCAGAGGATCGCTTAGTTCGCATCGCAAAAGCAAAATGGCGAACAGCGTTCTGAGAAGTTCACCCTCCAACATGGCTGCATCCCATTGGGAGTCGTCTTCAAGCAATCCCAAACGCAAGCATGCCTCTCGCTAAGACTGGCACTTGATGCCGTTGACAGTGCGAATATCTGTGAAACTCGTTGGCCCAGCAATTTCATGAAGTAGAAGGCTGGCTGGGTGGGGAGTATAAACGCGCCCAAGGCAAGAGTTAGACATTACATCGGGATAACCCACGACAGGGTCGCCAGCCTTTCGCCGAACCCCCGGTTGTTTTACCACACGTAGTAGAACGGGACTTGGGGGTATATCAATGTTTTGGAAAAAGCATCTGTTGAACATAATTTAAAGAAAGCCGTTATGGTTGTGTCTTTAGGGTTTTCCGCAACCTTCTGGACGTTTTGTTCGGTGAAGTACATCCTCTGTCCATTTTCTAAGTGAACAGCAATCTGCATAATGGCTGGAGCCCTTTAGTGAATGGGTAATCCAAAAATTCGTCAAACGGCGTCTCTATTGCTGAGGTAGCGTCCAGCCACGTAATCGGCCACCTCGTCAACGCAATTGTCGCGCCGGATACCGAAAACGGCAGCATCGCTGCGTTTATTAACTTACTTGCAGATGTACTTTATTGACTTAACCGAGTGGCAGTATTCAACGTTTATTTGGGCTCAAAAAGTCTTGGACAGCTGCTGGCAATAAGGCACCACCCAACGATTGTCCAGAGTGTGCACCTTAACTGTCACAGTTCTGCCGCACTCAGCGGGGCTTCTACGTCTGTACAGTGGGTAACCATCCGTTGCGGTCTGCGTTTCTGAGATAAACTTACGTGGGAAACCCTTTGCGCAAGTGGGTCCGCTTGACCAACATGACCTTTTTTTCGTAATTCGTGCCACAGGGGCCGTGTATCATATTGTTTTTAATTATTTCGTGGAGCAAAGGATCCAGCGCAGGATCCGGAATTTCAGCAGAAATAAAATCGTCTATTTTGTTTGCGTCAACCTTATCGTTGAGCCACAGCAGAATGTTGGCATGAGGCAAACCGCGTTTCTGCCATTCCATTGTACATATGTGACACTTAACGCGTCCGAAGACTTTCCCTTTAAGGATTAAATCCATAAGCTTACACAGCTGTAACCGGAAAACGCGGGAAATTAGGTCAGGGCCGTGTGAGTACTGCTGACCTGGAAAAAGTTCGCGTGTGATTTCAACCCATTTCGGATTGCACATGAACGTGAAGAACAAATCAGGCCTCCCGTAATGACGGACATAGGTCATTGCGTCTTGTGTCCTTTCATGCATGTATCGAGGGCCACCAGTGTAAGAGGAAGGCAAAATTCACGGTTTGCCGAGATTGCGTGGGTCACTATCAGAACGCAGACAATCACGAAGGTGAATGTAGGAGTCGGTTATAAGTTTGGATTAGTTTAACTTGATGAATCCTAACCTCTCCGACTCCCTTTTTGCAGCCATGTCGAATTGAAGAAATAGTTGACGGCACCTGTGCAAGTGGTTAAATTCACCATAAACATGTAGGCGTAGTAAGCCCTACAGGAGACCGTATTTGAGGTCGACATGGAATCGCTGCTTACCTGGTATATAGGTATTTTGAAGTGGTACCCATCGCTTCCGTATGGAAAAAAAATGGGGTACTGGAGACAGTCGTATGAACGGTGGGTTTCACTGATGTGGCGCAGACCACCGCCCCAGTACCTTATGACAATGTCATGGGTGTCACCGTGGATGACTGCGGCGACTTCATTACATGCAGGAGCATGTCTGCATCGATGACAACGCTGAAAGAGGGCGAAGAGTTGTTTTGCAACGCAAACTTTAAGCTTCGGATGTAACTGTTAGTTTCGTTAAGCATGTCTTGTAGACGGAACAGAATGTCTCTACGGGGACCGACGGAAATATCGCTAGGCAGAATGCCGAGACGAGCATCAACCTGCTCGTTGTGGTCAGCGAAAGTAAATTTGTAGGAACTGAGGTGGCTCTCCCTGATCAGCCAAAAGTGATGCCATTAAGTGGTAAACCTGGCCTTGTACTTTGAAAGTAATCACCCATCCCCCTCACTAATAGCCTTCGCACCAAAATACGTCATCTGGAAGCAACAGTTGTACTTCCGTATTGCTTCAAGAAAATGCGTTGACTCCGAAGTTGTACCCAGAAGGTGGTCCTTAAGCGGCTAGGAAGGTTCGTCTAAAGAAGGGAAAATTGATTTTGCCCCCAGAGCAACAAAGACCACGTTGCTCACCGGCCCACTTCTTTGCGTTGCAAAAAGTGCAAACTTTATCCATGGCCCCTATTTGTACGTCTCTCCTAGCGGAATAGTTGACAGTGCAGTCATAATTGTATGCGGCATTTGACCAAAATGACGCAGACGGCGAAGTTACGCCATTCAAAGAAGGTCGAAGTTGGCTGATGTTTTCGAGCTGTTAATGGCGTATTTCAGAGTTTTCTGCAGCCCTGGCAGACGCAGTAGAGCGACGAAGTTGTTTGTGCAGGGCTTTCTAGGCCTCTAGCAGATGCAGTGGAGCAGGCATTTCTAACGCGATGAACAGTGGTCTGTGCAGGGCTTTCTAAGGCTCTGGCAGATGCGGTGGAGCGGGAATTTCTAACGCGACGACCAATGGTCTGTGCAGGGCTTTCTAGGGCTCTGGCAGACGCGGTGGATAGGGCATTTCTAAAGCGACGATGAGCGGTTTCTTAGGGTTGTTCCGAAGCTCTAGATGCGGCTGTATCCCTAGTATTCCTAAGACGACGTGAAGTTGTTTGTTCGGGGCTTTCTAAACCCATGGAGCAATCTTTGGCGGTGGCATCCTGCAAACGACGATGGGTTTTCTGTGCAGGGGACTGTGAAGCCCTCAACCTAGCCCCACGGACTGCGTCCTGTGAATTCTGAAGTAAACGTTCTTCAACTGAAAAACTGGCGCGGCGTGCGGACATGGTTGAAGCCGCTGAATCCAACCTTTCAGTCCGCGCAGCGGCGCTTTCCGTAGATAAGCGAGCAGCTGAGCTCGAGGCCATCCGTGAAAGACGAAAAGTCTGTTCAGGGGTTTCACTCGCCCCCGGTGCTGTAGCAGCGGAGGCAGCTACCGTGCGCCATCCCAAAAGTGTCATCCATTTAGGTGGCATTCAAACAGTAAAAACGTCAAAGAGGATAAAGCTAAAAAGAGAGTTCGACAAATCCAAAACGAAAAAACGTGCATTGCTAACGTAGACACAAAAAGGGGAACACCCAGTAAAATGAGTTCAGATAACAGAGTCGACGGAGGTATTAAAAAAAAAAACAAGTTCTACGCGAAGATAAAAAAAAAAAGAAAAATTTTTTTTGGACACCAACCATAACAGTGGTAACACGAATTTTACCTGTCAGCAAGAACAGAATCGAATTCTACGCAGGAATATTTTTTCGTACTAAGGTTCCACAACAACAGGCGACAAAGACCTGAAGTCTACACTGAGAAAAAATGAAAAATCGTTACACAAAATTACGGTGTAAACATGGAAGACTTTAAGGCAACCATACTGGAACTAATGAAAATGCAATTCGAGCAGCAACAAAAGAAATGAGGAAAGACAGACGAGACTCGAAGAAAAACAATTAGACATTCAACAGAAAAACGAAGAGAAGCAACTCGAAGTACAAGAATTAATACTACGGGCAGTAACAAATAAAGGACAAAATTCTGGAAATGAAGCGGCATTCTCGCAAAATGCTATATGGAGCTCTATCAAAGACTTCACTTATGCACCGGACGAAGAAAAAACCTTCGCGGCTTACTTCAGAAGATATGAAGATTCATAT
Source organism: Acanthosepion esculentum (assembly GCA_964036315.1). Lineage (NCBI taxonomy): Eukaryota > Metazoa > Mollusca > Cephalopoda > Sepiida > Sepiidae > Acanthosepion > Acanthosepion esculentum. The sequence goes on from OZ038483.1 coordinate 70,557,087, forward strand.
GAGTTTGATTGCGGGAATCGGTCAGACGCGAAAAAAGTACGTCTACTAGTGAGGAAACCAGGGTCAAGCGAATAAACTAAATTCGTAGACTACTTCCTACCGAGGAAAACGAATGGGTTGACTTTCAAGGAAGCCATGAAACTTTTAACGGAATTATTTAGTCCGAACACTTCACTATTCCACAAAAGGTGGAAATGTTTAAATTTAACAAAAAAGGATAGCGAAGACTATATAACATTCGCTTCCGTAGTAAACAAACACTGCGATGACTTTAAGTTATCTGAACTCAGCCCGGACAATTTTAAATGTTTGATATTCGTCCAAGGCCTAGTTTCGACTAAAGATGCGGAGATCAGACCGAGAATTCTAACAAAACTTGAGAGTGAACCAGAATTGACGCTATAAAAATTGGCCGAGGATTCTCAGAGATGTATAAGCGTAAAAAAGTACTCGAAAGATATCGAAGAGTCTGGCGTCGCTCACATACGAAAAGTACGAGAAACACGTTTTTCTCACTCCTCAAAAACAAACCAAACAAATTATTTTACTACAAAAAGTCAAATGAAACCTCAGAAGAAACCACCACCCAGTCCATGCTATCGCTGTGGGACTTTGCATTGGTACAAACATTGTCCATACCGCTATAAGACTTATCTGTCGTGCAATAAAGTGGGGCATAAAAGTTCGCACTGTAGAACAAAGAAAGAAAACAAAAGCCGAGCAAGAGTCACTAGAACTGACCAAGCAGACGGGATAAATATACGAAAATACGTACAAGTAGAAATGTTAAACAAAGAAATCAGATTACAATTAGATTCCGGATCAGATTTAACCATTATTAGTTTACAGACGTGGAAGAAATTAAACAAACCGACCATGTTGAGAACAAATAAATAGCCAGGTCGGTAACAGGAGTGAAAAATCAAATTTGAGGGGAGATTATCACAAATGTGACGTTCAACGGGATGACCAAGAAATTAAAAATGTATGTTCTAAAAAATACGGAAAATTTATTTGGAACTGACTGGATGCAGAAATTTAACCTGTGGGATTTACCGATAAATACGTTCTGCCAAAAATTGGAAAGGTTATCGACCGAGGCAGAGAAATTGAAGGAGAAATTAAAGGAGAGTTTCCCCGACGTATTTTCAGCCGGCCTCTGAAGGTGTAAAACAATGGCGGCCAAAATTGAACTAAAAGAAAATGTACAACCCATTTTCAAGAAGAAAAGAAATGTACCTTTCGCATCATTAGAAAAAATAGACGAAGAGTTGGATAGACTCGTGAAAGCCGGTATATTGACAAAGTTGGAATATAGTCAATGGGCCGCACCGACGGTTTACGTGAAAAAGAAATCAGGTGAGATACGAGTATGCGTTGATTTCTCGACGGGATTGAATGCAGCGATTAAGGATTATCACTATCCTCTCCCTAGTCCAGAGGAAGTTTTCACAAAGTTGATAGGAGGAAAATTTTTCTCAAAGATAGACTTGAGCGAAGCATACCTACAAGTACCAGTAGATGAGGAAAGCTCGAGGTTGTTGTGCATAAACACACATAAAGGGTTATATAAGTTCCAGAGATTACCATTCGGGATCAAGGTCGCGCCGGCGATATTTCAGCAAATAATGGACACTATGCTAGGCGGACTGGATTTCACGATAGCATACCCTGATGACATCCTGATAAATAGCAAAAATATTGAACAACACTGGGAACACGTTCAAGAGGTTTTCAGGCAGATACAAAAATCATATATACGGTTACCCTAAGATTCACAAAGACGCTATTCTTCTCAGACCAATTGATAGTTGCCAAGGCTGTGTGCCACCCTCTGAGTCGCTTCCTTGTAGATATAATTGACCCATCGATCGGAAAGTCTCCTTCATATGTCCGAAACTCAGCCCACTTCGTGGAAATAATCAAAGATGCTCCTATCCTATCTAACCAGATGGTGAGCTTGGACGTGGTGAATTTGTTCACCAAGGTACCCACGGAGGAGGCACTCTCAGTAGTCAGAGACAGAGTGGCCTCTGACTCATCCCTAGAAGAACAGACCAGTATTCCAATAGATAATCTGATGGAGATGTTGACTTTCTGTACACAAACAACACACTTCGGAATCGGATCACACATATATCGACAGCAATAGCGAATATATCCTTTGAGGAAATGGCATTAGAATCTATATCTCTCAAGCCAACTATATGGTTAAGGTACTTAGATGACACCTTCATACTCTGACCACATCAAGAAGATGTTCCGGTTCTTCTGGACCCTGTGAACTCAATAAGACCTTCGATACAGTTCACAATGGAGAAAGAGAGTAACAACACACTCCCATTCCTGGATGTTCTAATATCTCGAACAGAGCATGGGTTCAAGACATCCGTATACCGTAAGCCGACATTCACCGGACAGTACCTCAATTTCAACTCCCACCATCCATACAGCGTAAAGAAGGGGATCGTCCGCTGCTTACAACACCAAGCAAAAGTCATAAGTGGCGGCCCAGATACATTAGATAAAAAATTGGTCAGTATAAGCAGTACCCTACAACGTAACAACTACCCTGGGTACATGGCAGCACACCCAAAAAACTGGGATAGGCGGGTACAAGAGGAGGAGGAGGAGGACAACAACACTCAGAAAACAATCTGCCTGCCTTATGTGAAGGGGTTATCAGAGAAAATACAAAGGATCTGCGGTCCATATAACATCAGGACAACCTTCAAAAGCTGAACGACACTTCGCAGATATCTCTCCCGAGTAAGACCCCCCATAGAAGAGAATATGACTAAAGACTGTGTGTACGCTATCCCGTACAGCTGCGGAAATAAATATAAAGGAGAGACAGGCCGCCCCCTTAAGATCAGGGTTCAAGTACCCCAGAAAGCTGTAAAACGAGGGGAAGTGGAAAAGTCAGGCGTGGCTGACCACATATGGAGAGAGAAGGGAGATCACCGGCCTCTGTGGGATAAGGTTGAGATCATAGACAAGCAACACCATTGGAAAATTCGTAAACTTAATGAATCAACACATGTTAGGCCACAAAAATCTCCTGAGCCGACCAAGCATAGAATTGAATAAAATATGGGAATCAGTAATAAGGAGTGCCAGAGAAAAGCGATAATAACAACGAAGTTGCAATATGAGCTCTTGTAAAAACATGCAATGATAACAGAAAAAATTGCAATATGCTCATATTGCAATTTTGTAAAATTTTCTGGTAAAAATGGTTGCTGAAGACATTAGCCTTATAATACCCAGAAATTCATACACAGATGCCCTCATGGCATAAAGTCATTGGTTAGATGCAGTGACAGGACCCAAAGAGTTTGAGTTCAATACCCGGTTAAGGCATTGGAGAATTTTCAGAGGGAAAAATGAACAGGAGATATCTGACATCCATTAAACATGGGATGTGGTACTAGAAATCTACCCCAGTGAGCGAAATAAAGGGTTCAGTTCGACAAAGATGAGGACAATAGTCCGAATAATGTCAATAATATATATATTAAATAATGAATATCAAACCCCATAGGTAATAATTTTTATTTTATGAAAGCTATAAAAAATAGCTCTCAATCTTTCAGAAATACTGATATCTTATTTAGAGAGTGGGAAAAGAAAGATGTAATCTTAAGTGTGATTGGGGAAAATGTTAAACTTTATTATTTTAACAGCTGACTTTGAAATTTGTAGTGAGCTAATTTAATATACTGATTTCATATATAATTCGCTACATTAAAAGAATAGAAAACGCACTGTCTGGCTAAGATTCAGATATATTCAATCTAACAAACCATTCATAATTTATATTAAAAATAGTGTTTGTTTAAGGACATTTAAATAATATTCATCATTTAGCGAAAGATTTAGAATTGAACATAAATTAGTATAAATTTTTAATATAATTGCCCCCAAAATTTAAATTGAATTATCGAAGAGATTTGACATAGAGCTCTCCCTGAATCTATATCCTCTTGGAAATTCCATACGGATATATATATATATATATATATATATATATATATATATATATATATATATATATATATATATATATATGTGTGTGTGTGTGTGTGTGTGTGTGTGTGTGTGTTTATTTGGTGTGTGGATTAATTTTATTGATCGACTTCCCTAAATTACGAATAATACTTTTCAGATGAGGAGGGAATCCCGACAGAAATCCTCCAACGTTCATTCGGAAGAAATATGTCTTTGTTATGTTTCTTACTTCTCCAACTTTCTTAAGTCCGCATCCTCAGATGCATATAATAAAACACGGATACACACAGGTACGTTACACTTCGTCTACGGCACAACATTATCTCCCCATGTTGCTACACTCACCAATTCTACGAAACTCAGTATTTATCTCTACCTACTCTGAGGATTACTTTTTTTTTAATTAACTGCTACCTATATTTAAATATGGAGATATTTTGCAAATTACAGAAAAAATAAATAAATAATTAAATTATTATTTTTCTAGCAATGGCGAAGCTGTTATGAAATTAATCTCAGATAGGCTTCTAAAGCAATTTTTTTAATGAGTGAATTTTTCAGCAAAATCGTTATTTTTTAAGCGTTTTTTTATTAAATAAGGCCATTTTAGTAATAGATCATGAGCTAATACCGGACCTAGAATATGTACTAATACCTATGGCCTGAATATTTCGCTACAATTTGTGAATTTTCAGAATTTTCTTGAGTGCTTGCATCGCCCGAACCAAAGGGTTTATGAGCTCGTTCAGCGCACCAGAATTTATTTATAGTCTACAGTTTAGCACTTGGATACTGAGGGACACCCATATCTGTTCAAGCTTCAGGGCTCCAAAAATTTATCTCTGCTACTGTCTCTAAGTACTGAACCAATCGATCATATCTTTCTTTCAAGTAAATATTTTCTTTTGTTTTCTTTTTCTAAGTTGCCACCTATTTGAAATAAAACGTTTCCTACAAGCTAAATATATCTTTTCAAATCATATAGCTAGAGACCTACTTTTTTTAAACAAAGAAAATGCTTGAATTCATAACCTCCTGTTATTTAAAATATATAATACATAAATTTATCCCATACGAAAATATTTTCAATATTAATTGCATAAAAATTCAACAACATCATTTACTAACTTTCGTCTATTAGACAAGTAAATTATGTTACTTAGCATCCTCCATAATTTACCTAGACTTTTCACTTAACTTCATATATATCAGTGTTAATTTAAACGTTTTGAAAACTAACATTTTTACATTTGTCTATAAATATTGTTGCAAAATATTAAAAAAAAATACACTTGCCTTGATAAATTGTGTGTTTGATCGAATGATTGGTTTTAATTTATATAAGTCCCGCCTTAATATCATCCACTTAATTGATATTTCCGTTATAATTAATGATTTTATTACTAACAAAATTTTGTGTAGTGTCTTGCATATATCGTATATATTCATATTTTAAATATTCATTGGGGGTTTTCATTTTTAAAAGTTGTTATTTTATTTCCTACCCCACAGAGACATTATACATATTGGAACATTAGGACTTCACAGAGACTGAGGTATTATGGTGACTGTAATAGGAATGATAAGTAAGAATGTGTCATTTTGGTGCAAGGAATAATGTTTGTTTGGATTACTAATTGTGGCTAGGTAAGTATAAAGTAAGCGATAATGACCAGCCTTCTCCATCGCCAATTTTGGCCTTGTGCCACATTTTTTGTTCTTACACAAAAATAAGTATTATTTACCTCGACGACTAAGATAAGTTTTCCTTTTGTCTTTATTCGTATACATACATACATGCATATATATATATATATATATATATATATATATATATATATATAGAGAGAGAGAGAGAGAGAGAGAGAGAGAGATAATATAAAAGGCTCACACACAAATATTCCATGGTTATAATTTATTACATTAGAATCGTAATCACGATCTAAATCATCAGACCTACAAATTCAAAAAGAAATCGGAAAATATAACTCCGCGTATATTTTCCGATTTCTTTTTGAATTTGTAGGTTTGATGAATTAGATCGTGATTACGATTGCAATGTAATAAGTTATAACCATGGAATATTAGTGTTTGAGCCATTTATATTATATTCTTACTACTTGGATTGTGTTCTCTTTGAAATTTATGTATATATATATATATATATATATATATATATATATATATATATTGACCACTAATATTATCTATCTATCTATCTATCTATCTATCTATCTATCTCTCTCTCTCTCTCTCTCTCTATATATATATATATATATATATATATATATATATATATGCGCGCGCGTGTGTGTGTGTGTGGTAAGACGAAAAACTGTGTTGTGATGTGTTCCTCTCAGAACGTCTTCAGTAAAAAAGATTTACATCCCAGTCCAACTTAGTTACAAACTTTAAACCTATATTTCATCGTCGCTGGATTTACAATCGTATTTACCTTCTTACTATTCTCGAAGGAAACAAAGATTCTTTTTTTCTTTTATTCAACTGTTAAACTACACATTGGTCCATATATCCCAAATTGACGATGATGTTTTGCAACTGACTGAAAAGAAGAAAGAAAGGATTTTTCTTTCACGTACTTAAGCAATCGATCATAATTTTTCAAGCAAATATTTCTTTTCTATTCTTTGTCTAATTTCGCACCTATCTCGAGCAAAACTTTTCCCACATTTTAAATGAGTCCTTTATATATATATATATATATATATATATATATATATATATATATATATATATATATATATATGAATTCTTTTTACTATATTTTTTCCCAAAAAGTTGAGTAGTTTTAAAAGTAACGCGCTCGACAGATGAAAAATGATTCCTGGATAGTCGACGGTTCAATGTTTGCACCCAACGGCGTTGACACTTTCTTGTTTTCCATATATATATATATACATATATATATATATATTTTTTTTTTTTTCTTGGCTTCGAGCCAGAGGTCCGGAGACTCCTGTATAAAAGCGTCAGAATTTGGAACCAAACTTCGAAAAGTCAAGATTGTAAATAGCACAAGTATCGCTCGCACCGATCTACGATGTAAAGCAGGTGTTCGAATGGGTGGGGTCGGATAATTGTTCCGTCACTTCCAAAGTTGGCTCGTTTTCCCTCCGCGGGGATTCACCACCAGAATTTCGCCTTGGTGTCTATTGAGAAGATTAATTGACGAAAACATGTGTAATTAGGGAAAGCCTGATCAGACGAGAATACGAATGGCCCATGAATTGTCTCTAGTGCAGCTAATGAACATTTAAGCAAAAATTGCCTTCGATTTCTCACCGTCGACTTCTTTTTTTTTTTTACCGGTAAGAAAGTTCAAAGTTGAGCATCAAGTTGGTAGGTGACATGAGAGTTCGATTTCCGGTTGAAACATTTAACATCACTATTACGCTATTTACATTCGGAATAATATCCTCATCCTTGTTGTTGTTGTCACATGTATATTGTTGTACCCTCCGGTCTTTCTCAGGTGTATATCGGGAACAAAAAGAATTCTGAAATGAACCCTTTATTTTTGCCGGATTATACTGTTTTTTTCCACTGCCCATGTATAGTTATATCGTCTAGTTCTTATCCTGTTAGTTCCACTGACTGGTGGTACAGATATTGAACTCACAACCATGTTACCTGATAAGACATTGTCTCTTTCTGTAGTAAACGTTTGAGCTTTAAACTGCTGAATAGGTTGCAACTGCTACTGCTGCCCATTTTCTGATTGCTGCTGATGCGGTTGAAGATTTGCTGTCATTTTTCTTTCTTTCTTTTATAACGGCTCCCATATTGTATTTATTTCTATGCTAGGCCTAATGAGGAAATCCTCATATACTATCATATGTGCTTTTAGACGTCTAACTCTCCAGTGTTCTTCCTTGTACATTATTTTCACTGCATAACACAAGGGCCAACGGCAGCTTGTTTATTTACAGTATTTATTTATTAGATTGTTTATTTGAATGGTTATCTTAGCACCGACTAATTGATTCGAAATTTATAAAATTGTAAATAATAAGGATTTCATTACAGTTGGTTGAAAATATTTTAATAATTTAGTAAATGTTTATAAATTTATTAATAAAAAATTGTTTTATATATATATTTCTTTATAAATTAGTAAATGATAATTATTGCATTGTTTTAGTTTTAATTGTATTACTCTTTAGAATGTTCTAGATATAAAATTATTCTTGTAAAGAAACAATCTAATAAATAAATAGTGTTTAATATTTTTGTTGTAAATTCTCAACAACAAAAAATGTATGAATTTACTTTCATGATATGTTTAGCATTTATTACACTTCTAAACATCATTTATCTAATGAGTATTTTCCCTCGGGAGACGCAAGCTCATATTTTTCTCAAGATTTCACGAATATTCCGGCTAGTCGACTAAAATAAATAAATATCAGCCAATTATGTGCAATGCGTAATACAGGGTCAGGTGTTGATGCATGTTTCGATACATGACTGACGCGGCAGATTATTTTTTCCCGCAGTAGGTTGCCATTTTTTTCTGCGGTAGACCAGTTGCCATCCAAGGCTATAGAACCTGGTTTATCCTGCTATTTAGCCATAGCTGGTGGGAGTGGGGAGAAGAAGATGATTCATACCTTTCCCAAAGGTATTAGCTCGTAAGTGAATGTAATGGATTTGACTGAAATTGGAACTCGGAGCGTCTACATAAATATGAGTATCCACCAAAATAACGTTTACGTAACAAATATTTATATATATATATATATGTGTGTGTGTGTGTGTATGTGTGTGTGCGTGTGTGTGTGCATGTATATACATATATATATATATATACATATATATATGTATATGTATATACATGCACACATACATATATATATATGTATGTATATGTATATACATGCACACACACGCACGCACACACACACACACATATATATATATATGTATATGTATATACATGCACACACACGCACGCGCACGCACACACACACACACACACGCACATATATACTTGTTACGTAAACGTTATTTTGGTGGATACTCATATTTATGTAGACGTTCCGAGTTCGAATTTATATATATATATATATATGTTTCAAAAGCGAGAGCCGAGACCCCTAACATATTTTTTTTAAGTTATGTAGTGTTAAGGTGTCTGGACCCGCTTCCTTGTCAAGCAGACACCTTAACTCTTCATAACTTATTATGTTAGGGGTCTCGGCTCTCGCTTTTGAAACATGAGAACTCTTATGTAGCGAAGGAATCATATTTTTAAAAACTAAAAATTTTATTATAATATATATATATATATATATATATATATATATATATATATATATATATATATATATATATATATATATATATTGTGAGAGAGAGACGCATTCCAGAAATTTAAGTTTTGTCAAGCCATATAAAAATTACATATCTACGTTGATAGCAGGCTATGTAAGTTTTGTGATGATATATGAGTATTTCCAAACAGACTGCAAAGAAGGTGGAGTGAAGAGACATTGAAGATACGAAGAGTTTGTGAAATGTCTAGTATTTAAAGAGATTGCGTACTTTTAGCATTGTTTTAGTTCTTCAATACCACGTTGTATCAAAATAGCTTTACGCCTGCAAATATATTTTTCTCGTATTCTCAGTCACCCATTACATCTTAGTGGCTTCATTGCCTTACTTGGTGCAAAATGATTTTTTTTAAATGGTTAAAGATTGGTCAGATTGCGTACACGTAAATGTATTATTCAAACGACTTGAGTCAGTTAAATTGTGTACGTGTACAGCAAATAACACGAGCACATATCAATTACCTCAAAACACACTCATGCGAATATGCCTTATATTCTTCTTCTGCTAGCATGGCTTCGCGAACGAAGATTTATGAAGTGGGCTCTCCACGTCGACTGCAGGCACGCTGATAGCCAACTAGGCCGATGCAGGACATGCACGTCCGGCCGCAGCGACTGCGGCGTTTCTCCTTCAGGTTGGCCCTGCAAGAGTCCTCAAAGGTGCAGACGACCTGGTGGACGGTTCGGCGCCAGGCTTGACGCATCAAGTGTCGACCACTTATGTGCGTTATATACGCACATTCAGAGTCAAAGGCAGAAAGTGTGTGACGGACAGAGAATCTGCTCTTTTTTCTAATATAGATTCACGTCTTTGTTAAATTTACTGGAATAATGGATTGCGACTCGGATTTGATTTCGATTTCCAGTTGGGTTCGTTACATTTACTTACGAGCAAATATCATTGGGAAAGTTCTTAATCCATCTTCTCCCCACCAGCTATGGGTAAATAGCAGGACAGATTGGATCCTGTAGCGTTGGGTGGCAACCAGTCTAGGAAAAGGACAATACGGAATTCAAAACCTTCTAACTATGGGTAAATAATAGGGCAGACTAGGCTCTTCAGACTTGAATGGCAAACGGTCTAGGATAAGCAAAACTCTGAATTCAAAACCTCCAACAAAAGGTAAATTGTCGGGCAGACAGGGCTTTTTAGCCTTGAGTAACAACCAGACTAGAAGTAACAAAACTCGGAATTTAAAACAGCCAAGTATCGGTAAATAGTCGGGCAGACTGGGCTTTTCAGCCTTCAGTAACAAACAGTCTAGAAGAAGCAAAACTCTGAATGCCTCAAAGTATGTGTAAATCGTTGGGCAGACTGGGCTTTTCAGACTAGAAGAAGCAAAACTCTGAATTAAAAACTTCCAGGTATGGGTAAATAGTCGGACAGACTGTGCTTTTCAGGTTTGGGTGGCAATCAGTTTAGAAGGAAACTCAGAATTTAAAATTCTCCAACAATACGTAAATAGTTGAGCCGACTGGGATTTTCAGCCTTAAATAACTACCAGTCTAGAAGAAGCAAAACTCTGAATTTAAAACCTCCAATATGGGTAAATAGTCGGGCAGACTGGGCTTTTCAGCCCTGAGTAATAACCAGTCTAGAAGAAGCAAAACACTTAATGTAAAACCTAAAGTATGGGTAAGTAGTCGGGCAGATTGGGCTTTTCAGCTTTGGATGGCAATCAGTTTAGTAGAAGGAAACTCTGAATTAAAAACCTCCAACTATGGGTAAATAGTCGGGCAGACTGGGATTTCCTACCTTGAGTAACAACCAGTCTAGAAGAAACAAAAATCTGAATACCCCAAAGTATGGCTAAATAGTCGGGCAGACTGGGCTTCTCAGCCTTCAGTAAGAAACAATCTAGAAGAAACAAAACTCTGAATTTAAAACCTCCAAGTATGGGTAAATAGTAGGGCAGACTAGGCTCTTCAGCCATGGGTGCCAACCAGTTTAGGAGAAGAAAAACTCTGAATTTGAAACCTTCAACTATGAGTAAATAGTCGGGCAGACTGGGCTCTTCAACTTTGGTCGGCAACCAGTCTAGGAGAAGGAATCTGAATACAAAAACCGTATTTAGCCCTGTCGAAGCACGTACTATGGCGCTAATGAAAGAATTGTTCACTTTACAATGACACTAGAGTGTCGACTGCGGTGAAGTAGTGTGTATTTGTGTGTGTGTGTGTGTGTGTGTGTGTGTGTGTGTGTGTGTGTGTGTGTGTGTGTGATACAGATCTGTGTGTATGTCTGCGTGTGTGCGAGTTTAGTAGTCATTCGTGGTCGTCGTCGCGTCTCTGTTTTTAATGCATCGCAGACGAAAGTTAATAAAAACTGACTCTCCCTGTCGTGCTTCCGCTAAATCTGCGATCGCTTGACTAGATTCTTGTTAGGAAACCACCTTACCGCTATCTTCGTCGTTTTCGCCTCTCACTCTTTTACTATCTCCTAACATAACGCGCTTATTGCTCAAAATGTTGTGTAAAGCCATGTATCATCGAGAAAGCGCAGCCAGTTACAACAGCACAAGACCAGAGGGGATAACAGAAAAAGAATAAAATATAATTCAGACAACCTGCAAAAATAAAGAGAAAAAAAAAATCTCTCGCCATAAAAGACAACAGTGGTGACTCGGATATAGCAAGAGAAATAATTGGCCGTTGTTTAGCGATTTTTCAGCGCAGGTATGAAACGGGATGTAGACAAGAGCCCAAGTAATATATTGCTATTGAGATGACTTGTCAAAGAAAGCGTATATAAATGTCTTTTCGGTCAACTTCTGACCAGGGCTTGAAATGATGAAATGCGAAGGAAATGCCATTAGTTATCTAAATAACGTCACAACAAAGACTGAAATTTCGTCCGAGCTGTTCTTATTCTCGACTAAGTAAAAGGAATATGAAAAAAAAAATACTTACCATGTTCGTAAACGAAAATATATTATTTGAAATATGTCTTAAAATACAGAAATTATTCTGTCGGTGTTTGTCATTCATTTAACGACATTTTGGGGAAAACTCTGATCTCTTCAGGATAAAGACCATCGCATTCGGAGATTCAACCCTTTTACGGCCGAAAATTACTATCATAAAGACATAAAGTCTACCATTTGTCCGTGATTTGAATATTGTTGCTATATCTGGTCCAGATATCCTGATGTATATTTAGAAATTCTTGATAAAATCCAAAGAAGAATCAGCAATATTATTTGCTATATTCATTACAGTGGAATAGGATATGTACGAAAGTTAAATTTAAAGATATTTTTAGTGGTTACAAAACTTTATAACTGCCATAAACAGACAAAAGTTAATTTTCTTATTACCACTCATGATGATAAGAAAAAGTAAAAATGAAAAACGGGTTAGCTAACCGGTTTCGAACCTCGCCCAACAGAGCTAAATCGAGGTTAATAAAGTAAATTATTTAAAAAGAAAAATGGACAAAGTGTATGAGGAAAAAATTAGATGGTAATTAGTTGGAGGGCTAATACAAAGTCCTTCTGTTTACATAGAGAAGGCTTTAATGATAGAATATAGATGGCCTCCAACACTTTTAGGTCGTAACTACAGTGGGACCTGCTAAGGATGGTAAGAATCCACACTAAAAGTAACAGCACACTTATAGCTATTTATTAGGTGTTCCGCGATGGAAGACCCGTATGTATTGTTCAAAATGTCCGAGGTAGTGTACTTAAGGTTTCGGATTTTCACTGGAACGTGTTGTTTTATTCTAACATCCAGCCTTTGCGTTGTTCTCCCTATGTAGTGCGAATCGCAACTACATTTAAAAGAATAAATTAATGAATTATTATTATGTGGAGGGAAAACGTTCTTACGCATGGACAGGCTTAGCAGAGAAAACAATTGTTAGTTTCCGCTTCATAACTGAATCCTGTCGTATATTTGACTAGTTTATCTACAAGGTCTTATCTGCAGCTAGGAAAGTTGGTTCAGTGTCGAGCAACAAAATGTTTCTCGTTACACTCTATCTTACCTATTTATAGAACTACCACTGCTTTGAATATTGCTGCTACATTTGGCCTTGTGCCCTGCTATATATTTAGAGATGAATCTGCAATGTTATTTGTCCTGATCTGGCATCTCGGTTTCATCCAATTTCTCACCGCTGTAGTTTAGTTTTCTTTTGTCTTTATTATGAATACTCTTATGGTTATTGTCCGTACAAACTCTTCGCTAAGGTACCTAGATTTATATATGAAAGTGCAGTACTAGACTGGCGGCAAGGTCTCACTAATTCACAGTTGAATTGGCGAGATGTAAGCGTAAATTCTATGCTAATAATTTCTTTTCCCGCACTTCTCGCTCGTAGAACTCTCACCGGATGCATGAATTCAAGCCAACTTTGACCTTCAAAAATTGAAATGCAATGTCAATCTTTATCTACTGTCTACTTGATTGCTCTTCTATTCTTCTCACTCATTGCGTGTGGTGATATGATTACAAAATAAACAATATATGCTTTCTTATAACACAGGCAATTTATTTATGCAGGGTGTGATGGATAATTTTTCTAAATTCCTTAAAAATTAAAATAACACTGACATCTCATTTTAACAGATATCTTTACCAAAATTACACAAAAATATCTTGAAATTCTAAAGAGTAAATTTACTCAATAAAATCGCCATTGTCTTCAACAACGGCTTCCAGACAAATTCGGAATCTCCTGTAACTCTATTCGACGCTTTCCTCGTTTAACTTGTTGAATGCCGCCATAATCCTTGCATTCAGTTCACCTTTGTTGTTAAAAGGCGTTTTGTTGGTCTTTCTCTCAAATGCACCCCGCACATAATCAAGGTGTTGCAGTCTAGAGAGGTTAGGTGGCCAGATGTAATGGGTGATGTGATCGCAGAAATTGTCTGACAGCTCTTACCGTGTTCTCCTGCTTGTTGCCAGCAGCCACCCTCTTCACCCAGGGCAGCAGTACATCCTCAAGGCACTTGATGTCGGCCTCAGTGTCGAGCGAGGACCTCACCAACAAATTCGGGTGCTCTTTTCTTATCAGTCAAAATGAAAAAGAAAGGATGCGTATGCGCAAAATTAAAATGAAAAATATAAAATATTAAAAATATAAAATATTAAAAATATAAAATTAAAAATATAAAATGAAAAATATAAAATTAAAAACATAAAATTAAAAATATAAAATGAAAAATATAAAATTAAAAACATAAAATTAAAAATATAAAATGAAAAATATAAAATTAAAAACATAAAATTAAAAATATAAAATGAAAAATATAAAATTAAAAACATAAAATTAAAAATATAAAATGAAAAATATAAAATTAAAAACATAAAATTAAAAATATAAAATGAAAAATATAAAATTAAAAATATAAAATTAAAAATATAAAATTAAAAATATAAAATTAAAAACATAAAATTAAAAATATAAAATTAAAAATATAAAATTAAAAATATAAAATGGCGACAATTAACCAATCTCGCATTATATATTCTTCTAAAATTACATGTCAATTAACATAAACCTCGTGATTTGGTTCGAAACAAATGATTTTTTAAGCATTTCACCCCAATCAAGGCGAGAGTGCCACAAACACGCTAGGGGCACAGAGAGTGAGTGCAAGATTAAAGAGGCGTGATAGAGGAAAGGATTAATAGGACAGGGGATAGATCAAGGCATCTGGAGATACCGATTGGCATTGCATTTTAATTCATGGCGATTATAGCTATCAGGGAAGCAAGTAAGAGGAAGGGAGTTCCACTGACGAGAAGTGTGAGACGTGAAGCTATTGGAATAGAAGAGATATCTATATTGAACCGAAGTGAAAGGGTGAGACTGACATACCAACCTTGTAACACGCTAAATTCCATGCAGTTTGAGAACCAGTAAAATAGCTCGTCGGAGCAGTTACAGTGAAAGTACTTGTTGAAAAGACAGTAAGTACCTGACTCCTCTTGCTATCTTCTACCGTTACAAGATCTAGATCAGGCCAAAAACGGAGTGCTGGTCTCATATATGGTCTTCAGTTTCCAGTCTCGATCAAGTCCAAGGACGTCTCTGAATACTTGTCGGTGATAAGTCATTTTCCACCCTTGAACCCCTTTCCCACAGACGAGACGTCGCAAGCCTCTTGCTGCTCTTCTGCTATTTCTATGGAAATTGGTGAGACGAATTGCATTCCTTAGTTCCACCAGTTCTAACCTTCACTGATAAGAACTGCCATATAATCCACATTGTAGCACATCAACCTCATTTCTTTCGTATTCGATTCGTATGTTGCAGTGGTGTAGCTTCTTCCCACGGACAGCTGTTTGTGGAACCGACTCCCAAGAGAATGCTTCCCCGATCACTACAGTTTAACTGTTCAAGTCCAGGGTTAACCGTTATCTTCCTCACATAACTCTATAAACTCTACCTATTATTCTACCACCCTACCTCGAGTGGCTCTTGAATTTTGTACAGGGTGAACATTATTGTAAAACAAAAAAAAACTGTATAATCAAAGACTTCTTTATGGAGGAAAGATATATTTGCCTAGTAGTCGTAAAAGTTGTGAATTGTTTTTTTTCTCTTCAGCTGGAGAAAAGATGCAACTACCTCAGCCACAAGCACGGCGATATAATACCTACTTCCTAATCTTAGTGTAGTAAGTGCTTAGAATGGCAAAATGCCGAAAGTGGGTCGATCTCATTAACGGTCTTTGGTAGCTATTGCTCCACTGTGAAGCGACTACGGTATTTAAAAAGCCTGAGCCTTATTTGGTAAAAGGTTAAAATCGTAGCACGCCAATTGAAAACAGAAATCAGTAAGTCCACATGTCTGCTGGACATTCATCGTAAATAAGCTTTTTGCTGGAACATTGTTAACTTTTTATATTGCCCTGTGAGGATTGAATAGACCTCATTTTCGTCACCATTGTCATCACCAGTCCCATAAAATGCGTTTGGCCGTATGCTAGCTGCGCAGCTGAGCAAATAACCAGCTACCTCCATATGTCGCGGTTGCGTGCGAATATCTGAGTTTCTTCCAGTCGGCTTAGTGACGTTGTCGGTGTAACTCTCTTTGCTTCCTACTGCTTCTACTTTGGCCTAAACAGTTGGACATGAAGTGGAATGATTAATTTGGCACTTACGACGTACACATCCCATTTTATTTCACCTTTTTCTTCTCCACAATGGTCATGAATTCATGCAATGAGTCGTGTTTCTCGTCTGATATTGTCGCAATCTGACGTCAAGGATGATTCTGTAGCACCTCATTTGTAAAATTTGGATTCTTCCCTGGTAATGTCCAAGATTCCGTTCATGCTTCCCTACAATATACGATCTTCCTAAAATTTAAATGCAGCGCCAATCCCCATCTTCTGTTTCACTGATTCCTGTTTTTTTTTTTATTGTTTATTCTTCTTTCTCCTCACTAGTGCCTTATAAATTTCATTAGCTCTCAATAGCCCGCCTTTGCGTCTTAGTAGCATTATTAGCGTACTTAGGGTGAAACTATTAAAAAAAGATACGCAGACAATCAGAAAAAAACTGTGACGGTAAATACACGCAACAGATTGACCATTGAATTGAAGCAGTGTTTGTCATTGCAGACTGTTTTAAATTTTTTGACAGCTGGCATTGAATATACTTACATAACGAATTAATTTTGAACCCATTACGACATGTAAAAGTGACAATACCTGTGCTAATAATGCATTTCTAGGTTGGGTTTAACTAAATATTACATAGGTAGGCATCTACAGCATAAAGAGACAGATTTTATTATCAATGTCATCAAGAATCAGAAATATTCTTTAAACATACCAAATGTCTATGGCATTTCAAATTACTTATACAAATATTAAGTCGCTGGGATGTTTGTATTTACAAGACAATCACGATATATATTTATATACTGAGTAAGAGTTATACACACACGCACACACGTATATATATATATATATATATATATATATATATATATATATATATATATATATATATATATATTAATCATATCACCCCAAGCGAGGCCGGAGGCCACTATCACGCAAGGGGTTAAAGAAGGGTTGGAGGAAGTGCAGATAGGAGTGGCAAGGGAGGGGATGTGGAGAAAGAGAAAGACAGTGGGTCGATCAAGGCAAGGGGGCCACAAAAGATCCGGAGCGAGAGCAGATAGGAATGAAAAATGAAAGGATGTGGAGAAGGGAAGTGGATAGATCAAGGCAACTGGAGATGTCGATTGACGCTACGTTAAACCGTTGGAGATTGTATTTGTCAGGGAAACAGTAATAGGGAAGGGAGTTCCATAGGCGAGATGTGCGGGACATGAAGCTAATGGAGTAGAAGAGACGTCTACATCTAACAGTTTCCACCATGTAGGGGTGGGAGCGGGATACCAGCCTGGTGGGGCGTTTAAATTCACGAGGCCTGGGGAAAAGTGAACATTGAAGTCAACACTCAGAGACGATAGGCTGTTTCATGCTAGACCCAATCGTCAGGCCGCGAATGTTGGATTTTTCCTCGACTATTTATATATACGGGTTAGTGGTGCATTGTGGGTAATTTATTCTGGCCCTTATTTTTGCGGGAGTGGCTTGTTTGTTTATTTATTTATTTGTTTGGGTTAATTTATTCTACTTGTTTTTCATTTTCATTTTGTATCATTTATTCTTTTAGGTTTTTGATGTTTTATTAACGTAGCAAAAATTGGGGGGTTTGCTTAGTTGAGGAAAAACGAACTCTCGCCGCCTGCGATTGCATCTAGCATGAAACAGCCTGTCGCCTCTGAGTGTTGACTTCAATGTTCACTTTTATATTTATATACGCCCTATCTCTGATATTGAGCACTTTATCCCATAAATATGGTACACCTTAAAACTATATATCTATGTAGCTATCCATATATATATATATATATATATATATATATATATATATATATATATATATATATATATATATAAGATGGCTGATTTCAGGTCTCCGAATATCACAGCTTTGCAGAATTTCACCGGAATGCAGGACACATGTGAATTTTATTCCCATATAGAGCCCAACACTCTTTACCACTTT
>OZ038483.1:70580493-70632993 GCA_964036315.1 Acanthosepion esculentum
TATTTAGAAAATACACAAATATGGCACGTGGCAAAAAAAGTTGGTTTCCGGCCTTCACTCGTCCTACTTCTAGCCTAGTAGTCTCAGTTACTGATCCATCCAAACAAAGATTATTCCTTTCACCATAGCATTACATTTACGCATACCTGACACACCACGGTAGCCAAAATACCACATTTGAACAATGAAATTCTATATATATTTTTTTATGGGGATGTGTTAAAACTTTTAACTGATCCCCAATGATTGATTTACATGGTATAAAAATATTTACAGAACCAAATAAATGTGTGTTAGAATTTTATTCGCACCTCCACGCAAACAAAATAATAATCCTGACAAAATTGTCTAGCAAACAGTGTGACAAAATGCAAGAAAGAAATATGACTAAATGCGTCTCATACTTATGAGAGAATAGAAAAAAAACTGCCATGTAATAGGGGAACGATTGGGAATTAAACTAAACAGAGACGAAGACAAAAATAAAAGGTGGGAACGATTGCGCTTGCATACACTAGTTACTTTAAAATAAAATAAAAATATCCGCACGAACCAAGTGAAAAATAAACCTTTCTAAACTATCTCACCAGACAGAAATTCGCAGGCTCAAAATCTTCTTGCCTAAGTGGCATCTAGCAACCACGCCAAGCCAGCGAAATTCTGACCCACCATTTGTCGAATTTTGCTGAAGGTAGTTGCACTATTTCTGTCCTAATTTTAACTTTAAGCTGATGCTTAAAGAAAACGATAAGTTGGGAGGTAGATAACTTCTTACTTAGTGAAACTCCTTCGGTCGTTCAGTCACAAATCACGTTTAAGCACAAGGAGACCTAACGCTCCGCCTTTCTCAGTGAATATACAACATTGACACAGACGGAGCTGGCTTCCAGAATATATATATATAAAAATATATTTGCGTCCAAGATGCTAACCATATAGCCTTTAATTAGCTCACACAACGTGCGTACTCCGTTGCAACAAACCCCTCCAAATTGCCAGTGCGTGCATTCGGGCGAAATCGTCCAGCCCAAAATCACGAAGCAAAGCTTCTTGCTGACCCATCAAAAAATTAGAGAAATATAAGATTCGTGCTGAAAATCTATTTTAAGATGATGTCGTCATCAAAGGTAAATTGACGTCAATAGATCCAGACCCCCCCAAAAAAAAAACATTAACATAAAACTTACACTCCTAATAGCTACGCCTTAACTCTGAAACATTAATTACTATTTATTTGTGTATTTATTTGTTATTTTTATCATTTCACCCAAACCAAAGCGGAAATACCACTGGTACGCAGGGGATTAAAGTTAATGAGGGTGAGAGAATATGCCCGTTATATTTAATTAATTCGACAGTAACAGGGTGGAACCTAAATGCCAATCTAGTAGTAAATTTTAACTCACATAGTCCGGGCACGTGAGGTAAAAAAAAAAAAACTCATCAAAGCAGTAGACATGGAAATATTTATAGAATCGTCAGTGGGAAGCCACCATATTAAAATTTTAATAAAAGTTAAAGGAACAATACTAAAAAGTTTTGAACAATTTAAGCCATTATTTAAAGCTCTACGGCATTTTAAGCAACCGGTTTTTACAACACGAAAATAACCTGCCTAGATTAGAATTAATACTTCGATGAATTTCTACGAACATATGCGTCTCTTATAACATCCTCTCTGGTGGTTTGGCAAGTTGCATTAAGGCGACGTAACCGGTTCTCGGGAAAGAGAAAATGGCTCGCCACTTTCCGATCATATATCCTATAGATATTTAGTCTTGTATTAACATTAATAGTTTTGTAAGGAAACAAAGTTGAGTCAGGCGATATTGAGATACAATGTATAGGCTGTGTCAATTATTCAACCTTAAAGTTTCTTTATTTACATTATTCGAACTATTGACCTCATCTTTGTCGCCATGTTTATTACAACGTTTCTAACCAACGCCTTTATCCACTGTGCCATGTGTCCTCGAGGACCCAAAGAGTGTGAATTCAATACCCGGTTAAGGCAGTGGAGAACTTTCTGAGGAAAATTAACAGGAGATAACTGATAACTGACATCCATTAAACATGGCACGTGGAACTAGAACAGTCTACCCCAGTGAGCGAAATAAAGGGTTCAGTTCGACATTGCAACCACCTGAAGAAGGCAGGAGCGTACAACGGCCGAAACTTTGTAATAAACATGACGACAAAGATGAGGACAATAGTCCGAATAATGTAAATAATGTACCTAATACCTCATCTCAGAAATGTAGACAGATCTTAAATTTTATTTCTACTTGTTAAATTTGGATATGCAATCACGCAAAGCGTATATGCTAAATTACGAAAAGAATAAATCCAGTTGTTTTTATTATTATTATTATTATTATTATTATTATTATTATTATTATTATTATTATGAAGGGAGAAATATCCCAAAGTCTTCAGTTTGTACTTAAATCGAAGACGAAATTTCTAAGTATTCTCTGCGGAAGGAATCGATTCTAAGATTTTCATAGAAAGACGCTAGCCAAAGGGAGTCCATTGGTTTTGCTCGATGATCAATTCAGCTGTTAACAGGTGTAGAAATTCAATGTCAATTCAAAGGAGGCCATGTTGAAATGGCTTGCGATAGTTGTTCGGCAGGGAACGGGGTGATGGCTTTTTTTTTCGACCGAATCCGGACATGCAGCTGGTGTTTCTAGAAAGCGATTAGACTCAATTTAAATGCTTAAGGGCTGGAGACCTCTTTGATCCGCAAAGTGGCTATTATAGGCAAGCACTCATCCCGCTTGCCGGATTAACTCGGAAGTGAGAGAGGATTGGAGCATGATATTTAAAGTTGGCAAAATAAAGGATTTATCGAATTAAAAATCGATTCACTTTGACAGACTAAAACCATCGAAACTTAGGCCTTGTTCCCAAAGGATAACGTCTTCAATGTACCGCGACCCTTCGGGGTGTGGGCCAGAATGGCTCTCCTATCTTTTGCAGCTTTTACTAAGCTTTGTGATTTCAATATCCCTTCTAATCTCTGTTTTGCCATCCATTTGCACAAGCGCCTTTGATAGCTCACTCGCTGTCTCCGTTCTCCTCTCTTGCCATTAACATGTCTTCAAAGTCTCAAATTCTACAAGTCCTCTTTCTTTACGAAGAGGGATAAGCTGTAAAAGACAAAACAATCTATCTTTCTTTACATGAACCAGAAAATTTGCTGACATATTTCGTGCATGGTATTCTCAGCATCCTTCTGTAGAACCATATATCTGTTGCTTTAAGTCTTTTCTTCATGTGTGATGAGATTCTCTAGCTTTCACTGCATATGCAATGACTGTTATTTCATAAGAGTCAAGTACTCTTTTCTTTGTTTCTAATTAAATCTTCCAGTTTCTTAATACTTTGCTTAGTTTTTGAAAGGCAACTTTCGCTATCCCAATGCAAATTAGGTGCCCCATTTTAGTTCTCTGTTAAAACAATTCCTAGATATTAATTTTTTTTTGTATATGCTTCATTTGGCATCTCCAATTTTTAATTCGCTTGTTGGGCTCTTTTTGCTGACAAACATATATTCTTTTTGCTGACAAACATATATTCATTTTGCTGACAAACATATATTCTTTTTGCTGACAAATATATGTTACGTCCTTTTGCAAATGATACTATCTTAACGACCTCTGAACTTTAAAATCTCCTAAAGTTACATATTAAAAAAACAGACATGATTGTTTACTCGACAAACATGGACCTGCGTGGCCGACAAAACCCATTAACCAATTGCCTCAACTCTTCTCTTCATCAGTGAGAAAATTGGCGCAGCGTTCTCAGCCGTATAAGACGATTGATAACGCATGAATAATTCAGCATCATTTCTTTCTTATTTCCAATGAATTTTTCCCGTTTCTTAATACTTTTAGAATGCCTTTTTCCTTATTTCAATACGCCTTCGAATTTCGGAGTCACATTCTCCGATCGCTGTTAAAACACTGCCGAGCAGATGACTGGCGAGGAAACGATCAGCCAGGATAAAGATAACGTATTGCACTGTTTTGCAGTTGAAACAGATCTGATGATGAACTGAGGTATCATTGTTTTTCTACTGCTGTCTTATACTTAGCATTATGTCTTTGATTAAAAAGAGGTTGACGGCCTTATCGCATTGAATCCCCGGTACCCGTGCGATCAGCGAACTTAAGCAACGTCGAACAGAGTCAGTACCTAGATGGGTGACCGCTTGGAACTACCTGGTCCTGTAAATCTAGATATGCGGATAGTGTAAAATTATAACGGCTCAGAATTGGAAATCAAACAGCCGAGTTCAAATATACCCTTAGGAAAGCTATGAATCTTCTTCTTCACCTCACACCACAATATACAGGTTACTTAGTAAAAATTGTTAAATAATTATTTTATACAAAATATTTTTCCAGTCTAAAAATATTTTCAGGCTTTAAATACTCTGTAAAAGGATGGCAAACCGTAAAAAATCAAACAAATTGACTTCACGAAAGCTAAATGACAGTAATACTTGTAAAATCAACTCCTATTTCCACGGCACGTCCGTCCGCAAGATTTGTAGTGGTGTATTTTTGGAATTTTAAAAATTGTTAAATAATTATTTTATACAAAATAATTTTCCAGTCTAAAAATATTTTCAGGTTTTAAATACTCTGTAAAAGGATGGCAAACCGTAAAAAATCAATCAAACAAATTGAGTTCACGAAAGCTAAATGACAGTAATACTCCTATTTCCACGATACATCCGTCCGCAAGATTTGTAGTGGTGTATTTTTGGAGACTTTGTATACAAAGGCATAGGGATTCGACGTTTCGTTATTATGGTGGTTTCGTAACATTTTACATACATTTCTATTTAATTCTTTAGATGAGCCATTGTCATTGCTCTTTAATTAATTCGAACAATTGTTCTCATCTTTCTTGTTATAGATGTTATTATAAACACTACCTTTCAGGTTAGTGACGCTGGTCATCATGAGGTGTCCATCAGTGCTATGTTGTCCTATCTATAACAACCAGGACGATACCAATAATTCAAAATAATTAAATTATATACCGTGTTAATTTTAACACCTGCAAAACGAAACTGATATTTATTAATAATCTGAGAGATCCCTTTCTTCCTTCCATCAGCCCGGCTGATGCTAACCTCCTGGAAAATGACTCGTTGCAACTTCTCGGGCTAACAGTCTCTGCTGACATGAAGTGGAAAAATTATATTGAATCAGTTTCTAATTTTGCTGCTAAGAAATCTGTTTCATTGTATCGTGCTAGAAATTTTTCTCTCCAGAATCTAATTTACATATTTATTTGAATATTACTGCCACTTCGTGTCCTGTGCTCCTGTTATATATTTAAACATTCTTTATAAAATCCAAAGAAGATTCTGCAATATTATTAGTCTTGAACTGGTTTCTCGACACCAGTTACTCCCTCATCACCGTAAAGTTGCTTATCTGTGCCTTTTCTCTAAATACTTTCATGGTAATTGTTCGGGTGAACTTTCTGCTATTGTACCTGGGCATTATAAATTTAAGCACACTATCAGATTGGCCACAAAGTTTCATCAATTTACAGTTGAATTGGCTAGATGCAACCGGAAGTTTTTTTTCTCTCGCAATTCTCGCTTGTGGAAATCTCTTCCGGCTTGTTGTTCTTCAAAAATGTAAATGCAATGTCAATCGTTATCTACTGTCTTATTGATTCTTTCACCGTTTGTTTCTCCTTAATAATGTTTCTCTTTTTCTTATACTTTCACATACAGTTACCCTTGTGTCTTAGTGGCCTCACTTCCTTGACGGTGTGAAATTATAAGAAACAAGACAATTATCACTTTCATTGCATCCAGCCGACGATGCTGCTTTTGATCAGAGATCTCTTGTTACTACTCCACAGGTTGTGGCTAACGTACAGTAGGAAATAATCTATGATGGTCTCAGGTAAAAGAAGAAAAAAATACGTTTAATGGAACATTTTAGAGAAACTGAACTTTAGCCTTAAGCTGAGAAAGATTTATAGAAATTGTCAAGTAAGGCGTTGCAAGAAAACAAAACATACACTTAAATCGAAAACAGAATCTCAATAAAGCTTAATTCGAAATAACGGTGATCGCCTCTCTACAAGAAAATAGTCTATACTGAATAAGTCAACATGTTTTAAAGATAACAAATTTTGAAAGACCGCAAAGGTCACAGCCAATGTTATTTTTCTTCTTTTCTCTCTTGACCTTTTAATCTGAAACGCATCTCTTTGCCGTTAGGTGAATTTAGATTTTACAAATATGCTAACAACTTGAAGATAAAGAGAGTCTTATATTATCTGATCCAGATGTTGAAAAAAGCAACAATGAGTCGGCATGGCAACTAGCTAATACGAATAACGAAAGATACCTACCAAAATCTAAGCAAAGTATTAAGAGAGGGTTAAATGTATTTAGAAACAAAAGAAAGAGTACTTAAATTCTATCTAATCTCTAATCTTTTATAAGGCAGTGTTGGGAAGTGTTTTAACAGAGGACAAAAAATATGACACACTGAAATCCGAAGACGTACTGAGATTGCGAAAGATGCCTTCAAAATCTAAGCAAAATATAAAAGAAAAAAGAATTTCGGAAATCTTCGAGAATTAGAAACGAAGAGTACAGAAATGTTATGGAATATCAGTCCTCCTATATGAAAGTGACGCTGGAAAATCTTCTAAGTGAAATATTGTTCTACAGAAGGATGATGAAAATTACATGAACTAAACATGTGAGAAACGACGAATTTTTTTCAGAGAAAATAGAAGATGACACATATTTCACATCAGAAAGAGAGAGTTGAAATTTCGAAGGTACATATGAAGGAAAGATTGCTGGGAAAATTGGACACTCACTGGACAGAAAGAAATAGTTGAAGTTTCTAGGGTACATAAGGAGGAAAGAGGGCTTGGAAAATTTGACACTCACTGGACAGAAAATGAGAGTTGAAAGTTCTAGGGTAAATAAGGATGAAAGAAGGTTTGGAATATTTGACACTCATTGGACAGAAGAGAGTTGAAATTTCTAGGGTACATAAGGAGGAAAGAGGACTTGGAAAATTTGACACTCACTGGACAAAAAGAAAACATCATATAGCATACCTAACAAACTTCTGTAAATGTATGGTGAGATAAGACAAAGACAATATTTATTAAATGCCACAAAGGACAGAAAATTGTGGAGAGCCATGTTCGCCAAAGTCCAGACAGGACACGGCACATAGAAGTATGCTGGACAATTTGCTCAAAGATGAAAACGAGACATGAGGCAACCGAAACGTGGTTCTCAAAAATGAATACTAAAAATGCCATGGTCGGAACATGTGAGTAACAAGGACATTTTACATCGCAACGAAAATGATATGAGCTCAGGATCAGAAAGAGAATTTCTGGAATACATACTGAGGAAAAAGGGCTTGGAGTATTTGAAACTTACATTATATATTGAAGTCAAATAGGTCTGTGGGAAAAATCGTGTGACCAAAGATTTCTAAACCTGGGCCATATGGTCCTATTAACGGCCATGAGATATTTTCAGGGGCCATAAGTCTAAGTTTGAAAAATGGGCGTGGGGGCACAGAAAATTTAGAACCCACAATATATATATATATACATATATATGTCATCCACAGACAGACTGTTTCGCAGCTCATCAGTGTGGCTAGACGTCCGGTTGCCTCTAGCTAGGATCGAAACCCGACTGAATTGGCGTCAGTCGGAACTTCTACCACTAAGCCGTTTATATATATATATATATATAGAGAGAGTATTTTGTAATTAATAACATTATTTTAAATAAAGTATTAAATTTATTATTAATTGAAATGTTAAATTAATCTAAACAATTTTGTTAACATAAATATGTATTTACTGTGATTTTTTTATTTAACCTATGCAAAATGGCTACTTTTTAGTTTTCGATTTCTTAAACTTATAACTCATAATCTAAAGTTTAAATTAAGGTATGTTTTCACCAACTTGTCTTTCACTTTTGAAAAGCGATATGTCCTGAACAAAGAGCTCCACGGAAATGACTCCGCACTGTTTTCCTGCAAGGAGGCAATTAACGCATTTAACGGGAATCTGAAGCTGTTATTGTTGAGCCTTGGTCGACGGGAGTTGTGCAGTTTCCTTTTCTTAGTAAAATATCCACCGAGCAGCTTGATGATAAGCTAGCAGTTTATGTAGATCGTTTGAAGCAGTTGTATAATGATATGAAAATTCATTTCTTTGATCTACTCCAAATGACAGTGCCGCACTGGTTTGTGGGTCCCTTAATTGCTAATGCAAGAACTCAAGTTGGCATGAGAGGCCCTAACGAACGCGCATTGAATTGAAGGGGGCTGCGACCAGAATAAGGTTGAGAAACATTGTTGTAACCTACCAAACAAGCTCATTTAAATAGATCTCTGAACAGCGACTGGGAGTGATAAGAAGGAGCCAAACACTACAAGTCCAGCACTCACAGCCATAAAGGATGACCGATATTACATAACAGTTCAGTACGTTATTAACGAAGACTAGTTTAAAAAATGAACAAGAACATTGGGCAGAAAGGTCAATACAAAAATGAATGGGAGGTTTATAAGGCTAGATTTTCTGCTAAATGTCAATGTTGTCTTCATCTTTATTGTCGTATTCACGACATTTCGGCCGTTGTACGCTCCGGCCTTCTTCATTTATACATTGGGCCATGTGTCCTCAAACGTTGGTTGGATCCAGTGACATTAGTCAAAATGTTGTGAGTTCAATACGTGCCTACTGCAGCTGTGAACAAAGACTTGGAGAGTTGCGTCAAAGGGGGATGACTGAGACATACGGAAGAGGCATGGCACGTGGAACTAGAACAATCTACTCCCCAGTAGACTAAATAAAGGGTTCAGTCCAAAATTCCAATCTTTGCTACTAGTGTAGAAAAATACAAAAATTGGCAAAAAAACATTGACAAATATAACATCTGTAAAGATCCTGAAATAAGGGAAGGATAAGCTTATATGACAAGATGTACCTGGAAAGTTCCTTGTAGCCGAGTAAGAACAGCTGACTGTTACTATTCACCGTGGTTTTATGAAGTGAGGTGTTCTTGACTTCAAGTCTCGCTGGTGACATATCTGACACGTGTTTGCACGCTGCTCTAGACTGACCCTCTCGAGGAAGTGATGAAAATATGCAACTTGGGATGAAAGAAAACATTGGTCACATTTAAAGACGCTGAATAATCGACTTGTGTTTTACACGGGCACATTGGGCGATGACATTCACTCAGCCTGATTTATTTTTGGCCCAGATCCAAATGTAGGGTGCCTTCCAGAAAAGACCGAATAAACAGCAGTAATGGTCTGCTTACCTCTCTTTCTTTTTTCAGTTTAATTAAATTTTTATTTGCTCCAAACTTCAGCATTCGTAAAGCAAATCGAAATCGCTACAGTTTTAAATTTTTCGCTAATGGTTGATTACTTTTTTTTCTTCCACACATGATCAGTCAAGCAGGCGGAAGAAAAGAAAGACACCCACCTACTCTTCTTGCCGGCAACCATCTCCTCATCATCTTTCCGCTGGCTTTGCCTTTTCGTGACGGTGAACAATGTTCACGGTTAATTCTCTTACGGAACCAATACATAGGCGTTCATTACATCTTTGACCAAGTGAAATATTCATTCAAATTCTTACAAACACGGATAATATGATTAAGAACAAAAGTCGATGGTGTTCCGCCTCTGATACAACCCACTGGTCATGTTAAAGTGCAATCTACAAATGAAAGACGAAATTGATTATCTCCGCTAATAATATCGGTCTGCCTTCGTCGGCTCGAACAACATGTTCTATTAATTTGCATTAATCAAATGTGCTTCCGTCTCTGAAAAGTCATCGCGAAAGCTTTTGAAAACACATGGTCGCATTTCGGTTGCATCTTCCAAATCAGTGAAATGGGTTTGTTTGTTTGGTTGTTGTTCGATTTTGATTTGCTGCATATCAACATTACTATGAGTTATTTAATTCTGAAATCTAAATATTTGGAACAGAATCGTATGGTTTCAACTACAGATGAAATGTTTTGTTGGTAATTCTGTTATATATAGGCATTGTTGGTAATATTTTTTAATTTAAAAATGTGTTGTTACTATTTTTACTATAAAAATATATATTTATACTTTCAGTTTTTTTATGTTTTTTTTGTGTGTTTTCAGTATTTGCCCATAGCTGAGGCCCTAACAGGTGCTACCATCGCATGTCAAGGTGGATATAGGAATAATAGGAATTAAGACGGGGCTCCACGGTCATGAAAACCGCCAATCTCCTGATCAGAGGCTTTGGTGCTGGATTGTTCATTTTATATATTTTTATATTTTTATTTCTTGGTGAGCTTGGAATTTTTTTTTTTTTGGGTGGGGGATACAAAGCGCCTTTCAGTATTCTTCTCTGATTCAATCCTACCGAGTAAAAAGAAATTCGATCTGGTAAAACTCTCCTTAATATATATATATATATATATATATATATATATATATATATATATATATATATATATATATATATATATATATACAAAGCGAGAGAGAGAAAGAGAGATGCACTGTCAAAGAATATTTCAAGCTTTAAGATCGTCTGCAATCACAGGTGCTGGTTGATTCCCGATTCTCAATGTTGATTCGGTACAGACCACTTAGGTTAAAAAGGTTCCAGGGATGAAAGCTCATTAGAACAGATTCAGGGCTACCTCAGTCCTTGGTACAGGGCCTTCTCAACCCTGACTGAAAATGTCTTAAAAAGTGTAGCCGTACATACTTGCACGCTGCCGAAGCTATTTAACCCGTATTTGGAGTTTTTAAGTTCAGAGTTGTCCTACTCCGAGACCAGTTGCCCACCAACACGATAGGGACCAGTAGTTGAATGTCCTCAATCCACACCGCTATCTACGAGGATGTCAAAAATTATCCTCACTTTTGTGTGCGAAGCATAGAAGACACAGAAATACACGGGCAAGTAAAAAATTATCGGCATTTTCGCTATAACATACCTTTAGTTTTGTCCCATTGATTTTTGCTTATGCGTACCTCATAGTTAGTCCTATTGTGGTTATGGTATTTGAGCTTGAGGATAATCGTGCCAGTTTTCTTGTTACTGTTACAGTATAAACATAGCCGCTCCGCTAGCAGTGTGCACCAAGGAGGAACAATGAGCATTGACCCGAATCAGGTAAAATGCTAACTCATCAGTGATAACTCACCAGTTCTCCATGACTATATCTCGAGCTTGCCGAATCTTCTCGTCAGTGGTGGCGATTGACTGACGTCCTGTTCCTTCTTTGTGAAACACGCTTTTTTGGTCACTTTTACCCTACTGAATCCACTTATACATGCTTCTACGCGATAGTACAGTCACCCTAATGTGTTAAAAACTTCAAAAAATTTCAACCGCCCCCCCCCCGTCTCACATTCCGATCAGCGAAATCGGATCTCTGATCCTTGTCCCTCCTTGGTGCACACTGCAAGCGGAGCGGCCATGTTTACATTGTAACAGCAAATAACCTAAACAAAATAGTACGACCTATAAGCAACTATCTTATAGCGAAAATGGGGGTAATTTTTTTAGTTAATCTCGTACTGCCGTGCTTCCTATGCTTTGAACGCGATTGAGAGGGACGTCAAGACGACGTTAGTCCCTGCTTCCGTTGACGTATACTTTACGGTCTTAGTTCTCGCCTGGGTTACTTACCCAGTCGTTGAGGTACAGAAAGAAACTCATATGAATCCGTTATTCAAAACATTATTGGCGGGAATCTTTTTGATGATGCCTTAATGGCTTTTCTACTTTAATTTGTCTGGGCGTTCTGTGATTAACTATTTTCAGTATCTCATATTTTCTTTTTGATTAGAATTATTGCTGCTTTTTTGTATACCTACAATATTTGATATTTTAGGTGCTTTCACATATATTAGATACGACAATAATTTAGTGGCATGATTCCATCAAATACTGTTAGTCTCCGTCGTCTCTCTCTCTCTCTCTCTCTCTCTCTATATATATATATATATATATATATATATATATATATATACATATATATATATATATATTGTAACGTACCTACGATTTCATTGGGCATATAGGCGTAAGGCGAAAATCCCCACCCCCAACAAAAAGTCCCAAATTCTTGTTCGGAAAATAGTTAAATATAAATTAAAAAAAAAATAGCATACAATGTTTTCACCTTGCGAGCAAATATGATCTATCATCAGCCTTCCCCTCCTTCTCTCTTCCGCTTCTTTCTGTCTGTTCCTTCCATCCAAGGTTCTGGGAACTTGGAAGCGATCCGACCAGAGAATGACCTGGTTTCAAAATTACGCCACCGTCAGGCGATTGACCATAAGTTAACTTCAGGCACCATCAGAATCTCCTGCTGCGACCACGTGATCAAAACCTACTGAGAGTTGCTTGGATCTTTGGCCATCACGCAAACACATCGTGATATGCACGCCATCCTCCTGCGTACCCGTTCAAGGACGTAGGGAAATCCGCATGACGATGTTTGGGGACAGCAAAAGTCTACAAAAAAAGGGGAGGGAGTTTCCTGTCAGATTAGCGGCAGATGAACAACTGCCCGTTGGAATTAATAAGACAGCAAAGTCTTTCGACTACAGAATGAAAGGACTACAACTAAATCGAATCGACCAATGAACGCCTGTACGCGGTGCTGTGTATCCCAGGCCATTCTGAGAGAAAAGGACTCCAGGAAAATTGCCGGCCGAGAAAATATTGTTTTTTCATAAGGACTTACATTTCGGTGAATTAGAACTCTGTGTGGAGATATCCTCTCGACTGACCCATCAAGACAGATAAGTTGATTGCTTGGCTTGATCTTGTTATATATATATATATATATATATATATATATATATATATATATATATATATATATATATAAAGAAATATAGTCTTAAGATGTGCTATATTTATGGGATAAAGTGATCAATATCAGAGATAGAGCGTGTGTAAATATAAAAGTGAACATAGACGTGAACACTTAGAGGCGACAGGTTGTTTCATGCTAGATGCAATCGTCATGCCACGAGTGCTGTTATTTTTCTCGGCTATTTATATATACGGGTCAGTGGTGCAATGTGAGTAGACTATTTTGGCGGTTATTTTACCGGAAGTCATTTATCTGTTTATTTATTTATTTGGGTTAAATTATTTTGCTTGTTTTTATTTATTTTTATTTTATTTTTTTTTATTAGTCGGTGTTTTTAGTAACGTAGTAAAAATTTCTTTATATCGCTTATTTAATAGTTTTGATTTGGCTTGGGAAGATAATTAAAACTATCTATTCAATTTTGCGGTTGATTGTTGTAGTTTATTCTATCTATTATTTTGGCGGGAGCAGTTTTGTATTTGTTTATTACGTCATGCATTTATTTGGATTGATTATCTTTATTTGTTTTTTCTAACCGTTACTTTATCGGGATCGGTTTGTTAGTTTATTTATTTATTTGGATGAATTTAGATTAATTTGTTTTACCTGTTTTTTATTATTTATTTATTATACTGTATATTTTTATTTACACTTTTCTGTTTTCGATTTTAAGTAACGTAGTATTTATTTTTCTTATATCGTTATATAAGTGTTATAGCTAATTTTGTTTCGTCCGATTTTTGGTTTGATTTTTATAGTCTAAGTAATATTTTGGTCATAATGGTTTGTTAATTTGTTTATTATCTAATTTATTTATTTGGGTTCATTGATTTTGTTTTTTTATTTTTATTTATTTATTCTATTCCGGCTATTCTAACGGGTGTGATTTGGTAATTTGATAGTGTTAATTTATTTTACTTATTATATTGTCATTTTGTTTATTTATTTTATTTTATTATTTATTTTTTATTCATTTGTTTTTATGTTTTCGATTTTTAAGTAACGTTGTAAAAATTTGTATTCATGTCTGCATTTTGAGATGATCTCGGATCGTGTATTTAATAATTTATTTTGGTCTGAGAAGGTAATGATTGTTTTTTTTGTCCTCCAAGCAAAGTTTGCAAGTTTTTGATTGGTTGTTGTAGGCTCATGAGCTTTTCCTTATTTTCCAAGATATTTTTGGTGTGATGTGCGTTTTGTTTTTAATTTTCTAGATATGCTTAGAAAGCATTGTGCTGTTCGCATATTTACTATTTGTGAAAGATGTTTTGTGTGCATAATTTCTTTGTTTCCAGGGTCCTTCAGTTACTCCTATGTATAATTTTTCTTCAATATCTGGTGATTTTATCGTGGCTTGGTATATTACATTATTTTGTAATTGCTTACAGACAGTAGAACACTAGTATAGATTGAAGACCTGTCAACCGACACACATTCCCAAGTAGTGTAATACTCTTCTTTTCAATACACTATTTATCTGGAACCTCTTGATTTGTTATTTCTTAACCATTTACTTGGTTACAATATATATAGATCGTTAATTAATTTGAAACTTTTAAAACTATTTATTCTACATTCAACATCATCACTTGATAAGACACCAGAAGTGTTGAAATAAAATGGCTATTTTTGTAGTGATTTTATAACATATTTATGTTATAATTAATTATATATATATATATATATATATATATATATATATATATATATATATATATATATATATATATTGTTGCGGTGTCTTCCCTCTGAGTCAATATCTGGAACCTCTTGTTTTGTTATTACTTAACTATATACTTGGTTACACCATATATATATATATATTTACCTTATTCAAATTGTTCGAGCTATTGTCCCAATTTTTATTGATATATTCACGACGTTTCGGGCGTTGTATGCTCAGGCCTTCTTTATATGATAGGAATTTCGAACTGAACCCTTTATTTTGTCCACTGCGGTAGATTGTTTTAATTCCACGTGGCTCTTCCGGGTGTTTCTGTTATCTCCCTTTAACTTAACTCTCCAAGTTTTTGTTCACCACTGCTGTAGCCATGTACTAAACGACAAAGAAGAGAAACTAAAAAACTCCTTCAAAATGTAGTAAAGGAAAGCAAGAAGAAAGGACTTAATATCAAATGCTAGACAGGATGCATGGTTATCATGAAAATTAAAAATACAAAAATCGAACAAGTACAGTGTAACCCGGATATAAGAGACCCTGATATAAGAGAAACACGGATATAAGAGCGCTTTTCTCTGGTCCCAAATTAGAGCCTGTGTTAATGTATATAAATTAGACCCGGATATAAGAGACCCGGATATAAAAGAAACTCGGATATAAGAGAGATTTTCTCTGGTCCCGTCCTCCCCGATATAAGAGATTTCGTTTTGAGTGACAGTGTGATGTCGTAAATCGGTCAAACAGAGGTCAGTTAGAGAGAGAGTGAAGTTCAATGACTTAATCTTGACTAATCTAGTCACACGGTGTGTCCAATCTGTGTCTGTAGGAGACACCCTCTACCTTATGATTTTGCTTTGTGTGTCTAAGGGTAGCGCCGCCCGCTTTTTTGCCGACTTTGCTTGTCGATCGATGCTACACGGTGTAGCATCGTAGCGATCGATGCTACACCGCCAGTGCCGCTGTCCGAAGTGGCCAAGCAGATAACTGTTTTGAAGGCCATGCACATGATGAAACGAGCACTTTTCATGGTCAAACCTTCAACAATTCAAAATTGTTTTAAAAAGGCCGGCTTTGTCATTGAATCACAGGCCTAAGTGGAAGAAATACTCGACGAAAATGATCAAGTTTCTCCACCATCGGGCATGGAGCAAACAGATTTTGACGAATTTATCAGCTTCGACGACCGTACACAATGTTATGGAGAACTGACTGACACGGACATCACACGTGGTATAAAATCGGATGATCAAGATTTTGACGAACATGATGATGCTGAAAGCGTAAGTTCTGAAGTTTCTGAAAGTGACAAACCAGTGACAAATTCTATGGCTGCATTGAATGCGCTTGAAACTCTGACAGCCTACTTTGAAGCAAAAAGCAGTAATCCTGATGGCGCATTGAAAATGATTTACGGACTGTATGAAAGTGTTCATGATGTTAACAAAGAGATTTCTGTACAATCAAAAATGACTGACTTTTTTAAGAAAAAGTAATTTTTGATTGAATTATTTGTGAAAACTGATTGAAAATGTATTTTTGTCTGTGTTTTTGCGTTTTTTATGTCTATAACTGTTAAATAAACTAGTGTTCTGTACGTAAAAAGCGTTATATGAAGTGTTCCCATACTTACCTAAACAAAATAGACCAAACCCGGTTATAAGAGAAACCCGGATATAAAAGATTTCGCCTCCGGTCCCGACAACTCTCTTATATCCGGGTTACACTGTACAACAATTTAAATATCTGGAAAATGTTTTAAGTTATGGAAAGTGAAACACGGAAGTGCAAAGGCGACTTGGGATAGCGTAAAGATGCCGTCCAAAAGCCAAGCAATGTATTAAGGAAAAGGAATATTTAATTAGAAACAAAGAAAGAAATAATGAACTGTTACTTAATATCAGTCCTATACGGAAAGGAATTCTGGACAATTTCCTCACAGATGAAGAAGAAATTTGAAGCAACTATAATGTCGTTCTACAGACGCTGAGAATAACATGTTCCAAACATATGAACAAACGCCGAATTTTTAAAGAAAATGGAAACGAAAAGGACACATACTTAATATCAAAAAGTAACTGTTGTAATTTCTAGGACACATAATGTGGATATTCACATGACAGATTGAAGGCAAGGGTGACATTGTTTTATTTTACGATGCGCTGATCATGTTGGAAAATAAAAAAAATCCATACATTCCATTAAAAGTAAAAATAAAGTTGATAATGGCTAAAATTATAACCGAAAGCGTTCGGGCATACAGGACATTCGGACAATGTCTACATAATTTAAGTCCAGAAAAGAAAAAATATAACACAAGAAAACTTAAATAAAAAAAAAAAAACTTAACCGCAGTAGCGTTTTTGCGTGTACTGAACTGACTAGACCCAACTATCGATTTTATCCACTGGACCACGTGTCTTTGAGGACAAAGCTGCATGAATTTTTGGGGTACTTTTCAATAAATTCTCAGTTTTAATTTTTTACCAAATCTCATATTGCAATTTTGTTGTTATTGTTAGTTTTTCTTCAGCTCTCTGTATTACTGATTCCCATTTGTATCTTTTTCTAGGGGATTTTTGTGACCTAACATATGCTAGGCCACAAAAATCTCCTAAGCCTGGCAAGAACCTGGAACTAGAAAATTCTATCTCGGTAGACGAAGTGCTCAATTCGAAATTCCAATAAACGGAAGAAGGCCGGCGCGTACAACGGCCGAAACGTCGTGAATATGACAACAAAGAAAGATGAGGTCAATAGTCCGAACAATGTAAGCAGTATGTATATATATATATATATATATATATATATATATATATATATATATATATATAATGTGTGCTATATTTATGGGATAACGTGCTTAATATCAAGGATAGAGCGTATGTAAACATAAATATAAAAGTGAATATTGAAGTCAACAGAGGAAAGAGGCTGTTTCATGGTAGTTCGCAATTGTCAGTCGGCCTGACGATTGCGTCTAGCATGAAACAGCTTCTCGCCTGTGAGTGATGACTTCAATGTTCACCTTATATATATATATATATATATATATATATATATATATATATATATATATATTAGCAACGATTGACATAGTAATGCGGTTAATTTTTATATTTGTTTTCTTGTGTTCTTTCCTGGATTATAGCCTATGTCGGTTGAACGACATCTTTGTTGCTCCTAGTCTCTTTTTCCCTGGAGGAGGCACCGTGTATTGAGGGAATATTTTGTCGGAAACTCAAAGCCGATCTCAAGTGGAACTCTTTATACGATCCATCGCTATGGATGCAGGCAAACAGATCGGCTTCCTGTTACGCTCCAGTAACAACTTGACTCCTGAAGATATTATCTACTTTCATAACAGCTAGATCAGGCCTCAAATTGAATACTGTTGCCATATTTGCGTAGGAGCTGCCCTGTACTACCTTTGCAGTCTTCATAGAGTTCAAAAGCTTCACTTAGTCCATACTAGAGAATAAACATTTTCAAACTCTATCTCATCGGCAGGGTGTGGCGAGTCTCTCACTGCTCAGTCGCTACTTCTATAGAAAGTGCTCGGACGAACTACATTCACTTGTTCCGCCAGGTATAACCCTCACGAGTAGGACCCACCATGACACTTAGCATTATAGTAAACCACAAACACTCCCTCCGTATTCCATCGGTGAGAAGTCAGTTCGTCTCAAACAGCTTCTTCCCGCGAACCACTGCCCTATGAAACAGACTCCCTAGACGAAGTTTCCCCGGTCACTACAATCTTCACCTGTTCAAGTCTAGAGTTAACCTTTATCTTTCCCTCTTATCAATATAAACTAGCCCTTAACGTAGCACGCTACCTTGAGTGGCCCCAGGTGATCCTCACTGTAAAAGGGAATATCTGTTGCAAAAATATTCAGCATTGACTGTTATCAGAGAGATTAGAAATGACATAACTGTTCGACACTCTGCATTGTTTGCAAGAAAATGTTCTTATGCCATTGCACCTGCTCTTCTCTGTTACATTTCCCGTGTCATCTGTTACTACACTAGCCATGAATTTAAAATGTGAAGGCCCATTTGCTGTTTGGAGAGGAAGATAGGCAAACTCAATAGACACAAAATGTCTGTACTCTTTAATAGAGACAGATTTCAAGGAAGAAATGGCGTCTAATGACACAAAATTTAGATTTCTGCATCGGTTTCAATTTAAGTCTCTAAAATATCGTCTCTTTTGCATTTCTTTTATGTCTATGTTTTATTTATCTCAAATTGTCTACCTCCCCCTCTTTTTTCTTCATTTTTTGTCCTCCTTCTCTGTTTCTTCATCTTCTTCTGCTTCTTCTTCTGCTTCTTCTTCTACTACTACTACTACTACTACTACTACTACTACTACTAATAATAATAATAATAATAATAATAATACCTCTTCCTTTTCTTTTTGCTTTTCTTGTTATTTTGCTTCTTTTTATCTTCCTCATCTTCCGCTTCCTTCTTCTTCTACTACTACTACTTTTCTTCTCCTCCTCCTTGCTTTCATCTTCATCTTGTTGTTGTTGTTGTTGTTGTTGTTGTTGTTATTGTTGTTGTTGTTGTTCTTCTTCTTCTTCTTCTTCTTCTTCTTCTACTGCGACTACTACTACTACTACTAGTAGTAGTAGTAGTAATAATAATAATACCTCTTTATTTCTTCTTGTCCTTGTTTTTGTTCTTGTTCTTCTTTTTTATTTTCATCTTGCTCCCCATCCTTCTTTTCTTCTCTTCCTCCTCCTCGCTTTCTTCTTATTATACTACTACTACTACTACTACTACTACTAATAATAATAATAATAATAATAATAATAATGCTTCTTCTTCTTCTTCTTCTTCTTCTTCTTCTTCTTCTTCTTCTTCTTCTTCTTCTTCTTCTTCTTCTTCTTCTCTTCCTCCTACTCCATCTAAACCCCTCTCTTCTTCTTTTCCTCCTCCCCGTCTTCTTCCTCACTACTAATCATTTTTATGCATTTTTCTGTAAGGGAAGGAAATTGTGGTGAGCTCTGTTTCTATACGTCCTAAAGGAACACAGCACAGAAAAAGCCCGATTTTATTCACCAAACCAGAGTAAAAAAAAAAGAAAGAAGGAATTCAAGGATTGTTTCCCTTCTTAATTTCTTTAATTTTCAGATCTTTTCCAGACAGAAAAAGTGATTAGAAAAATAAAGAAACAAAATACGTGGAACAAAATATGAATCTAAAGACTATAAAAAACGATTTTTATTGTTGAATGAATTGAATTGCGCGCAGAGTTTCACAAACGTCCACATCGCAGCGAGAATCGATCTCTTCATGACGACATCAATTTGAAATAGTTTTTCGAAGAGGAAAATAATAAGAAAAAATAAAGTTGCTCGCTCGCTCGCTTTCTTTCTCTCTTTAAGTCTCCCTCACTCTCACGCACTTTCTCATTATCACCGTCTCTCTATCTCCCTCTCCTCTCTCTCTCCCTCTCCTCTCTCTCTCCCTCTCATCTCTCTCTCTCTCTCTCTAGCGTCCTGAGTATGACGATAAACTACATACGCGTCCTGGGTAAGACGATAAACAACGTCCAAGAGCAAGACATCTGATCAGGAGGTTTTGAGGAGTGTGTAACTAGCTCTTAATTGCTGGTGTTCCCAGGTCCACCCTGACCCGGGGTGGTAGCACCTGTTAGGTCCCAGCTATAGGCAAATAGTTAACCACGAAACTGAGGTAAAAAGCATTATAAAAGTGTAAAAATA
Source organism: Acanthosepion esculentum (assembly GCA_964036315.1). Lineage (NCBI taxonomy): Eukaryota > Metazoa > Mollusca > Cephalopoda > Sepiida > Sepiidae > Acanthosepion > Acanthosepion esculentum. The sequence continues at coordinate 70,600,844 of OZ038483.1, forward strand.
GGTTTTAATACTAAAAATACTTTGTAAAAATTATTACCAGAAATAAATTTTTGAAGAAAAAAAAATATTACCAGCAATATATTTTTGATAAAAAAAACTATTACCAGCAATATATTTGTGAATATAAAGAAAAAAACATTACCAACAATATATTTTTGAAAAAATTATTATCAGCAATACGTTTTTGAGAAAAAAAATATTACCAGCAATACATGTTTTAAAATAATATTACCAGCTATACATTTTTGAGGGAAAAAATATTACCATAAATAGATTTTTGACAAAACAAAATATTACCAGAAAAAAAAAGTTGTCGGCATTAAATAACCCATTGACGTTGATATGGCGTAAAATACAACAAAACAATCTCTCTCTATCTATCTATGTTTGAATTGGACAATGTCCGACAATTTATTTTAAAGACATATATGATATGTTTAACGTTCTTTTTATAGATACAAGTATTTAAGCAAATGCTCTGTTTTATAATAAACAGTATTAAATAACATTTACCGGCGTGAATGTCCGAGATATTTTCATAGGAATCGAACCTGTACCCTAGACGGAACCGTCATTTCGCGTGACGTGCCTTAACCGTTCGGCCACGAAGAAGCGTCCGGTTAGCAAGGTCGATTTTACTATCTTTAAACTTAAATCTTCCATGAATCTCTTCTATTCATATCTGCTCTATATATATATTTGAAATGGCAATATAAGTTCACGGGGCTTCGCCAATTTCATTGACGCATTTGAAATAAAAATAAGTTTTTAAAATTACAACCTAATGATAATGTTGTTTCGATTGTCTCCTTTTACGTGGTATAAGCTTTCATAATGAAGACAAACATTGTCCTCCACAACTTTCTGTCTTTTGTTATACCTAAGTAACTTTTGATCATTTACCACCCCTTCATGTTGAGTCTTCTGCCATCCATTTGCTCAGACTTATTACTCCCTATATCCTCTCTTCTTTTGCCTTCACTACGCCCTGTTAAATGTTAACTGTTCCAACCCTTCTTTTCTCACTGTGCATCTCTGAATTTCAACCGACTTTATTCTGAATATAAGCGCCAGTTTTCTTGTACTTCATGTTTTCTTTAAAAACTTCCTCGTAACTCATACAGCATTACAAGATCCACCGGTAGAATGATATATCTGTGGCTTCAAGACTCTTTTTCATCTCTGAGGAGATCTACCATTATACACTGTCATATAAGTCAATACATACGAAATATTGGGTTGGTGCATAATTATCAAGCGTTTTTAAACAATATTTATTATGGAAAAAGGAAACAACAATTCAACAATAATCTTTTCAAATGAGTATGATTATCGGCACGCATTTTTAAAACCTGAAATTAAAATATTTTTATTAAAAAAAATAAACAAAACAATTTCTATTACAAATAACTCGCCTAAAATACGCCTGATAATTATGCACCAACCCAATACTTCAGTAAACATTAATGCAAAAAAATCTAAAAGACTGACCGTTCAAGATCAATGTCATTTGGCGATTAGATAAGAAAGACTGAATCAGTTAAACTAATTCGTCTAGAAATACCATAACCTTTCAAATTGGGAAGAAATGCAATTTGCCTAACCCCGTCAAATGCTTTTGAAATCTCCAAAGCAACAGTCATTCTTATCTGTAGCTTTCTAAAAGGGGTCTGAGACAAACTCCGATGCAATATCGCTTAAGCATTTTTTCCATTGACGTTCACCTTGTACAACACCCGAGCGCCACTCGAAGTAGATGGCTGCAGACAAGCGAGTATGTGACGAAGATTACGGTTAACCCTAGACATGAACAGGATAAGATTGTAATGATAGGAGAAGCATCGTCTTGAGAGTCGGTTCCACAAAGCAGCGGTTTATGGGAAGAAGCTGTTCGAGTGAAACTTATATCTCACCAATGGAATGGTTCGTTACAATGTGCGTTCCATGGCGTGTCTTAGCCGTGGGGATAGAATTGGTAGAACTAAGACATATATTTTCTATGGGAACTTTCCATGGAAATAGCGATAGAGCAGGGAGAAGCTTGCGACGATTCGTCTGTGAGAAAAGGCGTGTAGGGTGGGAAATAATTAGTCATCCACACGGATTCAAAGATTTGGGACTCTATCGAAACTGGAAAGTAAAAACTAGGCAACAAACTTCCATTTCCGGTCTGATCTGGCTCTTGCAAAAGTAGAGGAAAGTTGGAGGAGGCAGGTAATTACTGGAGCAGTACAGTGAAACGACCATTTTTTCCAGCATCTCTAGAGATGGACCTTATGTACGAATATCTGTAAAACGGAATCAAAAGACTTTACTTCCGTGAACTAAATAAATGGTTTTGTTTAAAATGTACATGAAATAAACGGCTACAATGCCAGACAACTGAAGAAGGCCTGGGGTTACAACGGCTGAAATGTTTTGAGTATAATAGCAATGATGAAACTGCTGCTTCGAATGATACAAAACAGATCTACTAATAGAATAGAAAACACCACGCTTTCATTTCTGAAATAAATATACTTATGAAGTTGGGGGGGGGTCTTTGCCAATAATATAGGAATTCATAGTTTGGATAAAAATGATCTTGAACAAGAAAAAATCAGCATTCTCTGCCAAATAATACTCAAGAAAAAACCTTCTGCATCAAAAATATGTTTTGCAATTGAAAGGAAAACAATGATAGCACCGACCCTGAATCCATTAACAAATTAGGATATGCAATTAGAAAACACAAAACACGTAAAATACATCGGTGTAGGGATCAGCTTTCACAAATTTAGTATAGAAAATAAGATAATTGAACGTAAATCAGGATGCGTTAGAGTTAACCTCACACAACAATGCGAACAATTACAAAAGCAAAACATCAACCTAAAATCTCGAGTCATGTTCTTAAATAGTCTCGTCAGATGGAGAATTTGATATGAATGACGTACATGGCGGCGAACTAGTTTAAAATATCTAAACTATCAACTGTATATAAACGCTTTCTCAGATTAATGCTTAAGAATGGCTACAAGCGAACGAGACATGTAGATCTTAGCGAGGACCATAACTGTTCGAATCCCGGGCACTGACGCCAGAGAATCGCAAACAAAGAACTATAGTAAATAAAAGAGTCCACATCTTTTGAGGACTTTCGACAACAGCAACAACAAAACGGATATCACATGTAACACGAAGAGAGAATAATGATATAATATCTTAAAGTTTCACATTACTTCACACTAAATGTCAGGAACAAAGCCATCCATCAATACTGTAAGGAGCAATAACAGCTACTGGATTTCGAGTAAGAAAAGTACTTAACGCAGGATTGACTCAATCAGAGCAGTCAACTAGTTAGCTGTTTGCCTGAAGCTACATTCTCTTCGGACGAACTGTTCTGAATTCAGATAAAAAATCTCAGTTCCCAGAAAAATATATATAAAACAAATTACTGTATTTGACAATATGGGAAAACAATATATATATATATATATATATATATATATATATATATATATATATATATATATATATATATATATATATACTAGCAGCATGGCCCAGCGTTGCCCGTGCTTGATTAAAAAATCGTACGACTCATACGGCAATCGCTATCACTTGACTTAAAATAACAATGTTAATGTTTAGTATAGAGCTTAGAAAAATTCGCAGTGTGAGATAGGCAAGAAGTTTGGGTTACACGTGAAATAGGCATAGTAAAGGCAGTACACTTCAACTTACAGTGAAAACTGTAACGTGGAGGTAAAATAGGTTGGACAAACGATTGAGTAAATGAATAACTTGCGACAGCATTTAACTGTCTAATAGCAAAACTGAACTACGAAAAAGTAGAAATAGGTATGGAACGCTAAGATGGACTGGGCTGCGCAGTAGAGGCAGCACGCGGAGATAAAATGGGTAATGCAAACGTTTAAGCAAATAGGTAGCAGGAAGTTGTCAATTAATCCAAGGACAGATGTGTTAATGGCGATCAAATCAAGACGTGAGTGCGGATGCAGCCGCGCTGAAGGTATTTAAAAGAAGCTTGACTTGTCATTGATTGAAGTAGCCTGGACAATGGATATGACTTAGACCAATGAATGAGCTAACAAAAATTCGCAGCGTTAGACCCATTATAACTATCATTACACCAAGTCTAATAAGTGTATATTAGGCAAATGTACCAAAATGAAATTTTTATTTAGCACTCACAGTGCTACAGTGCTAACCAGTGATTTAGACTGTAACTATACTGGATGTTATTTACGGTTTCTGGGAGAGAACGAATAATTTGGCGTGATCAGTAATTGACCAATATCAATATACAGAAGAACCTCCGTCACGATGATTTGTAACTTGGTGCTTTTACAAACTGTTTTTCTACCCACAAGGTTCGGGGAGGTTTTCTCACATTTTCCAACAATACAACACCCTAGATTTGTTTCCCCAAACACATATTATCAGAAACGTAGCCCCTTCACTAACTGACCATGATGAGATTCGAACAGGTGTTTCATGGAAGGAAAGCTAAGGTCCAAACTAGTCGGCGGTAGATAAATGAGGTATTTGTGTTACGATATTCTAAAACGCTAATATTCTCAACTGCTCTCTTTTTCGGATAATTTCACCGAATAAAAGGTCCGAGGGCCACTCTAGCTAGAGGCTTAGAGTGATATTGTAAGGGAGAAGTAAGATAGTATTATGAGGACGAGTAGGATAGATACCCTTTGACTCTGGACTTAAAGTGATGAAGATTGTAGATATCAGGGAAGCATTTTTTCGGGAGTTTTTTTTTTTTGCAGAATTTTTCTTTATGCTCCATTTTCTGCATTGTGCTTCCTGAATAAAAGATGGCGTTTTGTGCAGTGAAAAAAAAAGTCATTAATTTTTATTGCAACTGCTTCGAATTGTTCCGCCTATTAATATATATTACAATGTATAAGCTTTTGGAAACGCCAGTTACTTAACGTTACTCTCAGTCTATATGGACATTATACAAGAGAAGACAAAGACTAAACCATGACCAAGTAAAACGTTATACCAACTAGATGCAAACGTACCACAAAACGAATAATTTTTCCATATAAATATCTCTCTATTTAGCGGGGGGTCTCAGTGTGTTCTCGGCTAATGCAAAGAAACGAGGAGATGTATTAGTGCGGGTCTTCTGACCGATTCCCCCTGGAGCGGTCATAATAAAACCTTTCGTAGTCGGCACATAATAGATTCACTCAGATGCCGCGGACAATCTTCGTATGTTTTTGCAAGAACGCATTAAGCGAATGGAACTCTAACTGTGGTCCAGCAATTCATGTCCGGCGATGGATTACGGGTGGTTATTGGAAGACGAGAAGCATTTAATCTCTTCCTCGCCAACACAGCATCCGAAGAAGCCCTTTCAATTGTAAAAACCATTAGCAGAGAAAAGAACCAAACTGTGAAGGCATGTACTTAGCTTATTGTCTGCTTATAGAATTCTCTTGGAGCAGGTTCTTCCTCTAGTGGAATTGGTTATCGTATGATCGGCTCAACTTCTTTACTAAGGATAAAATTCTAAGTAATGATCAGGCCAAACACGGTACAAAGTTTTCTCATTGCATATTTTAATGCTTTGTATTAGATTACTTTCAATTTGTCTGTTTACAAGAAAGGAAAAAAGAATGACGCACACACATAGTACGAAAGCTGCACACACACACGCACAGATTATTTTATATTATATATTACATTTCAAACTAGTCACAACACATTACAACGCATCTAAACATATGGTTCTGTTGTTAAGATTTCGGCCTCTCGCGTGGTATGACGTCATAGAACTGCATCTTGAATTTACGACCTGCCTTCTGCTATTCCGTGACCGTTATTGTCGCATAGCAATTTTCTATATCAGACACAACAAAATATCTTCGATGGGGAATATCTTTGTAAAAATGTCCTTATAACCACTCTGAAGATGGCTCATATGAGCAGAAAGCTTGGATCAAGTACAAGCTTAATAAAAAGATATTCAAATGGTGGATAATTTTGTCTTTATTTTCATCCGAAACAATAGAACGCCTCATGATCAGACATTCATTGTGTTGTATTTAACAATATATATATATATATATATATATATATATATATATATATATATATATGGGGGGGGTGAAAAATGTAAACGGTGCGGGATAATATATATATATATATATATATATATATATATATATATATATATATATATATATGGGGGTGGAGTTTATAGACAAGCAAATATAGAGGCGAAAGACGGATAAAGACAGATTTACAGAAACTGTGATATCTTTGTTTTGTTTTCCATTGTTTTCCTTGTTTTTTACGGCTTATCAACATTTTGTCGCTTGTTTAAAGGCGGAACGTAGTTTGGATTGGAAGAATAATTCTTTTGTTTTGCGAGTGAATATTGCATTCTGTTTAATATCGTTTGGAGAATAACACTGATTTTTCTAGCTAGAAGTTCTACTATTTAACCCATAGCTGGAGGAATGAAATGGAGATGGAAACGATGATAATAGTGCTGTAACCTAGAAAGGTTTGCTGAATGAAGAAATAACGAAAACGGAGGTTGGAAATGAAATGCTAATCTTTATAACGTCAACAAACTTCAATACACTCTAGTGGTGCACTACTTAGACTGCATATCACGATATTTACCTACCTCCCCACGCGGTAGGGTGCGGCACAAGGCTAAATTTGGGAAAATGGGGAAATCCGAGCTCGGGGGCTCGTGCAAAAATTTCCCGTAGACCCTGGATACGCGGAATCGGGTGTCTGTCTATCTTCCAGGACGAGACTCCGCCCTTCGGCATACCCTCGTCCAGGTTCCCCTCTTCCCAAAGGCAGACATTTTGACACAGCAAGAGCTTCCCACGCCGCAAGCTTAGGCAGCATATTGTCCCCACTTACAATAGTCCACCGTATTTACGAGGATTGGCACACACCCATTACTGTTCATAGGTACGGCATATAACAGATAGATAGATAGATAGATAGATAGATAGATAGATAGATAGATAATGGTAATGGTAATATTAGCCGTTTCCTTATAAGGAAACATTCAGGATTTATTTATCGAGCATCCAATGTCACTGTGGTTTGGAAATTATACAACCTTTCTCTTGAAATAATTTTTCAGAAAATTAGGTTTCACAATTCCGGTAGCTGATAAAACTCTTTCTGGTATTGATAGGGATTACTTTCGTACCATTTTTTACTTTTGATCTAGTGTGAAATCTATAATTACATTATATCATTATTTTCTCTTCCAGTTTCATGTGATATTCATTTTAGCTGTTTGCTGACAGTCCTCAAGCCGTGTGATTTCTGTTATCTAATCTAGCTCTTTTTTTTTAATTCCGTAGCGACGGTCAACAATGTTTGAAGAGAGATGGTTGCCGTCAATATACACAGGCTTCACTCCCTCAAAGCCATTTTAACCATTGATCATAGAAAGCGGTTGTACATAACTGACAGTTTAGACATCGTCGAAGTGGTTTGGCGCTGTGCATGTCATTCAGAGGAAAATCGCGATCTGAGGAGACTATCTTAGAATAGCACTCGAATTTTCAGGTTACAGTTTTTAAGCAATTTTACGGATAGCTATCTATCTTGCTAGATAGACAGAAGTTATAAACACATCTAAAAACACATCTAAAAAACACATCTAAAACAGAGTAAATGTTGATTATAACATGTTGCTATGATCAACATTTGCAGCTCATCTTTCTTTCGATTTTATTAATGTGTCGAATTAAGTGCGTTGACAAGGAAGGCGTGTATGCTGAATAATAAATATTTATCAGCAGTACACGAACTTTATATACTTCAGGCTATTTGCAAGTAATCTATAAATATAAAAGTGGACATCGAAGTCAACAGCGTGCGATAACAGTATGTTTCATGGTCCGACATTCGTGTTTAAGTATTAAACAGACTGCTGGGTGTTGACTTCATTGTCCAATTTTATATTTACATACTCTCTATCTCTGATATTGAAAAACTTAAGCCATAAATATAGCATACCTTAAAACTATATTTCTATAATGTAAATTATATATATATATATATATATATATATATATATATATATATATATATATATTTCACAGACAGTACTGTTTCGCTGTATCACAGCTCCTCGGTGCGACTAGACTTACGAATGCCTCAAGCCAGGATTGAAACACAACTAATTTCTTCTTGTTCAAGTACTTTCGACTAGTTGATGTCAGAGGCAGAGACAATTTTGTCCGGTTCTTTCACGGGATTTCCGAACGCTGGTATTCTAGTTAATTTAAAATGACGTCATGCACAAAACGTTTATACGGAGCTAGACCGCACCATAGAAGAATGTATCATATAAACAAACGCATTATTATTATTATTATTATTATTATTATTATTATTATTATTATTTCTTTGGATTATTCTTGTACACACATTTTCATTCAGGTCACAACCAGATACTTAGATTAGAAAGGGATTCATGACATTTTACACTGATCACTTTTTGCAAAATCAAAAAAGAACTAAGATCACACACGTTTTACATTGATAAAGCTTTTCGTAATATGTGAGCTGTAATTGCAAATACTATTTTTGGATTTCTTTAAGTCATGGGGTTCCTTCAATGAGTTTATCGGACCTTTTTCCAATAAATCCAAGGGCTTCAATTACAACTAGAATTATTAATGTCTTCATGTACCACATTTTTGAGATTTCCATTTCAAGACCCGTGTATTTTAATAGTTTTGAAGATCTTCAAAGAATACATTGTAATCTGCAGGGACTGCCATGGCGATAACAAGGCACATTCTGTTCTTGTCGACTTCGATAACGACACCTGGGCGATTAGATTTGATTGTTCTCTCTGCGTGTATTGTAATGTTCCTTAAAGTTGTAAAAGGTCCTGTCTCTGTAACCGGATCTGGGTGATGTTCGTGCCAGTTCATTTCAGTCTCCTTCCCGTAAAAGTTACAGATTTTCCATTGCAGGTTTTAGCCCACTCTGTAATGCCGAGTTTTATATTCAATTCGTGCTAACACAGTGCAACCTGATACAAGATGGTCAATACTTTCCTGATATTTATCACAGAATATACATTTCGCGTCAACATAGTTTTTCAGTATGAGTGTTTAGTAATTTCTCGTTATGAAACATTGTTCTTTTGCAGCAAGATTAAAACTTTCGCTTTCAGCTTTTAACTTTGCACTATGTAAACACTGAAGGGTACGGGGTTCGTCTACATCGGCTTGTTTGGTATGGTTGGTGTATTGACAAGGAATAGGTTTATCTTGCCATCGTCTCTGCATTTGGTACATAGTATTTGTTCTTGCTTTCTTTTTCAGGTTCTTTGCTGTTGCAGTAGGTGTATTATTGTTTATTTGCACTTCTCCCATTTCCATTTTGAATGATTTGGGCTTACTTTATTGCTGAATAATGTTTCTTATTTAATTCATGTTGCTTGATACAAATCACCACCCAGTCTTCTGTAGTCTCCAGGTATCATTAAAGACCGAGTGTTGTATTTTTAAGACAGTTCTAGTTGAACTAATCTTCTTCCTCCTTTGATTATGGACACACGGAGACGATCAGCATCAGTCTTAGAATGATGCATGAGGTAGCAAATGAGAAGCTTTCTCGTTTTGACATCCATTATCTTAATGTCAGCTATGGTCCAATTAAGGATGTTGAAACTATATTGTACCACGGGTACAGCGGAAGTGTTTCTGGCTGATATTCTGTTTCGTGAATTCAGCTCGGTATTTAACACCAGACGCACACGATTCTTTTCTTACCTTTTCCTTCATTTGTCTATGCTGTATTCCATCTCCTTCGCTGACTCCTACATATTTATAGGCTTCTTCCTGTTCCAGTTTCCTAAACTTTGCGACAAAATCGAGATCTATTGAGTGTGTTTCTGTAATGTTACTTTTTCACATTTATCTAATCCGAAATCCATACCGATGTCATATAAGACTAAATAATAAGCTGAGAGTTCAATAACAAAGTCGACAAAAATTATGTATAATATACTACAAGAAAGTTATAATTTTTTTCAATAATTTCACCGCAAGCAAGTCATTAAGGCTACTAAGATGTAAGAGTTTACTGAGTGTAAGAGAATATGAGAAAACATACTATTAAGAAGAGAAGTGAATAAAAGAACAATAATTAAAATAATTAAATAAAATGTCTTAAATAAAATAATTAAGAAGTCAGAAGATAACGATTGACATTGCATTTCCTTTTTCAAAGATTTAATTTTAAACTGGAAGCAAGAAGCCAGATTTCCAACAGGGAGAATAGCGATAGAAGAAACTGTTAACTTAGAGCTTACGGTTACATCTTGCAATTTCAACTGTAAAATGATGCGACCTTGCCGCCAACCAAGTACTGCGCTAAAATTCATAATGTCTAGGTAGCATAGTGGTTAGTTCATCCAAATAATTACCATGAAAATATTTACAAAAAAAAGCAGCGGGAACTACGTTATGGTGGTTGGAAAGTGACTGAAGCCGACATAGGACCAGCTACATTGCAGATTCTATTAGGAATTTTATCAAGAATTTCTAAACATTTTGCAGGTACTCTAGACAAGATGTAGCAGAAATATTCAAAGAAAGGACGAACTGTAGGAATGGAAGATAGATTCTGGTGAGAAATACTGTCTACCCGGAACACAGTGAACCAACTACCCTTCAAAGATATTAAACTAGCTGTAACTGTGTTAATTACACATAGTTTTTATAACACTGGTTGTTAGATTCAATTATGAACGTAAGTCATGATTAACGTCACAGATAAATTACTTATACGCACTTCTTTGCAATTTTAATTACTCACGTGGAAATGCTTTTCGCGGGGAGTTCTTAAACGCTAGGTGGAGCAGAAGAGGGTTTTCGAAAGATAGATTCTGTCTTTTCTTTTTATACGCCGTGTTAATTTAGGATTTAGGCAATCATGGCTCTCCACTTTATCCCTTGCAGCACTCAACAAGTTTCTTCCCTCTGCTTCCTTCCCAGACTACGTTCTGTTATCCACTTGCTTGAGCCCGCCACGTATGTCACGCATTGTTTTCCATTGACTCTCTTTCCCTCTATTCGACCCGTGAGTATCAGATTCTCCATGCCCTTCTTCTTCATTATGTGCCCCAGAAACTTCAGTTGCCTCTTCCTGGTGTTAAGTATAAGCCTCCGCCTTGTTTGTATCCTCTCTAAGACCTCATCGTTGCTCACATACTCGGTCCATGATATCCTTAGCATCCTTCTGTAGAAGCACATATCTGTCACCTCGAGTCTCTTCTTCATCTTTGAGGAAATCGTCCAACATTCGCTGCCTTAAAAAAGGACTGATGTCACGTAAAAGCTCAGTATCCTTTTCTTTGTTGCTAAAGAAATCCTCCTGTCTAGCAATACTCTGCCCAGCTTTTAGAACGTGTCCTTGGTCATCCCAATACGGCTACAGAATTCAGTGTTGAGCATACTGTCTTCTGTCAAGACGCTTCCCTGATTTTTAAACCTCCGCGTCTGCTTGATTCTAGTGTTCCTGACCTGCAAATCGCATTTTGGGCTCATCCTTTTACTGATAACCATGGATTCTGTCTTCTTGTAGTTTATGCTTAGTCCCTTCTTTTCACTCTCCGTCGCTACCTTCTGTAGGAGGTTTTGTAATTTCTTTTTCCGTGTTTGCTATCAGTACTGTGTCATCTGCGTATCTTATGTTGTTAAGATTGTGGCTGCCAATGCTAAATCCCGGTATGGTTTCCAATTCTCTCAGAATTGCCTCGCTGTATAGGTTGAATAGGTCGCGTGAGAAGCTGCATCCTTGCCTTACGCCCCTTTCTATTTTTGTATTATTCACTTATCCGAAATATTTACAACGACAGCTTATACTTCTATACATCCATTTCCGATATATAGTCAATGAAAATACACCCATTATATACTACAGGAGTAAATGTTTTAATAATGTCTGCAAGAAATGATAATAACGTTTTCATTAGTGGTGAACATTCATCGAGTTTTAGTCAAATTCAGGGCAAAATCGCAACTACAACAATGCATTTTCATTTGCGTTCGTTGGTGCTAAGATAAATATCACACTTGGTATAGGAACATATTTTTTCATAATGCAGGGGCAAACTTATCATTATACAGTCAATCTTCATCCTGTAACAGAATAAAACCACTCCCTGGTAAATTAAATTCGAATAAATTTAAATACGACTCGACTAAATTTTTTAAACGAATCTGTTAAAAATTAAATTAAATAACAAATAAATTCAGATATGCAATTACAATTTTAAACAAACAAATAAGATCAATCAGAATTAAATTTAGATATCGAATCAAATAAAACCTTTGAAAAAAACATTTTTATAAGAGATTTTAACGTCAATTTCAGTTTTCGTCTCTAGTGGAATTGATATGGTTTAATTAAACTTTAGTTAAAAGAAAGGGCAAGGAAAATCGTCCATCAATGGTTACAGGCGTTTAGTTACAAGTTAGGTATATTTCAAGCCTATATGTATACAGAGTGTTGCTTATTCGATATATTGCATGATTATGGTTCCCGTGTACACTTTAAAGTCCGACTTTACACGGATAAAATACTCAAAAAAGGGACTTGTTTCTAGGTACGTTCGGAAAGGTAAACAAATTAAGTATATATTATACTATACTATATAATATACTATAATATATAGAAAATATACGCGGACGTAGTGCTTTGAATAACGTGTGTCAAACAGGCGGCCCGCGGGCCGCATGCAGCCTTTGACATGCATCGTCGCGGCCCTCACAAAGGTTTCTATAGCCGTAGTATATCGATAATTTTGTCTGGCAATACAAATTATTAAATCCAGTGAGATTTTTTTCAGTTGGTATGATTAGATTGCTTATTCTATCTCAATGTTGTTGGGTTTTTTTTTCGAATGTCAGCGACTATTTTTAACTTCCGGTTCATCATGCAATCATCATTGACAACAAAATAAGAACAAATGTATAGCGTAAACGTTCGTAATTTTGTAATATTTTGCCTTAAAAATGTCGAATCCTATTGCATCTCGTAAAAAGATAAAATTATGTAAAAAAGGACGTTTGTTTCAAGAAAAGTGGGAATTACAGTACTTTTGTACCACTGTTAATGGAAAGATAAACAGATTGAACTACTGAAAATACAGACTGATTCAACACGCAACGGAAAGTACCTAGAAGTAGGGGTAACCAAAATGTTCATACCTCCCTCAGCCATTTAAAAACTTCAGAAAGTTTGCCACAAACATTATGGCGATGTTTGGTTCCACATATATCTGTGAGCAGTTATTTTCGTTAATGAAGGCTACAAAAATGTCTCACAGAACCAAATTGGCTGATGAACAGTTTTCATATTTGATCAAAGTGGGATCTACACGGATATTACAACCTGATATATCGAGAATAGTTTGTCTAAAGCGATGTCAATCAGGACAACATAAAAATGATAAAATTGTACTACCTTGTATTGTCAGTATTTTGTATTTAAAGTTTAGTTACCACTAGCTGTGATTAATATAAGATTGTAAGCAGGTGCAGACCTCTAGACTGCAGATATGGTCGATGCGCCCTCCATATGCCCTGAGTTTGACTTGCCCGTTTTAAATATTTTCTATGCGCAAAATAGCCCCAGATCAGGTTAATTCGTGACCGTAAAATCGACGAGTTGTCTATTTCTGTCGGGTATTTCAGGAGTTTAGGGTTCTGCTGTTTAGAATAGAAATTCATAGCAAATTCATACGCCGGGAAGTATCCGGCCTCTAAAATTCATTTCTAACACTGATACGATTACATATTCGATATATTTCATTGTTAGAGGTTCCTAGAATCCGATGAGACCAAAGTTTATATGACGAAACGCTTAAGAAGTTTGTTTTTGAAGCGTCTGACAAAAATTTACAAAGACAATATAGATTGTATAAGATAGGTACCTCTACGAACTTCGAACGAAATAATCGTAAAACGCATTTTACATAGTTTAAAGGCCTTCTTTGAACTTAAATTGCGGTTCTGTTTGAAATATAATGGCCTGAAGCTAATCCGAATTTAAAAATAATAATTTCCGTATGTAAATAATGTTTTAGGCATTTTTTAAACATTGCTACGTTTTTTCGTCACTTATCTACTTGTCGAGCCGCCATTGTATACGAAAAATGCAAACGACAAATGTAAATTTTCTTTAAAATTCAATATTTGCCCTAGAGATGTGTTTCAAAGTCTAGTAGTAAACTCAAATTTTAATTAACTAAATTTTCTAAAAGGAATGCTTACCTTTTACTTGAAACGGAATGAAAATAACGTTTTATTTTACACACGGTAACCCGTGATGTCAAAGGACAAAAAATACCTTCCTCGGACATTTAAAAACTTCAGAAATCTTGCCACAAAGATTATGGCGATGTCTGGTTCCACATATATCTGTGAGCAGATATTTTAGTTAATGAAGGCCACTGAAATACTGTAATTCTACCACTCCCTGAAAAACGCCCGATAATGTCATAAATACAATCTAAAGAAATACGGAAGACCAGCAGTACAATAATCAAGAATTTGTTTATTTGTTTAAAAATACATTTTCTTTAACCAATACTTTAAGATCATATTTTTTTATTGTACCCCTTTCTTTGTAATCCTCTGCCTCCAGTGGTTTCCGGGCCTTGAACAAAGCGAACCTCACTGTAAAAAAAAAAAAAAACTGTTTTTATATAAAATGATAAATCTTAAGTATCTCTTCCTGTCATTACGTGATATATACTCGCGAATTATATATTTAATAGATTTTTCATTTAAGTTTATTGTTAGTGTATATCTAGTTATAATAGAATTAATGAAGTTCATGAAGTTAGAGGTTAATGGTGTTTTTATTTTTGTTTATATTAGAAGGGCTGTTTTAGATAAGTTTTTCAAAAATGATTTAAAGCAATTTCAAATTTCTAAGATTATTTGATAATCTACGACATGGTTGGGGAAATTATTTTTGATGTGTGTCTTTTTATCTTGTGTAATACTTTATGAAATTATATGTGCGAAAAATATACTTTCAATTGGTGAAATATATTTATATAAATATTGCTAACAAGCATCAAATTCAAGGTTAAAATAAACAAATGACAATTCAAACATCAACAACTTTTACTATGTCATCAGTTCCCGACTTGGTATTTATTCTGATGCGACAACTATCTACTGTCTCCAAATGGTTGTTTACTGGGGCAAGAAATAGCTTATAAATTTTAACGACTCCAAAATGAAACCTATCCTTTAATCAGCATAAGGAACCATTTTGCCTTCCATCAGCATGTCTGAGGATAACCTCCAGATAAACAACTGATTGCGACATTTTAATGTCACCCTTTCTACTGACATGAAGTGTAGGTATTATATTGAATCAATTTCTAATTATTCTGCTATGAATTCTTCTCGTCAGAATCCATCTCGCACATTTATAAATCTACCATTCGTCCATACTTTGAATATTGCTGCCCTATCTGGTCTAGTGCTCCGGCTATATATCTGGAGATTCTCAACTAAATCCCAAGAAGATTCTGCTATATTATCTGTCTAGACCTGGCATTTCGTACTTCTAATGATCTATCGTCATTCGTAAACTCGGCAGCATGAATCTAATTGTTCTACTGGCTACTAATTGGCTACCAGGTCCCACCGTTTTACTGCTGATATTGGCTATAAGGAACCGTAACCTGTGGAACGTTCTTCCCATTACTTGTATCCCTGCCACCTGTCATTAACAAAAGTAAAATGCAACGTCAATCGCCATCTTTTTCTTCATGAATCCTGTAATGTTATTGTTCTTTCTCCTCACTAAAGCTTCCTCATTTTCTTCCACTCCCAGTAACACCTTGCGTCATAAAAGCATTATCCTCTAACCTGGGTATTAAAAAACACGATGTCATGTAGCGAAAATATGTTATTAATTGTTACTCTAATTGCTATTGAGATTCCAAATCTTAATGTCTATTGCAGTGTATAAATGGTTAAAAATGCCAATGAGATAATGTTTCACACTACATGGATATTATACAAGACACATAGATGATGACGCAGTAAAACATTATATCAACGAGATCCAAACGGATCAGAAGCATTATATAAAACAGATTAAAATGGATCACACATATTATATCAACCAGAGTCAAACGGATCAGAAGCATTATATCAATCAGAATCCAACAGATTACAAACATCAACCAGATTCAAAAGAATCGCAAACATTATATAAGCCAGATTCAAAGAGATCACACACATTAGATCTACCAGATTAAAATGGACCAAAATATTGTATCAACCAGATTCAAACGAATTGCAATCATTATAAACCACATTCAAACGGATAGCATAAATATCACCCAGATTCAGACAGACCACAAAATTATCAACCAGACGGATCACTAACATATCAACGAGATTCAAGTGGACCACAAACATTATATCAACGAGATTCAAGTGGACCATAAACATTATAGCAACGAAATTCAAACCGATCACAAACATTATAACAACGAAATTCAAATGGATCACAAATATAGCAACCCTATTCAAACGGATCAAAAATATATAAACCAAATCCAAACGGACCAGAAACACATTAACCAGATTCAAACTGATCACAAATGCAATGACTTTTCAAAATTCTTTAATGCTGATTTTATTTTCATGTAGATGACATGGTTGTCGAAACTGTCGTTGTAACAATTTATACAAATAATTAAATAGCAAAGTTAATATGATTAATGGGGAAATCACTTCGCTAACAGGACTTATTGAGACATTAACTTACTATCAATTCCTTAAGTAATAAGATCCTTATAGTGGAAATTGTCGAAAGTACTTGGCATGTGTCTTCCATCTGACAACTCGAATATAAGGATCTTATTACCGAGGGAATTTATAGTAAATTAATATCTAATTAAGTCCTGTTAGCGAATTAATATCACATTAATATTGCTATTTAATTATTTGTATATAATTTGTCTTTATAATATATATATATATGTATATATATATATATATATATATATATATATGTATATGATGGGATAAAAGAACAAGTAGGAAACAGATCTTAATCTAACATGTTTCACTTTATTAAAGATTAGTCAGAGATCAAGATAGAAATGATAAAAATGGTAAAAAGCAAAGAGACACAGATTAATGGTATGCTGTGTTTGGTTATTTCTTATTGGTTAGACACGTGTCACGTGTAATGAAGAAAGCGATAAAATTCAAATATGTATGATAAACATTCTGGACGATAAAGTCTGTAAAAGTTATTGAGACGCAGCAGGATGTTTTGAAAAAATTTGTTTTTGTTTGATTTTTTATTAAAGCATAACTCGTATGTATATATTGTCATTGATTTTTATGTATTAGGAAAAGTTAAGTTAGATTCATGATTAATGAATCTGTAGAAAAATGGTGATGTAATGCAGTTTTATAAACGTGTTAATAGTTGCTAGTATTGCTATAAATATGTTTTCATAATATTTTCTCTGTAAAGAATTCTGTTCTTTTTTTTAATAAGCCTTGGTGAAATTAAAGTTATGTCCCACATTGTTGCGGTTAAGACGAGAGAATTTGAATGTTTATCTAATCGCAAGTCTTTTTTGTGTTCCTGAATGCGGGGTTTTTAGATTTTGTGATGTCTCCCAAATTCTACATGTTATTGCAATGTAGACATTTGATTTGGTTAATTCATTTGCGAGTTTAGTGTTGGAGGGTAGGGCTATGAATACTGTATAATTTTTGTTGAAAAGTTTTTTTGGGGGGTGGGGGGCTTTATGGATTTTGTGAATCCGTTTTCTGCGTTTAAGATCAAATGGTATGAGTAGTGTAGAAATTTGAATGTGTTCTCAATATAATCCTTTTCTTGACTAATATATTCACGACTACAGGGCTCTAAGGTAAAATCTTATAATTATTGTAGATTTTGGGTGTGAATAGAAATTGAAAAGTCATTTTTGTTAGTTGGTTTTCGGTAGACTTTAAAATTTAATTTATTAACGGTACTTATTAAAACGATATCGAGGAAATCTATTGAGTTATTTGTTTCAAATTCGTGTGTGAATTCGATGTTTGGTTCATCCTTATTGAGCTTAGCTATTATGTTTAAAAGGTTCGTGTCTTGGGGATAAAATAAAAGGACGTCATCTATATATCTTCAGTAAGTAAAGCTGTTAGATATGATATGTCTAAATGAAGACGATTCTAAACATTCTAGAAAGCGGCAAGTGAGAATATCACTAGTAGTAGACCCCATGGGTAAACCGAATTAATGTTTGTAGAAAATGTTTTTGAAAGAAAAGAAATAGTGGTTAGTGATTAATTTATATATATATATATATATATATATATATATATATATATATATATATATATATATATATATATATATGTATGTATATATATATATATATATATATATGTGTGTGTGTGTGTGTGTGTGTGTATGTGTATAAGACATATATATATATATATTTATATATATATATATATATATATATATGTGTGTGTGTATGTGTATAAGCAATATATATATATATATATATATATATATATATATATATATATATATATATATATATATATATATATATATATATGCCAGCAGCATACGGACAGGTTCTCTGCCTGATGCCGGGTTTCGATCCTAGATATAGGCAACCGGACGTCTAGCCATACTGATGAGCTGTGGATGACAATATATATATATATATATATATATATATATATATATATATATATACATATACACGCACAAATTATTTGCATTATTCTGACTATTGTCCTCATCTTTGTCGCTATATTTATTACAACGTTTCAGCCGTTGTCCGCTCCGGCCTCTTCAGTTCTTTGGAATGTCGAACGGGACCCTTTATTTCGCTCACTGGGATAGACTGTTCTAGTTCCACGTTCCATGTTTAATGGAATTCAGTTATCAGTTATCTCCTGTTAATTTCCCTCTGAACGTTATCCACTGCCTTAGCCGGGTATTGAACCTACTCTGTTTGGGTCCTGTCACTGTATCTAACAAACGTCTTAATCCACTGTGTCATGTGTCCTTAAAGAAGTAATTACTTACATTATTGACATTGTTCAGACTGTTGTCCTTATCTTTATTGCCATATTTACAACGTTTCGGCTGTTTATGCTACGGCCTTCTTAAGGTGATTGGAATTTCGTAATGAACACTTTATTTCATCCACCAGAGTAGATTGTTGTAGTTCCACGTGCCGTGCTTCTTCAGAATATCTCAGTTATCTCCAAGTTTTTTGTTCAGCACTACAGTAGCCAGTATTAAACTCACAACTTTATGGGTCAAGTCACTGGATTCAACCAACGTGTTTATCCACTTGGTCATACCACAAGAATTCCTGGCGAAATCAGTTGACGTGAATCCTAGGCAGCTCCAGAATCTGGTAGCAAAATCTGATGCTCATATTAAATTTTAAATAAATCCTCATTCTAAAAGTTTTCTTCTCATATCTCTTTCTTGTGAAAAAAAATGATAGGTAATGAATAAATTATAAGTATTTTAAAATAGGAAGTTATTTTTCACTTACCCAGTATATGTGCACAACGATTAAAAGAGTCGTGAGAGAAAAATACTACCAAAGAATCAAAAATATAGATCACAGACAGATTACATTATGGCCTAAAGGAAAGCCTGATTAGAATTAATATACATAGACTCCGGTTTTTTTTAAACAGTTATTACGGCATACTTATTTCTATGTTGTATAAAGTTATATGGACTTATAACTGAAAAATCTCTTAAGGAAGCTTCAAATGCTACTTTTTCTGTAATTCCTTGCTCCAGACAAAGATGAATTAAGCAAGTGAATAATGCGACCTTTCAGAGTCGTAATTAGATCTATCTTCTTCATCAGTTAATAATTTCCGGTAAATCTGACCTCTGTTTTAACAAATATACAAAGTTCGGATACAAAATTTGATACTGAAATTAGAGTTGGGAAAGGAATTAAGCTAATTGATTTGTTAATAGCAAAAGAATTATCTATTCTGACATTCTTATATTCTCAATTCGCCACCATCATCTTCTTTTAAGACAGCCGTCCGCGAAGTGGCTGGACACAAAGACGGCTTCATATTCATTCCCGTATATTTTGCGCCGATTTGAAAATAAAAATTGAAATGTTGTTGTTAATTATTTTATTCTGTCTATCCAGGTTTGACGTAAAGATATACACAATTTATCACATAATACCAATGCGTGTGATAACCGAATTGATAAAAGCGAATGATCTGACAATAATGAAAGCTAAGGTAACAGTGAATAAATGCACCTAATAAACACATGTTAACGTATCGCCCAAAATGAGATGGTAACTGTATTTTATTAAGGAAAGAGTATCTACAAAACCAGCTTGCAGTGTTACAAGATACATTATTAGGAAATTTAAATAAAATCAATTAATATGCTTATCTTAAAAATTATGCAATAATTTATCTGTCTTCTGTCATAAAGTATATATATATAATATATAAATATATATATATATATATAGTTTATATATATATATATATATATATATATATATATATATATATATATATATATGTGTGTGTGTGTGTGTGTGTGTGTGTGTGTCTCTGTGTGTGTCATTAACGCTAAAGATCTCAAGGAATGGCATCGCTTCCATCTTCTAATGAGGACAGCAAGCGCGGATGTGACTTTTGTCGTGTTACATTTTCTTTTCGCAAATAGTTGTTTCATATATATATATATATATGGGGGTGCGCGTTGAATGTGTGTTATGATATAATTATTATATACGCATATATATATATAATTATATATCTACATATCTATGTATATGCACACACATATGTGCGGGTTTGCGTGTCTGTCTGTATATATATATATATATATATATATATTCATGTATAATAATTATCAATAAAACACACGCGCAAACGTACACACACTCATATATATATATATATATATATATATATATATATATATATATATATATATATATACATATATGTATGTATGTATTTGTTAAATATTAAAATATCATGGTCCATTTAATGGTGACAGTTGATTTTCTTGGGAGTTTAAAGTAATAAATATAGGATATATGTTATTCTGCTTTCACAGTTGAATGCATGGTAGATGATACTCGATTTTTGTGCATATATACGTTAAGAAATTAAATCTATCTTTTTCCATATCTACACACATAAATAAATATATATATATATCTTTGCCCATATCTATCTATCTGTGTCCATATCTTTGTGTGCATTTTCATGTTTATCTGCATAAATGTGGTCATATCTCTCTCTCTCTTTATATATATATATACACACACACACACACACACACACACACACACACACACACACACATATATATATATATATATATATATATATATATAATATCAGCGTTCGTATCTGTCTATGTACCTATGAGTTATCTATCCACCTATTTATGTATATATATCTATATTGGTATATATATAATTTTTCTTTTCTATTCTAATATGACCATATGTATCTCTTTCACTCTCTCTCCCTCTCTCTCTAAATATATATATATATATGTATATATATATATATATATATATATATATATATATATATATATATATATATATATATATATATATCAGCGTTCGTATATGTCTATGTACCTTACAGTAGTATTATCATATATGTACCTATATATAATTTTTCTTATCTGTCTATTTTAATGTGACCATGTATCTCATTCACTCTCTTTCTCTCTCTCTCTCTATATATATGTATATATATAAATATACATATATATATATATATATATATATATATATATATATATATATATATATATATATCCGTCTATTACACATTTAATAGTCCTACTCAGTTGATATTCCATATTCTATTTCCTAAGCTCCTTTCTGTTAACCTTATTTTCGAAAAGGCTTCGCATGCTAAAACATTTTATTACCAGAATCTGATGCAACATTAGAATCTAAAGTGTTGCCATATGAATCCTACACATGATATAACTGATTACATTAACAGTTAATATGTTTGCATTTAGTTTGTTTTTTGTGTGTATGTGTGTGTGTGTGTGTGTGTGTCTGTGTTTGTGTGTGTGTGTGTCTGTGTGAAAGTGAGAGATTTTACAATTGTTAAATAATTATCACAAGACCCAGCGGCTAAATTTGAACTCGGTTCTCTTCTGTTGATCTTCGAGTTGTGATGAAAAGTAACTTAAAATAAACGAAATTCTATTAAATCAACAACAACAACAACAACAATAATAATAATAATAATAATAATAGTAATAATAATAATAATAATCAATGCTTAATCTACAAAAAAGTGCCTTTCTTATTTAATATAATAGGGTAGATTTTCTTTCTCTATCTATCTCTCTCTCTATATATATATATATATATCTATAAATATATATATATACTTCCTAAAAGAAAATAATGTGTATATAAAATAAGATACACTTTTACAAAAACATACAATACTAGGAAGCAAAAAGGGTTTGTTTTGTTTTAGTTTCTTAATAACTGTAGAGATCTAAAAGATTTTTTTTTTTAAATAGCGGGGATATAACATTAGAATATTTTTGGAGGCATATTTCTGAAATAAAGGTTTATGGTCTGGAAATTAGTAGAATGAAGAGACAGACAAAAAAAAAACAAATAATTTGTTTCGTTATTTTTTTAAATTTAATAACGTCAAGATACTAATGAGATCCCAAGGCAAATTCACTTTCTTTAGTGCACGAAGACATAGATTATATCGACGCTGCACAGAGGCGCATGCGCACACACGTATGAGTCAAAACCAAGCAAAAACTCTTCTCACAGATCTACAGCCATATTTATGTAAATTATCACACTAATATGTTTTACAGAAATTACATTTGCATGTAATTTACAAGCACATATACCTGGGTGGATCAATAAATCATTAAGCTGGTATAGGAGTCATAATTCGTATTATGATTGATGTTTTCACACTATTTTGTTCCAGCTACGTGATTAATATTTAGCACTGAATCAAGTGCATTGACAAAGAAGGAAACTATGTTAGAAAATAAATATTTCTTGTTTAAAGTAAATTCCTTTTTTTTAACCTTTTGCTACACACGCAACGTACACACACACACACGTACGTACCGTACTCGCACTTACACGCACGCACACACACACACACAGACAGATATATATATATATATATATATATATATATATATATATATATAAAAGTAAACATTGAAGTCAAATCTAAGAAGCGACAGGCTGTTTCATGCTAGACGCAATCGTCAGGTGGCCTGACGATTGCATCTAGGATGAAACAGACTGTCGCCTCTAAGTGTTGACTTCAATGTTCACTTTTATATTTACACATGTTCTATCTCTGATATTGAACACTTTATCCCATAAATATAGCACACCTTAAGAGAATATTTCTTCATATATACATATATATATATATATATATATATATATATATATATATATATATATATATATATAGATAGATATATATATATATACGGATTGAAATATAAAAGGAACACTGAAAACAGCTAAAAGGACAGCCATTCTCATATATATATATATATATATATATATATATATATATATATATATGGTATTCTGTGAGTGTGTCTTTGTGTTTGTCAACTTGTTACCTCATCATGAGCAAACCGTTCTTCCGATTGGCAGGAGAATTCACACACAGATCGGTAATTTACGGCATTCGTACTTGACGTCTTTTGATTTTTCGATTGTTCCTCCGATTTTGGAAAAAATCGATAAAACCGATAGGGGGTAGTATATTGATTCGAAAAAAATTCATCAGTTTTTCAGTGATAGTTTTCACAAATTACAAGTGATATCCACCAAACTCACGTTGAGCAATCCCCTTACTTATAGTTTTGAGGTGGTGTTCTTTTTTTATTTTAAAATTGATATCAGTTACCGGAAAAAATCGATAAAATCGATCACTTTGGGACATCCGATTCAAATTCAATGTAGCAGATTTTTGGCTCTGTTTTTCGCAAACTGCAAAGAATTTTCACGAAAATCATGTTGAGCATTAGTTTTATCAACAGTTATTAGTTGCTAACCTTTTTCTTCAATATCGGTATCAATTATCGGAAAAATCGATAATATCATGTCACTTTTGACTTCCAATTCAAATCCAGTCAAGCTGATTTGGGGCTATATTTTTCTCAAATGGCGAAGGATTTCCACCAAAATTACGTTGAGCATTGTTTTTATCAACAGTTATGGAGTGATGACATTCATTTTTAATATCGATATCAATTACTGGAAAAAAATCGATACAATCGGTCACTTTGGGACATCCAATTCAAGTCCAGATTTTTGGCTATAGTTTTCGCAAATGGCAAAGAATTTTCAGCAAAATTCCCGTTGAGCATAGTATTTACCGACAGTATTGAGGTGGTGACTTTCGTTTTCAGTATCGGTTTCAATTATCGGATAAAAATTCATGAAATCAAACTCCTTTTGACTTCCCATTCAAATCGAGTTTACCTGAATTTGGCGAAGTTTTTCGTACCTTGCTTGGGATTTTGATTAACTTTATCGGCTTTAGTCGTGACAATTAAAAACTTTTGCCCTGTGAGCTCCTTTGTGAGCAACTAATACCCGATCGAAGTCGATACAATCATGTCTTCATCGGAATTTGCGAATACACCAATCAAATGTATGTTCAACTGAGACGTCTACACTAGAGACTCTACAGCTGATTGTTATTCACACATGCGTGACCATGCTTCACATAGCGGTATCTCATTGGCTGAGTGCAGTATGCGATCGCTGATTGGTGTTCGAGACCCTAGGACGCTCGCTGATTGCCACAACCGATTGGCCAGTAATATTTCTCATTTGGACCTGCTGTACACAGATGTGGGACGGAGGTCTCACTTCTGCTCCTGTTACGCCGTCATCCGGTTGATACGATAGGCTCCTTCAACTGATCATTTCTCCTACCGCAAGTTGTTTCTTACGTTTTTGTTTTCCGTTGGTCTGTTTAACTACATTTTTTCAACTACCATAAACAATTTATTCAGCTGTTTTACTTAAATAGCTGGCTTCCCGATTCTGGCTCACGCTTTGCGATACTAAGTTAGACTTTGTACAACTGCAATTGAGCAACCTTAATCAACCACAACTAGCATCACTTTTCCCCATGCCGCCAAAAAGAAGGGTACGTCTTAGCCTTCGGTCTGCAAGAGCATCCGCTATGAGGGCAAGAAGGGCCTGCGAGTCCCAGGAGCAGACTACAATGTAACTATCACAGGTCGCTCAACGCAGCGCCCTCTACAGGACTCGCAGTCACAAGAGGAGCGTGCTTGGCTGGGAAAGCTGCCTACAGAGCTTCGTTGCGATCAAGGCTCAAGAATGCACAACGGTCGGGAATGAACGCACAGTCTTCAGCAAACGCCTCTTCATCTCGGGCTTCCGAGACTCATCATCAAATGCTTCTTCGTAACGTAAGAAACGCTGCTGCCACTGCGAAACCAAGGGCAATGGAGACACTTGACCGCAGGCGCGTCCGTCAATCCAGGGACGCTGCAGCAGGAGTCCGAGACAGAGCTGCAGCGGGCAACCCGCAATGCCTGCAACGCTGCAGTGACTTCTGCTGCCAGATATTCCACGGGCCCACAGACAAGGGCAAACAGACTTTCAAGGCCTGCTACAAACATGGCCGCTGTGCACCTATCTCAAACTCCCCAATTTCGCCGCATACGCCTCGACGGCGACATTCAACGCCTTGCGGCCGCCCGTGGCATTGCTTGTCCCAGTAGCTCTTTTTGGTCTTTCTTGGATTTCAATTCATTCACTTAACTACGCGTGACGATATAAATGTAGGGTCCATGAAATGCGTTTGCCAATTCTGCAACGCCCGCAAATGGGCCAGGGAGCCTGCCGGTCTGTGCTGCTCCTCCGGCAAAGTTCGACTGCCACCTCTACATAAACCACCTACCTCGTTGAGGGGACTAATAGCCGGCTCCCATCCCTACTCCAACCACTTCCTTAAAACAATTAGACAATAAACAACTCCTTTTAAATTACCTCAATTGGGGCTCAGGTGGTTCGAGAAGAGGGTTGGATGTCCACCTTCAAAGTATAGGGACAGGTATACCACCGCATTGGGTCTCTGCTGCCTGAGGACACCTCTACGCCTAAATTCCTTCAACTGTACCTTATTGCAGACTACAACCTACAGGCCGAAATCCGGATTGGTATTTTGCCGTCGTCGGGAAAAGTTCCTCGCAGGGATGTCATACTACTACTTCGGGGCATGCTTCACGAGGTTAACAGCTACATTCGCAGTTTCAAAATATGCTTTAGAAAATGCTCCCTTTCCTTCCTTCAGCATTGTAATTGACGCCGACAAACGGCATCATGATGAACACGAACGCCGCTATAATGCCCCTGCATGCAACGAAGGGGAACAAGACGGCACTCGCGATATTGTCCCCAAATCCAGAGGCGGCGCTCTTCGCAGGATTTCAGAGACCCATCGATCATATGACGCATTGCAGTACCCTTTACTTTTCCCTTATGGTGACGATGGCTACCACTTCGGCATTCCACTTCATACTCTGGGTGCTCAACCTACAACGTCTTCCAAAGCCTTATCGTGCAAGGCCTTCTACTCATACAGGTTCATGGTTAGGGATGGAGACTTCAAGCTGTTTCATAGATGCAGGGAGCTTTTCCACCAGTTTGCGGTTGACATGTCCGCTAAGATGGAATCGGAGAGGCTTTGTTTTATAAGAATCATCAGAAACAGCTGCGCTCAGACTTCGAAATGAAGTCTATCCCCGCGACCTAAGGAAGCTGTGTATTCTGCCCTCTATCTACACTTGGGCGTTACATGCATGAACGCAGGCAGGAGACTATGATATACGCTAGGCAATATGGGCGGCCAGACTTATTTATAACGTTTACCTGCAACCCCAAACGGGTTGAGATAACGCGTGAACTCCTACCTGGACAGGATTACACTCACAGACATGACATTACCACCCGCGTATTCCGCTTAAAACTGGGAAAAATTATGGACTTAATAGTGATGGGGCGAATCCTACAGTGAAAACGCAACCACTATTTTACATTGCCAGAATTAAAAATCTTGACCGATTATGATAGGGTGGCCGTCTTCGGGTAAGCACGGAGCAGCAATACAGCAGCCACCTAATGCCACTGGTTGCCCTTGATCTCATTGATTTTGCTACCAGTGAGGTTTCCGGTCTATCAGTGACCTCAACAACTGCGGATACGTCCGTAAGTTCAATAATTCAAACTCCAAAGCAATTTAGCTACATAAAACCCCGATCAACGCCGAGCTTTACTGCTAGGATATATATATTTCTCATATATATATATATATGTGTGTGTGTGTGTGTGTGTGTGTGTGTGTGTGTGTGTGTGTGTGTGTGTGTGCGTGTGTTTCATTAAAAACGATTGACAAGGTACTGCAGATAATTTCTTTTAATTTAATTTTTCTTGTTTTCTTATAATTTTCCTTTCTAGATATCTAGAAATTGTCCGAGCGTTTTCTATGTCCGAGTGCTTTCGGCAATAATTTTAGACTTTTATCAAGGATGTTTTTTTTTTTTTTTACTTTTAACTGAATGCATGTATTTTTTATGTTTTTATCTAGTGTTATAGTAATGTTTTTTTTTCCAAACACGGTCAGCATATTATGGGCGTGTTCATAATTGATGATACTGAGCGTTAGTCTTATCATTTTTATAGCATTATTTTTAGCCTTTTTTACACGGGGATGAGGTTATTATACTTGTATTATCAACGAGTGCGTTGCGGATGGAGTTCGATAATACACAAATAATAGACATCTCAAAAATATTTTCTCTTGGGACGAGTGCGGGCTTGGAGCTGTGACTTATGAATTTCCCTAATCAAGCTGACAGGAGCGAGGTGATCATGCATAAAAGAGGAACCGTTTTGCCTGGGAGCCATTCAATTCCGGCAAGTGGTATGAAGAGGTAGCCCTATTTAATATTAATAATATTCAACATTTACCACTCTCTAGTAGCTGTCGTCCTGACTCGTTGTTGGAGCACATGAGTCAACCAGAATGGTTCCTTCAACTGCTTTTCATCATCCGGCGTGGCTTTTTCTCATCACGTCACGTCTTTTTCTACATCCATCCACAGCGCCCACAGAAGAAGCGGCATCTAGAACCTAACTAGCGGCTAGTTATCGTCGTAATGCTACATTCTCCTAAATAACGTACATAAACTTTCTTCTTCTTCTTCTTCTTCTTCTTCTTCTTCTTCTTCTTCTTCTTCTTCTTCTTCTTCTTCTTCTTCTTTACGTGCCGTCACCCTTCATGATATGGATGATTATAGCTCCCCACATCTTTTCTACCACCTTTACCTCTCAGTAAATTGTATTTTCGCCAACATTCCCAAACTATATTATGCAATCCATTTACAAAAAGTCCTTAGGTACGTTACTTGTTTCTTTTTCTGTGTTCCCCTTCCTGCCGTGCGAGTGTCGAATTCTCCAAGCCCTCTTCCCTCTCCAGATATTTTAATGTTTCTCCCTGATTCTTTTTGTTTCCATTTTCATTAAAATTTCCTTAAGATGGACTAACGTATAACGGCTCGGAGTGACAAATTGGAAGGCAAAGTTCTGATTCCAGTCGGGTCCATTTGAAGAGGTAGCCCTATTTAAGATTAATAATATTCACCGTCTAGTAGCTGTCGTCCTGACTCGTTGTTGGAGCACATGAGTCAACCAGAATGATTCCTTCAAGTGATTTTCATCATCCGGCGTGGCTTTTTCTCATCACGTCACGTCTTTTTCTACATCCATCCACAGCGCCCAGAGAAGAAGCGGCGTCTAGAACATAACTAGCGGCTAGTTATCGTCGTAATGCTAGATTCTCCTAAATAACGTACATAAACTTTCTTCTTCTTCTTCTTCTTCTTCTTCTTCTTCTTCTTCTTCTTCTTCTTCTTCTTCTTCTTCTTCTTCTTCTTTTCTTCTTCTTCTTCTTCTTCTTCTTCTTCTTCTTCTTCTTCTTCTTTTATTTGCGTTCACTTAAACGCAAAAATCCACGTGAAATATATGAACCCACTACTTCACCCCATCTATGGGTTAAATAGTTGCACTTGTATCTGAAAATCATTATTATCTCCAAAGAATTGTTAATACAATATTCCGTGATAATTCATAAAAAAATCAGTCCTCGTTATTCGCACGTTCTGTTCATGATATTCTCAGAATCATTCCCTCGAACTATATTTCTGTTGCCTCAGGTCTCTTCTTCGTCTGTGAAACGATTGTGCTGCATTCACGGCCATATAGGAAGAATGATATCATAATTCCGTACTTTTTTCTTTGTTTCTAACGACATTTCCCTGTTTCTTACCGATTTCAAATATTTGAATTTATTGTGCTTTGGTAAATTGTGCTTACCATGTCAAACCTTGTGTTCACTATTCTTGTAGAAAGAAACCTGAACTTATATTCAGGCAATTGTCAGGATTTATAATAGAACATTGTTGTTAATGGATTTGTCCTGAAGGCTTTTACCAAAGACAATTTCCAAAATACCGTATTTGCCGGACTTTTGCTCGCACCGAGATTTTTGCATGGAGTATTTACGAAACAAATGCACACGCCACAAGCAAAAAAATTAAAATTATAATCTTAACATTGTGTGATATTCCAACTAACAATGAGGAAACACTTACAGGATTAGCACAAATTATACTAGTGGTACTTTTAAAAAAAATAGAAGTGAGGTTTTATTACCAGGACATGTTTTGGGGAAAAGAAGAATTTTAGTACATTTTATCATGAATTTAGTGAAAATTATTTTAATTGTTTCTCAGTAAGCAACATCTTCACATACAGTAAATTCATAATAGCTACAAAGTTATCTGCTGGTATTGGTGAGCGCTGGTACATATGGTAATAGACAAAAAAAAAGAATATGGTACTTTTTCGTAAATGAAGTCCCATTCCATATGTGCAGAAAAGCGAATTCCAGTACCTGTATATCAATAAAACACACACATAAAGCAAGCAGTAATATACCAGTCAAAGCAAATATTTCTGTAAAATCTGTTATTTCTACAACACAGGCAGCAAAATATTATTTAATCCCATAAATTTTGCGTGAATTTTTCAGGGATTAATATTTGTTCTCTTCAAGAATTCCTACTTTCAGAGATAAGCTCTATATCGTACACTGATTTCGAGGGAACCCCACTTTCTTCGTGGATTTCATGTTTGTTGGGATGTGAGGTATGACATGGCGCAACATTTAACTCAGCTGTGATAGTAGTATTAAGTACTCAGCTTGACATGTCACTGCAATAGTATTCTTCTTTCTGTTCCGGTCTACTTATCATGAATGGATCAATCCATTCAGAACAGTAAGGAAGGAAACTGGCTCTTACCACAACAATGTCCCTCGTATACACGAGACTGCTGTACTGGACGCAGCGTAATTATTTGATGTAAAGTTTTGGAAAAAATTCGCGTCTAAAAGGCCGGCAAATACTGTACATAAACTTTATATATAAATTGCCGACTTTTATATAAATGTCGGTCGTTCAGTTACAACTCAATATTACAAAATATTTCCTGAGGGAAAACATTTTTTTTTAAATACCAATATCTTCTCTAGAGAATAGTTTTCTCTGATCACAATCGTTCTACTCTTTTATTCGCGTTGACTTCGCGAAGATATATGGAACTAAAACTCTCAAAGACTGGTACTTTCTGCTATGGTTTCCATAGCAATTCAGTTTTTACGAGTTTTATTTTAACAACATTTTTACTGATGGCATCAGTTTCCAACTATCGATGCTGATAACACAACCATTTGTTCCTCTCTTAATAGTAAATCTAATCGTTTCGATGGGGTCAAATAACAGCTGATCTAAAAAAATGATCTACATTCTCGTGTTAACTAGGGCAAGGAATGGCTTGTTAAATTTAACGTCACCAAAAAACAAAACTGTTTCATATTAATAGTCCGAGAGAAAGCTTTCTGACTTCCATCACAATGGTCGAAGAAAACGTCTAGGAAAGTGACACGTTAACGTTTTTCACTTACATGAAATGGAGAGATTATATCGAATCGATTACTAGGTCTGCTGCTAAGAAGTTTGGTTCACTGTGTCGTGCAAGATATTTTTTCTTGCCAAAATCTATCTTACATATAAGCAAGTCTTCCATTCGTCCCTGGTTAGAATATTGCTGATATGGTCTGCTGCTAGTGCTATTTTGGAACCTAGAAAAGGTTACTGAATGAGGAATAATCAAAACGGAGGTTGAAAATGAAATGGTAATTTTTATAACATCAACAAAATACAATACTCGCCAGCGGCATGAAGTAGGTAAACAACTGCTGGTGGTGGACTACATAGACATCATATTACCCCGACTTACAATAGTGTACAACGTATTTATGAGGATTGGGACATACCCATTAGTGTTCATAGGTACGGTATATAACATGCTATATATTTAGAGATCCTTGATGAGATTCAAAGAAGAATCTGCAATGTTATTGATCCTAATCTGGAATCTAGGATTCAGTCACTTTCCCACCGTCGTAATGTAGCTTCGCTATGCATATTTTATAAACACTTTCATGGTAATTTTTCTGATGTACTCTCACCTATAGTACCTAGACTATGAATTTAAGAATATTATGTAGAGTTGGCGTCTAGATATCATTTTACAGTCGAAATGCCGAGATGCAATCGTAAGTTCTATGCCAGCAGTTTCTTTTCTCGCAATGTTGTGAGTGTTAAACAAAATAAAAAACGTGTACAATGTTACGAAAAAAGAAAATAGCAATTTATCCAGCATTTATTCTAACAAAGTTATCTTGTGTTTATGTTGTAACCAAGTAAATGTTTAATAAATAACAGAACAAAAGGTTGCAGATAAATCGGATATTGAACAGAAGAGTATTACACGACTGGGGAATGTGTGTCGGTTGACCAACATTCAATCTAACTACTGTTCTCCCGATACTTACTAATTTTATAGTAAGTGGAGGAGTCCACAATAG
>OZ038483.1:70637993-70665493 GCA_964036315.1 Acanthosepion esculentum
TATTTTTGTTATTTCTTCCAAACCCTGTTCTACCATCGATTTACTCAAGCTCATTAAATATGTTTCGTGCTGATTTACTTTGTCTCTCTTTCCCACAATCTGCCCAGTGAGTTTCAGGTTTTCGAAGCATTCCTTCCTCGTTACTTGCCCAAGAAATTTCAACCGCCTCTTCCTGATGCTATAAGTTTCCTTTTATTCCAAAACCTCGTCATTACTCACGTGTTCGATTCATGGTACCCTCACCATTATTGTGTATAACCATATTTCTGTTGTTTCAAATCTGTTCTTCATCTACGAGGAGATTGTCCAACATTCGCTGCCATACAAGAGGACAGCTATCACGTAAGAGTTTAGCACTTCTTTCATTGTTTCTGACGAATTTTTTCTGTCTTTTAATACGCTGCTTAACTTTTGGAATATTTTTTTTTTAAAAAAAGATAAAAAGGAATGTTTTTTCCCCAAAAAAGTATGTTTTTTTTCGAAAAAATGAATGTTTTTTTAAAAAAAATAATGCTTTTTTAAAAAAAAAAGAAAGCTTTTTTCAAAAAAGAATGTTTTTTAAAAAAAAAAGGAATTTTTTTTTCAAAATAAAAACAGAATGTTTTTTTTTAAAAAAGAATGTTTTTTTTTAAAAAAAGAATGTTTTTTCAAACAAAAAAAAAGAATGTTTTTTCAAAAAAAAAAAAAAAGAATGTTTTTTTTTTAAAGTATGTTCTTTTAAAAAAAAAAGAATGTTTTTTTTTTAAAAAAGAATGTTTTTTCAAACAAAAAAAAAAGAATGTTTTTTCAAAAAAAAAAAAAAAGAATGTTTTTTCAAAAAAGAAAAAGAAAAAAAGAACCTGCACGAAAATTTTGCACACTAGCTTTGAATTATTTTAATCTTAGTTACTTGCGATTAAATATTTTTTCCTTTAACCTCATTTTTTTTTTCGGACAAGCAGGCCAAAATACATTGCCATGACACTTAAGATCCTTTCAACAGACAGAACATCTTTATTTCAAAAAGGTACATCATGATGTCTGCACCAGATATTTCAGGTATTTGCAGCACCTATCATCACCGGAAAAATATTATGTTCCATTATTTTATATCTGCGGACGAGTAAACTGAATGCAATATTTTGGCTAAGTTTTATTCGATCTGTTTTTATTGACCCCCCCCCGCTTTTTACGGTTTTAGACTTTTAGCAAGATTTTGTTTTATGCGGATTTATTTTCTATATTAACCAATGACGAGCTAAATCGCTAATTGCAAATATGAGTCCAGTTTTCTTTTATACTGGCTTTTTCTGGATCTATATATATATACTGTTTGAATAGATTTTTTCCCCGTCTCAGCCGCTCTCTACATCGGTGGGTGCGTCAGCTGGAAGTCGGGTGGCAGTGCTAAAGCTGCAAGATGTTTGCCAACTTTTCTGCCCTTAACACTTATCGAACGTCGCAAAGTGGACACACTAGCACGTGGGGGTTAGTCGGTCAATATTCTGATTTCCGGTAAACGAGTTTGGTACAGTTGTTCCACCTCTATGTGCACTGAACGCCCGAACCCTGGAAGACCGCCCGGCCACTACCCAGGCTTGGCCTTTTTTCATGTAGGAAAGTAACTGTAGAATTGCATAAGCGATAAAGGAAAGATTGGAAATTTTTTTTTCCCTTTCAATAGCTCAATAAATCTTATTGGCATAATCGACTTACTTTCTTTATATTTATTTTATTTATTTTATATATTTATTTTAACAACACACACACACAATTCCGGCTGAAAAGGAAAAGAATAGAAAAAATATATTGGTAGTGAAGTAAAGTAAAGGGCATTTATTTCTTTTTCTTACGATTTCAACATTTAGTCCGTTAAGTCCTTCGGTTTTCTTGTATTGTCTAATTGTCATTATTTCATTTTTGTTTTATTTTTCAAACTAAGATTTTACTTATTTTGATTTCAATAGAACGTTTCAGTCGGAATGTTCTTTGACGCATTTTCAATGTTTAAAATCCCAAAACGGGAAAAATCGCTACTCCATGAATTTTAAGATCACTGAATTCATGGGAATAAAATGTAAAAAAATAGGTATAATAGAGGGTCTAACTAGCCAAAGTGACTACACACACACACACACACACACACACACACACACATATATATATATACATATAAAGAAATATAGTTTTAAGGTGTGCTATATTTATGGGATAAAGTGCACAATATCAGAGAAAGAGCGTATGTAAATATAAATATATAAGTGAACATTGAAATCAACACTCAGAGGCGACAGGCTGTTTCATGCTAGACACAATCGTCAGGCCATGATTGCGTCTAGCATGAAACAGCCTATCGCCTCTAGGTCTTGACTTCAATGTTCACTTATATATTTACACACGCTCTATCTCTGATATTGAGCACTTTATCCCTATAAATATAGCACACCTTAACATTATATTTCCTCATACATATATATATATATATATATATATATATATATATATATATATATTGCATATTGAGTGCTGGTGCTAATAAAATAGTACTCGATGTATAATAACAGATGTACATAGGACTTATTAATAATGAAAACACATTTTTTCCTCCTCGGTAGCACAACACTGAATTTCATGCAAAACGAAATCTTGAGGTACTGATTGAAAACTGGTCGTTGCATGATATATATATATATGTATATCAGTTATATATATATATATATATATATATATATATATATATATATATATATATATATATATATATATATATATATATGAACAAGTCTTTTGTCGGACAATATTTAATAATACCAAAGAATAAGCGTAATTTAAAAGGCATTTTAGTGCGGACCGTTTTTCTATCTTAGCAAGGTCCCACAACTCATTTCATCTCAAGGTTCTGGTAATATATCAGATCCCACAAGCCTTCCCTCTGTAAACAGAGGGATTGATTGTTGGGTCTGAATGTTATTGGGCGTAGTTTTTCCTTGAAATTTTTTCCCCATTAGTCATCCGCTATTTAGTTTTATTTAGTCTTCTTTGAGAAAAAAAAATAAACATAAAAAAAATAATAGGTGACGGAGTGAAACAATACTATCAACAAGCACTATTGTTTCACTCCCTCACCTTTTTTATGTATATTTTTTTCTTCTCAAACAAATGGAAAAAAGAAAGTGACGTTTCACATAAGGCTTGCATACAAGCAGTATTGTTCATAACCATTTTCGATTCTCACCCGTCGAAGTGCAGTTAAAATGCACTTAAACCAAGTTGCATGTTTGTAGTGAGTAAAATGGTTTTGACTATATGATAAAATTATAATAAATAAATAAAATTAATAAATAAATATGTATCGCTCTACTATCGGTATCGAGCCCTATTTTTTATTAATGCTGTGAACGCTGGAATTTATATATTACTTTCCTTCTCATCGCATCGGGTATATATATATATATATATATATATATATATATATATATATATATATATATATATATATATATATATATATGTATATCTAACCATCTATCTTTATATATATGTATATATATATATATATATATATATTTTAGAATTGGACATAGTCCGACAATTTATTTAAAGACATTCATATATATTAAATAAATTGTCGGACTATGTCCAATTCTAAAATATATGACGTCATTTGTTTACATTTGATACGCTAGAGCAGATATGAATAGAAGAGATTCATGGAAGATTTAAGTTTAAAGATAGTAAAATCGACCGTGCTAACCAGACGCTGCTCTGTGGCCGAAAGGTTAAGGCACATCACGCGAAATGATGGTTCCGTATAGGATACAGGTTCGATTCCTGTCGGAGAGCGAATATTTTCTATGAAAATTTCTCGGACATTCAGGCCGGTAAATGTTATTTAATACTGTTTATTATAAAACAGAGCATTTGCTTAAATACTTGTATCTATAAAAAGAACGTTAAACATAATATATATAAATGTCTTTATATATATATATATAATTATTTGTGTATATCTAGCCATCTATCTTTCTATCTATCTAAATATATATAAATTGATTTTGCACTTGATAAGACACTAAAAGTGTTGAAACAGATTTGCAATTTTTGTAGTAATGTTATAAAATGCAAATGTTATAATTTTGAATAAACATTATTTGCCGTACTCTGTATTGAGCACTCTTTTAAGAATAGTGTTTTTGGTTATCAGAATTTTATTCCATCTGTACCAACAATACGTTATCGTCACATAACAAACTTCTATGTAAACATAACTGGATGACGTGTTTGATGTTGAACATGTCTGTTGTAATATACATGTAACCACTCTGATGATGGCTCATGTGAGCCGAAAGTTTAAATTGAGGAACAGCATAATAATATAAATAGCCAGATGTGGAACAGTTTTTGTCTTTATTTTCTCCTGAAACTAAAGTCACTATACGAAGCTAAGAACTACACATGAGCAAACATAATAGATCTTCTTTGTCCGTTATCTTTAACAATATATATTTGAACATATATATATATATATATATATATATATATATATATATATATATATATATATATATATGTATATGACGTCACACATTATGAAATGTACAAAGTCCGACTATTATTTTAAAACATTTTTTATGTTTATACGTTCTTTTTATAGATACAAATATTTAAGTAAATGCTCTGTTTCTAATAAACAGTATTAACAACATTTACCGGCCGGGATGTCCGAGAAAATTTCATAGAAAATATGCGTCCTCCGACAGCAATCGAACCTATATCGTATACGGAACTGTCATATAGCCTGACGTGTTTTTACCGATTGAGCCACAGAGGAGCGTTTCGGTTAGCAAGGTCAATTTTACTGTTTTTAAACTACAATTCTCCATGATTTTCTCTCATACATCCATATCTGCTCAATGCGTATCCCAATGTAAACAAATGACGTCACACATTATGAATTTATTATCTATAAAATGAACGTATAAACATAAAAAATTCTTAAATATACACACACACACACACACACACACATATATATATATATATATATATATATTTATATTTACACGACTGGTTTTTACCTTCGTTCATATGTTATCGTGGGTTCATATAAATGTATTTGAGTAATTTTTCGTGTGGTGAACATAAGTTTGTTACCAAATTGTTGCACGCAGGCAGCATTTGCTCTCCTGGCGAAAGTTGCCCCGATAATCAATCGTCGCTGACGTTCTGTTACTGTCTGCGTCTCTGGTCACGATGGGCCGTCTTGTAAAAAACGGGCGAAAAATCAAGACTAAATGTAATTATAATGACTAAAACACTCTTTTTGTTTGTTAAACTTCATGACAAATCGGTTAACTGCCAACTCTCTGTCTTTCTCGTCTATCATACTGAATCTTTACTGTCTCCAGAGAATAAACCTACCTACGTTCATCATGGTAACTCAAACCGGATATTATCACGATAGTTAAGCTATCCAATGAATGCCTAACGGGAAAGATTGCTAATGTTTAACCCTTAAACATCGACCATCATTAAAGTTCATTGGAGATACGTATATGTTATAAATTGACAATTTAAATTTTTTTTCTTCCAAAGATATCATTTATACCTAAGTATGATGAGATTATAATTTATTAGGATATCATTATCTGGAGTATTTGTCTGCAAATAAACCCAGAAGGAGCCATTAGTTAAAGACACTGCATACACCACGAAGAAAAGAAGTGAAAAATGCGGACAACTCGCATGGAATTCTTTTTAAAATCATTTCATCCCAAGGAAGGAAATAAATCCACTAAGATGCAAGAGGTTTACTGAATGTGAAAGGATATGAGAAAATATTAAGGAGAAAAAGAAAACAAAAGAACAAGAATTAAGAATTAAGACATTGCATTTAAATCTTGTAAAATCCAAGTTCATTGGAAAACAAGAAGCTGAGAAAGTGCGAGAGAAGAAATTGTTTAGGTTACATCTATCCATTTCAAAATGATGAGACCTTGCCGCCAATCTAGTACTGCGCTTGTATCCATAGCGTCTAACTACCATAGAGGAAAGCTCATCAGAAAAATCACCATGAAAATATTTAAAGAAAAGACACACGGAAGCTGCGCTACGGCTGTGAGAATAACTGAATCCGAGGTGCAAGGTCAAGGCTAATAAATTTGCAGCTTCTTTTTATTTTATCAAGAATTTCTAAATGTGTAGCAGATACACCATAGCAGATGAGACGGAATTATTCAATGTATGGGCGAATGATAGTCTTATATATATATATATGAGATAAACTCTGACGAGTAAATATCTAGCACGTCACAGTCAACCAACTTTCCTAGCAGCTGACTTAGCAATTGATTCAATAAAACTATTCCACTTTATGTCAGTGGAAGACGTTATCCGGAGGAGCAATGATGGTTGGATGTTTTTATTTAACGGCAAAGTCTATGGGTTATTTAATGCCGAAATCTAAATATTTTGTACGTAATTTTTTCTTTGACGGGTGGGATATAATAATGGTTTTAATCATACAAGTATTACTA
Source organism: Acanthosepion esculentum (assembly GCA_964036315.1). Taxonomy (NCBI): domain Eukaryota; kingdom Metazoa; phylum Mollusca; class Cephalopoda; order Sepiida; family Sepiidae; genus Acanthosepion; species Acanthosepion esculentum. The sequence goes on from OZ038483.1 coordinate 70,644,509, forward strand.
ATTAACCCATATCGGTGGGTAGATTCATGCTTTTCCTAAGGGTAAAAAGCGTAATGGAATATAACGAACGCAATTGGAATTGCAATTTTACAACACCGGGTATTCCCAAGCTGTCACCCATCTAGGTACTGACCAGGCTTGGCGTTGCGTAACATCTGTGTTCGTATGAGAAACGGCGTTGTTATGTGGTCGTAAGCCCAAGCCGTAGTCAGTCACTCTCCTGGAGGTTAGCATCAGCCATACTGATGACAAGCAAAAAAAAAAAAATTTTTAAGCGTTCTCTTAGACGATCAAAAAGGAGCAGTTTCATTTTGGGGGCGATTATATCAAATGTAGTATAGCTGATAAGGAAATAGGTTCCACCACGTCCAACTTCGCAAGAAATTGAGCCATGTCAGCTTTGTGAGACCGAGACTTTCATATGGATATCATGTATGCTGCGTAACCCTTTCAGAAATATCTAAAATGACAGCCACTTTCTCTGATCCATGTTTTAAAATAGCTTTGAGCAACTGGAATCTGTGGCTAATACCAGCCCTCCTCAAACTTCGAGGTCAGAATCCCAAACAAAGAAATGTACCACATAGACCACATCATTTGGGAACTTTCATCAATAGCTACAGTTAAAATAGATATATGTAATTTAAAGAGAAAATAAAAACATAAGCAAGGTGTCGACCTCCCACACCACTTCAGTGTTAATAAGAGAAAGATCTATAAAAATTAGTGGATAAACTTATTTTCTTGAAAAACATTTTTAAGAGATTTTAGAAATGTTTCCCGACAGTAGTACTGTGTGTTTGGTCAGTGAATTACGAATATTTCCATATAAGGAAACGGTCAATTTTACAATTACCATTTACATATGATGGATTTAACAGGAGATTGACATCATGTCTCATTAGAAAACAAGGATCTTCCTCAGTATTCCAACTGATTTTAGTAAAACTTTTTTTCAGTTAGTTATAAATATTTCTCGGGTTTACAGCTCTGTCCTTTCCAAGATATCACGTCACTTCCAAAATAATAAAGAATAGAAAGCTGTGGAGAACTATGATTGGCTACGTAGTGAAGTGATATGGCTTTAAAAAAATGATGGTGTTGAAAAGAAGAAAAGAAAATGGTGATATATATTCGGAAATATTAAAAGGGTTGATGAGAATATTGGCTTTCATAGCGAGATAGGCTTTCATAGCGAGACTGACATTAACTCAATGGGCGAACCGTTTGCTATTATATCTTAATTCAATATTATGTAGTTTGTCTTGTGATGTATGATGTTGGCTTGAGTTGTTTATCTGCAAGGACGGAACAAAAGGTCTGCGGATTGCGGCTAATTAAAAAGTGATAAAGAATATTTAGCCGGACTGACGCCGACCCTCCTTTTCTCTCTTTGAGTCGTGGGTACTAAACAAAAAAACGTGGTTCCTACTGCACCAATTCTTTTCTCACAAATCACAGCGATCGAGAGAACAAGTAGTTTTATTGTTTCTTTTATTGTTTTTATTCTTAATTTAGAACTGTTCTTTTATTTCTCCTTTTGAATCGACATTTTTTTTCCTTTTTGTTTTTTGTTGTTGTTGTTTTTGTTTTTTTGTTATGTCTTATTTTATTTTTTCTCTGGTTCCAATACTTTTTATTACGATTTCAAATTTCCTCTCTCGTTTCTTCTTTTCTTCTTCTTTCTATATTTCTTCTTCCGTTTCTTTTTTGGCATTTTTTACTTCTAACTACTCTATCATGGTTTCCAATATTTTTTATTCTTTCTCTTTCTTTTATATCTTTCCTTTTTTTTTTTCTAAAATCCTAGTTTCTTTTATTTCCTTTCTTTTTCTTTTCTCTTTTCTGTCCTTCATTCTTTATTTCTTTTTCATTTTTTCTTTCTTACTATTTGCTGCTTTCATTCATTGCTGGCATGCTTGATTTGATGTACTTTTTATTTCTATTAACTTCTTCCATCCTGCCAATATTTTTATTATTGCTTTCTTTTTTCTTTTCGTATTTTATTTCTCCTGTTTCTTTCTTTCATTATTTTTCTTTCTTTCATTATTTTTCTTTCTTTGCTTCTTTCTTTTTAATGTCATGTTTTCTTTCGTTCTTTCTATTTTTCTTATAGCTTTGTATTTTTCATTTCACCTGCTCAATTCTCTGTTTCTTAATTTTTCATTCTTTCTTTATTTTGAGGGGAATATGTTTCTTTCTATTCTTTCTTTCTATTTTTGTTACAATTTCTTTTATTTCTCTTGTTTCTTCCTTTCATTATTGTTCTTTCTTTGCTTTTCTTTTTTCGTTCATGTTTTCTTTCTTTTATTCATTGTTTCATTCTTTTTTCTTTCTTTCATTCTCTTTTCTTTCATTGTTTTTACTTTCTTTCATTCTTCTTTGTTTTTTGGGTTTTTTTCATTATTTTTTCATTCCTTTGTGTGTCTTTCATGTTTTCTTTCTTTCCTTCTTTCTTTCTTTCTTTATTTATTTGTATTTTTGTTACAGCTTCTTTTATTTATTTATTTCATTATTTCTCTTTTTTTACTGCTTTCTTTTTCTTTCTTTGTTTCATTCATTTTCCTTCTTTCATTCTTTCTTCTTTCTTTCATTGTTTTTCTTTCTTTCATTCTTCTTTGTTTTCCTTTCATTTTTTCCCTCATTCTTTTTTCATTCTTCTTTGTGCCTTTCATTATTTTATCTTTCTTTCCTTCTTTCTTCTTTCTTTCTTTCTTTCTTTCTTTCTATTTTGGTTACAGCTTCAATTATTTCTCTTGTTTCTTTCTTTCATTATTTCTCTTTGATTCTTTCTTTTTTATTTCATGTTTTCTTTCTTTATTTGTTTCAGTCTTTTTTATTTCTTTCATTCTTCTTTGTTTTTCTTTCTTTCATTCTTTTCTTTCATTCCTTTTTCTTTCTGTCATTATTTTTTCTTTCTTTTATTCTGCTTTGTTTTGTTTTTTCATTCTTTTTATTCATCTTTCTTTCATTCTTTTTATTTTCTGTAATTCTTTTTTTCTTTCTCCCGTTCTTTTTTCTTTCTCCCATTCTTCTTTGTTTTTTTCTTTCTTTCGTTCATTCTTTTTATTCTTTTATTCTTTCTTTCATTGCTTTTTTCGTTTTCTCTTCTCAATTATTCATCATTCTTCCTTCCTATTTTCATTTATTTTTTTACCTTATTCTTTAATGTCAGTATTGTTTTTATTCATTATTTATTTATCATTCTTTTTGTATATTTTGTTTTCTCTCTTCCTTCCAAAGACTTTCTTACTTCCTTTCGTTACCTTTCTTTTTATCATCTCTCTTGCCTTTCATACTTTTTCCTTCTTTCTTTCTTTTTTTCCTTTTTTTCTTCTGCTGCCTCCGTCTATTGCCAATACTTCTTTTATTATATAATAATATAATATTACTCACAACAACTAAATATTAACTTTTATCCAACCACGTGTGCCACCATTCGGGATAGTATGTGCAAGAGAAATTTATATTTTTAATTCAAAGTAACTAATGCGTAGTAAAGTGCTTAAGTCACCGCATTTGTTTTTGCTTTTATTATTTCTTTACATACACTATAGGCCAAAAGTTTGGGGAAATATTTTGGTATTATACACCAATGTGTTAAATAGTTTCAGCATCCTAATTTAGTAGAAGAATTAGTAATTATTAAAATTAATATAATTTCTGAAACAATTTAGCCCATTGTTACATGACGTATATTTTAGAGAGGTGGATACTTCAAATTTGTCAGGCTTAAGATATATATATATATATATATATATATATATATATATATATATATATATATATATATATATATATATTTCGGTTCGGCTCTTTGGTTTGAGGTGTGAGTTTCTAAACAGTGACTATTTAAGCTAATATAGCATGACTCTTCAGCAGAATTGAGTCACTGTCAGTCACTGTGTGTTTATCTAAATCTAAAAATAAACACGCTAAAATTTACCTTCATCCGACGGCTTAGTGGTAGAAGTTCCGACTGACGCCAATTCAGTCGGGTTTCGATCCTAGCTAGAGGCAACCGGACGTCTAGTCACACTGATGAGCTGTGAAACAGCGAAACAGTCTGTCTTCGGATGACAAATATATATATATATATATATATATATATATATATATATATATATATATATATATATATATATATATATATATATATATATATATAGTAGATTGGTATTACGAAACAGGAGGATTTCATTGGTAACAAAGAAAAGAGGACTGAACTGCTACGTGACATCTCTCCTTCTTTACGGCAGCGAATGTTAGACGATTTCCTCAAAGATGTAGAAGAGGCTCGAGGCGTCTGAGGTGTGGTTCTACAGAAGGATGCTAAGGATATCATGGACCAAGCGTGTGAGCAACGAAGAGGTTTTGAAACAAGGAGGAAGTTTATAATTAACATCAGGTAGAGGCTGCTGAAATTTCTGGGACACGTAATGAGAAAGGAGGTCTTGGAGAATATGATACTCACAGGGCGAATAGAGGGAAGGAGAGACAAGAGAAAGCAACGTGTGACATACATAACGGGCTTAAGCAAGTGGATAAGCAAGTGGGTCTGGGAGAAGTAGCAAAAAGACAAAACTTATTGAGATCTACAAGGGACAGGCGGATGTAGAGAGCCATGATCGCCTATGTCCTGAAGGGAGACGGTACATAAAAGAAGAAGAATTCACAACGGGGCAGTTTCCTGAGGAGCCCTCCCCTGGTTATGATAGACTCTTCCAAGTGTACCTAGTTAATCTGAGTAAGTGTTTTTTCCCGGCCTATTCCCGGCTTCTGATTTTGTTATGATCCAAGTCGAGATTCCCAACCTCCCCAGTTTGTTTTGGACCGCTCTTTTAATCTCGACACCGTAAGTTTTTGTTTTTTCTAATGCCCATAATTTTTATCCCTTCCCTCTCCCTTAGCGAGATTTTGTTGGAAAACAGAATACAGCGGTCGCTCTTATATTTTGTGAGGTCGATGGGTCCTAATAGCATCATTCCTTCTTTTTCGGGGTCATCATTCCCCCACATTCTTTCATTGATAACATTTTTATACATACATACATACATACATACATACATACATACATATGCTGAATGAGGAAATTGTAACGAATGAATGGGTCGTGAATCTGAGACGATAGTTAGTGTCGACCAGATTGACTCATCTCCCCACTTTTTGGCCTTGTACCAAAACTAATGTATTTAATCAGTATTAAAATAATTAAATTGTAAACAAGCAACGCGTTTACAAAAACTTATAATTCTTTGTAGATTTATATATTTTTATACTTGAAAATTGTTTAAAAATACTTGAAAAAGATCAACATTCTATTGAAATATATTTTAACATTGTCAAACTCTGCGTTTTTCTTTTATTTATCTTTTCTTAAATCGCGGTCCTCTCTTAACTATTATTATTGTTATTATTATTATTATATTATTATTATTATTATTCTATTATTATTTTTATTATTATTATTATTATTATTATTCTATTATTATTATTATTATTATTATTCTATTATTATTATTATCTATTATTATTATTCTATTATTATTATTATAATTCTATTATTATTATTCTATTATTATTATTATTATATTATTATTATTATTCTATTATTATTATTATTATCTATTATTATTATTCTATTATTATTATTATTATTCTATTATTATTATTATTATTCTATTATTATTATTATTCTATCATTATTATTATTCTATTATTATTATTATTGTATTATTATTATTATTATCTATTATTATTATTCTATTATTATTATTATTCTATTATTATTATTATTCTATTATTATTATTATCTATTATTATTATTCTATTATTATTATTATTATTCTATTATTATGATTATTCGATTATTATTATTATTGTATTATTATTATTGTTATCTATTATTATTATTCTATTATTATTATTATTATCTATTATTATTATTCTATTATTATTATTATTATTCTATTATTATTATTATTATTCTATTATTATTATTGTATTATTATTATTATTATTCTATTATTATTATTATTCTATTATTATTATTATCTATTATTATTATTATCCTATTATTATTATTAATAATCTATTATTATTATTATTATTATTCTATTATTATTATTATTATTATTATTATTATTATTATTATTATTATTATTATTATTGAATATATAAAACCCTTCGGCTAGAGATAGTTACTTTGGCCCGAATTGAGTTAGTAAATTAGTTTTGAAAAAGGCACGCAACTCCCAATTTCCAGGCGTTTCTTCGAAATCCAGAGGATGGCCATAAACTTTCGGCCTACAGTGATATTCTAAGCGTAGGCACAAGGCTGAAAGTATTGAAAAAATACCTATTCAGTTGTAACTGATCTAGCAAGACATGCTTGCTAAGCATTACACCGGGTAGAATCGTCCAAATTTCCGGACTATAGTGTAGATATTAAACAGTCCGTTTCATTGCTGTCCGTGACAAAGACCAAAATTATGAGAGTTGATATAGTGTTAGATTTTATGCCGGCAAAGAGAAATAGCTATTGGCCATCGGAATTTTGTTTCTCCGACTGAGCTTATTTTCGACGCAAACTTTTCAGCTAACATAGGAAAAGTTCTTGTGAACTGGCAAATACTTTGAATATTGATTTGTGAATATGGGGCGTTCTGGTGACGTTGCAATAAAATATTTTTCACTATTTATATTATTCGGATTATTGTCCTCATTTTGTCGCCATGTATATCACAATGTTTCGGCCGTTGTACGCTCCAGCCTTTATCCACTATGCCATGTGTCCTTGAGGACACAAGGCACAGTGGATAAAGGCGTTACATAAATCCAGTGACAGGAGCCAAAAAGTGTGAGTGCAATACCTGGTTAAGACGGTGGAGAACTTTGAGAAGGGAATTAACAGGGGATAACTGACATCCATTTGACATGGCACGTAGAACTAGAAGGTTCTACCCCAGTAAGCGAAATAAAGGGTTCAGTTCAACATTCCAACCACCTGAAGAAGGCCGGAGCGTAAAACGACCGAAACGTTGTGATAAACATGGCGACAAAGATGCGGGCAATAGTCCTAATAATGTAACTAGTGTACATAATACCTCATCTCAGAAATATAGACAGATAATCTTTTTGCTTGGCCGCAAAATGAACGATCATCCCCAATGTTGTAACAACGTTATGCTAACTGGTCAAATAACATCAGAATACGTTTTCTTCATTATCTGTCTATCTGAGGAATGTTTTCTTGGTCCCAAACTGCTGCTCAAGTTATGGTCAACTCTGTGTTGTGGTGAGACGACCACACTCTACACACTCTCCTTCCAACCACTGCTATAAACAATTAAAGTGAGAACGTTATAACTTAGTGAAACCGTACAGCAGTCTTCCCAATCTGTACCAGGCTGTTTCACTCTGCGTTTTTAGCACCATTACTATAGCAACAGTCCTGATACTTCTTGATCAGATTCCATACAGCAATAAATATTTTTTAAAAATAAAACACAGAAAGAAATGGGAAGAAAAGCAAGGATAATAAAATAAATTGCCATAAATAAAAATTTAAAAAAACAAATGAAATAAAATCAAAACAGGTTAACTGGCTTTTGTTCCTCGCCCTTCGTAGATAATCGAGGACAAAAGTGTAAATTAACAAAAGGTTTATGCTAAGTCCTATTTCTTGGAACATATGGTAGGGGATGTTGATTTACTGTTCAAGATCATTCTGATCCCAAATATATTTATGTATGTCACCGGCATACCCCGCCCCCATCATTGGCATACGCATTGGAATAATAAACGATATCTTTCAAAGACTTCAACAAAGCATTTTGGTGAATGCTAGCAAAACACTAAGAGGTGCTTATTTTACAAGAGGGATTATGCTCGATAAACAGAACTTATTATTCTAGCAAATTGTGTGAAAAAATATATCAATATATATCGTAGTCAAGAACAATAGTATAACATGCAGAGAGTAGGGCATCTATAGCCTTGGCTCGATACAATGTTAACAGAACTAGAAGATCTACCAAGATTTATTATTAGATGCCATAATCTTAACAATATGAGATACACCGATGACACGGTATCAATGAATGACTATGAAGGAGAACTGAAAAAAATGCCAAGAGAAAGTAATAAAGGAAAGAATGATGAAAGGACTATTATTACTTCAAAACCATTAACTTAAAAAGATCGAGGAATGTTATTAAATAAGCCCAGTTAAATCGAGATTTGTATATGGATACCATGCATGGTACCAAACCCATTCAAAAATATCTAAACTGACCGCTGTCTGCAACGACTTTCTGAGGTCAATAGTTAAAAATATCTTTGAGCATGTGAAACCTTTGGATCTTGGCGACACCATCCTTCTATAAAAAAAATTTTAACTGGCGCTACAGAATCATAAAAAAATAACTGTACCAAATAACAGAAACTACGTCACTTGAACAATAGCAGCAACTAAAAAGGATAGCACATGCAACTCGAAGAGAAAATAATAACATGATCAAGATGTTGACATTCCACACTAATTTGAATAAAAGGTTAGGAAGGAAACTTCCATTAATACTGAAAAGTGTGATAGCAGCTACTGGGCTGGAGAAACCTGTTTTCTTGAAAAAAATGTTTCAGGGGGGAAAATATTATAAATTTCAACCGACCGCAGTACTAGCAGCTCGGTCAATTAATACCGAATGTTTCCTTATAAGGAAACATCTAATATTACCATTATCTACAAGAACATAGAATTCAATGTTGTCAGAAAAAGATAAAAAACAAGTCTAATTTTCTAAATGATTTATCCGTTGTATTCTCAGCATTCGTCTGTTAATGCATATATCTGTGGCTTTATCTGTAAAGACTTTGGTAACTACAATTTATGAGATGAGATCGGTGGTTCCTCAACGGTGCGGAACGCCTCGTCTTTGCGACGGATGAGGGAAGCAGAAGATTTGAAAATTTAGAATATTATTATTTATTTACATTATTCGGACTATTGTCATCATCTATGTCGCCATATTTACTAGTAAAGTAAAGCGGGAAGAAAGAACTAAGTATAAACTACAAGAAGACAAAATGCATGGTTATCGATAAAAAGATGAGCCGAAAATACAAATTACATATCAAACAAGTACACAATTTTTAATATCTGAGAACTGATCTAACAAAGGATGGAAAGTGTGCCACTGAAATCCTAAGGCCCAATCTGATGGCCAAAGATGCATTCCAAACGCTAAGCAGGGTATCAAGAGACAGAAAAAATTTCGTTGCAAACAAAGAAAAGAGTATTGAACTTTTACGTGATATCTGTCCTCTTAAATGGCAGCGAATGCTGGACAATCTCCTCAAAGATGAAGAAGAAGAGAGTTGAAGCAACAGAAATGTGTTTCTACAGAAAGATGCTGAGGATACCATGGATCGAATATGTGAGCAACACCGAAATTTAGGAGAAAATGGAAACAAAAAAGAAACTGTATTTACATTATTCGGACTATTGTCCTCATCTTTGTCGCCATATTTATCACAATTTTCGGCCGTTGTACGCTCCGGCCTTCTTCAGTTGGTAGGAATGTCGAACTGAACCCTTTATTTCGCTCGCTGGGATAGACTGTTCTAATTCCACGTGCCTTGTCTAATGGATGTCAGTTATCAGTCATTTCCTCTCTCAAAGTTCTCCACTGCCTTAACCAGGTATACACTCTTTCGGTCCTGTCACTGTATCTAACACTCTTTCGGTCCTGTCACTGGATCTAACTAACGCCTTTATCCACTGTCCCATGTGTCCTTGTACATAACACCTGATCTCAGAAATATAGACAGATAACTGTATGCATGAGTCTCGGCGTAGTTGTAAATGATTATTGAACGATTTTATCAGTGATATTTTTTAATTATACCAAGTATTGAGAATATAGTAACTAGGATCCGCGAATTGGAGGAGAGAGTTATCAATGATAATGTTCGGATTTCGAATCAGAACACTATCTCTCCTTAACCCCTTCTCTGAACCTTCTTTCTTGTAGAGCTGCTGGCGCCTTTTCACCGGGACTTCTGTTTGATGAGGCGAGAGCAAATTTTCATTCCGAAATTTCGGCCCAGAAAAAAATGTTTAGGACCCACTGGATTAGACATTAAATAGCAGTTCAACTCTTTTTATTTCTGTCTAATGACGTTTTTCGATTACTTAATATATTGTTCCTTATCTGAAAGACATCATCCGCCATTTTTTGTCCGCCTCTGGATTTGTGTGCAACACTTCCGTTAAATGTTGAGGTTTGATTTTGATATCACTCCCGACGCGTAACTAACAAAGTGAGTTACCCCTTTTGTTGATAACTATATAGTTAATACTTGCTTCTTGCTTTCCTCGACTTTCTTGTCAGTTATATTTTATCTTTTTTCTTCTGTAATCTGTAATCCACACAGTACCGTCTTCATTGGGCAGATCTCTCGATGCAGCTTGTCAATCCGTTTAGAAAACATTACTTTCTAGATGTTTATTTTTCTGGGGTTTTCTCTTCCATTACAGCTTAGAGATGATTTGAATATCTTTTCGGTGTGAATCGCATTTTTTATGTTTTTCCTTTTGTATTTTATCGCATGTGTTTATCTAATCTATAGAAGATAGGTATAGATCTGTTTGAACTTGTTGTGCTCACTGTGATGACATTCTGATCATAAAAATTTCATTCCAATTTTACTTTACTTATTAACCCGTTAACCACCACCCCTTCGTAATATCTTCGACAAAGCCAGCTGACAACACGTCGCAGGAAGCAATTGAAAGAAACGCTTACACAACTCGGGAAAAGATAGTGAACAAAAGATGAAACCCAACCTTGCCACCCACCTCGGCACGACTGGATGAAAATGAGGAAAACAACATGGAGAAATCGTTTCTGTGTGAGAATGACAGAAGACCGGTACAACTGGTGTAACAAAATGCTTTTTCTTCTGATGATGACGTGGAATCAAAATCAACCATTTCTTTGGCGGATATTAACGTGTGATTAGAAGTGAATACTTTACGAGAGTTGAAAGCGCCCAAGACAATTACTCGGTCGTGAAAAAAAGCTCTAAAAGTGTTCCATGAAACCGATATTTAATTTTAAATAAACAAGATTTTTTTTTCTTTAGATAACGTGTTCAAACCGGGAAGCCACAGAAAAAGAGGGATAAAAATGTCTGCGCGAATTTATTGTCCGCCTCCCCCAGAAAAAATACTTTTTTCTACAGTACAACCCCCCCCCCCGTAAAAACAGAAAAATATAAAACACAATTTTATTTTGCTGGAGACGTTTTGACTTAAATAGATATAAATCACTTAAATATATTATGATGTTTTACGTGCCTAGTCCCTTCTGGACGTAGGTGATCGTGGAACTCCACAACTTCCTATCCTTTGTAGCACTTAGTAATGTTTGCCTTTTACTATTCCTTTCACTTCTTGTTCTGCGAACCTTTTACACAAACATAAGTTGTTTGATGTACTTCTCACCATCTATTCTCTTGTGTATGCCCCATGTGTGTAAGATTCACCAAGCCATCTTTCCTCATGGATAACAAAAAATTCTGCTTTTCTTTCTGAATATAAGAATATGTTCTTTCTGTTTAGTTTTTGAAAGACATCTTCCACTATTCTAATGCGTCTCCTGATAGGCTGATGACATAGGTATTCATAATTGGGGGAAAATAATCTTGACCAGTAAAATAACATCAGCTACCAAATGTTCCAAAAAATATTACACAATTCGATATGTACCGGATCCTTTCAGGAGGTAGACGATCATTACCCTTGATATCTTCCTTTCCCTTGTAGCTCTCAATAAGTTTTGTATTTTTCTCCCAAAACCTGTTTTGCCATTCATTTACTGAAGCTCATCAAGTATGTTACGTGTTGTAGTTTTTTTTAATTTTATAAGACCAGTCCTTTCTTCTCGTTTATCTTCACTCCGTTTGCTATCAAAACTGTCATCTGTATATCTTATGTTGTTAACAATGTAGACGCCAATAATGAATCTTCTCAGATTTCCTTCTCTGTATAGATTTAATAAAGATTGTCTATATTCTTTCATTAACCTATCTGCTACCGGCGACTTTTCTTCGTTTTTTTTTTAAATTTATGGTTGTTTTTTTGTTTTTTTAAACGTTGTGCTTATAATTTACATGTTTGTCCTCAATTGGCTACGAAGAGTGAGGATCGAAATCCGGTTAGACTTTTTATTTTATTATTTCTTTGCATTAAGTGTTTCGAATCAACTACTTAATGGTGATTTATTTTATTATTCTTGCATTTATTCCTGGTTTTCTTAATATTTTTTGCTGTATGAAGAAGTATCAATTGATATATATTCATCAAGAAGTATCGGAACCGTTGCTATGATGACAAGGTTAAAGAACGGAGAGTGTGTAGAGTGTGGTCGTCTCTACACACAACAAAGGTTTCATCATGTTTTGTGCAGCAGTTTTTTGGGACAAGATAACATTCCCCAGATTCGACAATCAATATATTCAACAAATCATGCCCGTTGCGACTTTTGGGCTCTTTCCAAATATCAAATCCCACTTGAAAAGAACAAGATTTCAAGACGCCGAAGAAATCCAAGAAATGCAACAAGATAGCTTCTCGCTATCCCCCAAAAGGATATCCAGGAGATCTCCCATCAATAGAAACGACGCTGGAGAAAGTGTACGGCTTCAAAAGGAGACTAGTTCGAAGGAGATTAAATCCCGAATGAATATGTGGCGTAGTTTTCATTTCATAAGACCAGTCTATTTCGTATATAGATAGATACAATTTTAGTATCCGTTTATATAGCATTAATAATGTTGCGCACTTTCCATCTTCTTTTATGTGCCGTATCCCTTCAGACATATAGGCGATTATGGCCCTCCCTATCTTTCTGTGCCTTGTAGCTCTTAATAAGTTTTGTGTTTTTGCTATTCCTCAAAAAACCTGTTTCACATCCATTAACTGAAGCCCATCATATATGTTACGTGCTGCTTTCCTCTGTCCCTTTTTTCCATCTATTTGTCCTGTGAATATCAGTTTTTCAAAGCCTTCCTTCATCATTTCGTTCCCGAGCTATTTCAATTCCCTCTTCCTGGTGTTAAGCAAAAGTTTCCTCAAGGACACATAGTACAGTAGATAAAGGCGTTAGTTAGTTCCAGTGACAGGACTTAAAGAGTGTGAGTTCAATACCTGTTTAAGGCGGTGGAGAAATTGGAGAGGCGAATTAACAGGAAATAACTGATAACAGACATCCATTAGACAAGGCACGTGGAATTAGAACAGTCTATACCAGCGAGCGAAATAAAGGGTTCAGTTCGACATTCCGACCAACTGAAGAAGGCCGGAGCGTACAACGGCCGAAAATTGTGATAAATATGGCGACAAAGATGAGGACAATAGTCCGAATGATGTAAATACAGTTTCCTTTTTGTTTCCATTTTCTCCTAAATTTCGGTGTTGCTCACATATTCGATCCATGGTATCTTCAGCATCTTTCTGTAGAACAACATTTCTGTTGCTTCAACTGTCTTCTTCATCTTTGAGGAGATTGTCCAGCATTCGCTGCCATTTAAGAGGACAGATATCACGTAAAAGTTCAGTACTCTTTTCTTTGTTTCCAACGAAGTTTTTTCTGTCTCTTGATACCCTGCTTAGCGCTTGGAATGCATCTTTGGCCATCACAATCGGCCTTAGGATTTCAGTGGCAAACTTTCCGTCGTTTGTTAGATCACTTCCCAGATATTAAAAATTCTGTACTTGTTTGATATGTAATTTGTATTTTCGGCTCATCTTTTTATCGATAACCATGCATTCTGTCTTCTTGTAGTTTATACTTAGTTCTTTCTTCCCGCTTTACATTACTACCTTCTGTAGGAGCTTTTCTAGTTTTATTTCCTTGTCTGCTATCAACACTATGTCATCTGCATATCTTATGTTGTTAATATTGTGGCCGCCAATTATTAATTTTCCCAGATTTGCTCACTGTATAGATTGAAAAAAAAATGTCTATATTATATCATTAACCTATCTGCTGCCGGTCTCTTTTATGTTTCTTAAGTCGGAAATACAGAGATTGGATATTTCTATGTTCATATATTCTGAAGAGTATTTTCTGCATGGTGGCTGTCGATAAAGTACGTAGGGTAATCGTTCAGGGGAATATTTTGTAAGATAATTTAGCGATGTAAAGGGCGCTCTCTTTGGGAAAGATCGATTCACGACGATAACGAGGTGACGGCCGACACGACGTCAGCTCGTGGTGTGATGAGCACTAGGTTGCTATACAGGCCGCCTAGAATCGATGCATGACTGTCTACGACAGTTAAGATAGAGAAGGTAGCCTCACTGTCTCGAGAAATATTAGAAGTAAAACCCGTTCGATTTTTCACCAATTCACACTGCTTGTTTTATTATTTATGTTTTACAATTTCTCTGTGTGAGACAAATAGTAATATATATCTATATCTGTCTATATTTCTGAGATGAGCTATTATGTACACTATTTACATTATTCGGACTATTGTCCTCATCTTTGTCGCCATATTTATTACAACTTTTCCGGCCGTTGTACGCTCAGACCTTCTACAGGTGGGTTGGGATGTCTTCAAGGACACATGGGACAGTGGTTAAAGGCGTTAGTTAGTTACAGTGACAGGAACCAAAGAGTATAAGTTCATTCTCTGGTTAAGGCGGTGGAGAACTTGCTGAGGGGAATTAACAGGAGATAATTGATAACTGACATCCGATAGACATGGCACGTGGAACTCGATCAGTTTTTGCACCAACCTAATATATATATATATATATATATATATATATATATATATATATATATATATATATATATATATATATATAATTTGGTGTATGACATAATGGTATAAAATAGCTTTGAGGACAATGGATATTTGTCGTTCCTTTCTTACAGCTCTTATCATGTATTTAGGTGGTAGTATATCACGGATATACTATTTTAATCATTTCACCCCCAAGCATGGCTATAATGCCATTAAGATGCAAGGGATTATGGGTAGTGAAAAAAAATGAGTACATTTTAGGAAAAAGAAACGAAAACCCAGACCGAAACATGAAAAAAGACGTAAACTACTTATGCTCAAAATGCTAGTGATGAGGGTGAACCTGATGATAGGTGACCCTATCTCCTCCTATTGATACCCATAATGGGGAAATTAATACTGGAAATATTCTCCTTTCCTTTTACATCTATTATTATTATTATTATTATTATTATTATTATTATTATTATTATTATTATTTCCTTTGATTTCTAGCGTTTACACATTTCTGGATCCTGCCTTGGGACCTAAGGTTAGAAATGGAATCATGACACTTTCTACTGACAAAAAAAAATTACATAGATAAAGCCCTTTAAGTTCAGGTCTAATATCATTTCCCATCATTGTTCTCCATATTTGGTATGTTTCTCCATATTTGGTATGTTTCTCCATATTTGGTATGTTTCTCCATATTTGGTATGTTTCTCCATATTTGGTATGTGTCTCCATATTTGGTATGTTTCTCCATATTTGGTATGTGTGGTATGTTTGATCGGTGGTGTTCTTTGCTGGATTTTCGAGTGCAGTGAAGAATGATGTCATGACTTGTCGATACTCTTCGCGGAACCATTTCGTTCGTTTTCTTTTTATTGGTTGATTTGGCATTGAGTCACTTGGTCCGACGTTGGCATTAGTCCCGGTTTGGTGACCTAGTGTCTCTTCGTTTGTGGAAGAGTTTGTTCCAGTGAATGATTTTTCGTCCTCAGGTGGCCCTTGTTGACCCGGGTGACGACCGATCCGTTATGATTTTATTCGTATTCATTGAAATTGGTAGAGATTTGCGTTTTAACCTTGACCGCCGAGGGGTAATTATGTTCAAGTTACCAGCTTTAGGGCGACTCTCCAAGAAGACCCAAGAGCACGTCCAACCAACGAGATTGGTACGAATGTGGCTTTTATTAATATATCAAAGCTGGAATAATTCATAATAGTGTATTGTGTTCAGTGGGGTAGACTATACTAAGTTTTAACTTAGTTAAAGTCGGAATGACCACTTCCAGGGGGAATAATAGGGATGAAAAAAAGGAAGAGAAAGGAAAGAGAAAAGGTTAATTAAAATGGAAGAATTAAAGTTAAATTGAGTCAAAGGGATTTAGAATCATATCAAAGTACAGGAAAAGTATTATTGGAGAATGGTACAACATTTACCATTTCTTAAATTTTTCGGAGCTTGGTAAAGTGACTTTCCACAAATGTACAACTTTCCGTCACCAACGACACATACTAGCCAGCTTTATCCGAAAAATGATTGTTACCAAGACGCCTGCTGATGTTAAGCACATACTGATTTTCCCTCGACCCCGAGGGAAAAATAAAAGACTTTTTAAAGACAATTCCCAGATGCTGGATTTTTCAAATATTTAGCAACATTATTTTTTTACTATGATGTTCACTCTGTACCAGGTCCGAGAACCACATGAGGAAGAGAGTTACAGAGTAAGCGGCACAAATTAGGCGGTTTTATGCGGGTATCTTGGGAAGATAACGGTTAACCCTAGACTTGAACAGGTTAAGATTGTAATGATCGTATAAGCTTCTTTGGTTCCTCAAAGCAGCGGTCCAAAACATGATCTCAAGATTGAATAATGAAGAAACACCACAACTCGTAAAAGAAATGACAAAGGAACCTAATTAAATTTAACAATAAATGAAATAAAATGTAAACTTTCTAAAAATATAAAATAAAAAATTGTATATCTATTCGAATCGAGAAATTGTTATCTTACAATATAAAAGGTATTAAAATAAAAATTAAATGAAAAATATTTGAAAACATTATTCAAATTTGTCAGTTATTTTTAAACGGTTGATAAACATTGCTGGGCGAAAAGTAAGCCAAGTCAAGATATCGATTACATTGCAGATTCGTCTTTGGATTTTTTCAAGAATCTCGAGATGAATAGCAGGAGCATCAGAAAAGACATGGCAACAGTATTCAATGCACGAATGAAAGTTAGATTTGTAAATGTGCAAGATGAACCTTAACGTGAAAAACCTCCTGGCACGACACAGTAACCCAACTTTTCTTGCAGTAGATCCAACTATTGATTCAATGTACACGTTCCACTTTAAGTCAGTTGAAAACGTGAGGCGAAGTAGGTGCAGTGTGTCGTTTTCCTGGAGTTTGGCATCAAAGATGCTGAGGGGGGTGTGCAGGAAGTTTTGTGGTGGTTTTGTGGTGCGAGCAATTTTGTTTTGGAGGCATTAAAATTTACAAGCCATTTTCAACACTGATTAGCCATTGATTGAAGACCCTTTTCAAAAGCAACAGCTACATTAACTTTGTTATCTCTAACAGATTTTCTATTAAGACACCAGTAAATGGTAGTGTCATCTGTATAAATGCCTACTTTGGAACTGATGACTTCAGGAAGATCAGTGATGAAGAACAGAGACAGCGTCGGATACAGGACAGAACCTTGGGTGACACCCGCGTTGGCGTGAAAAGATCTGGAAGCGAGCCCGTTCAAAACGACATTCATTTCCTGATTTGATAGGAACGATTGGATTAAATCAAAGAATTGTCCGGTAATACCATAGCCCTGTAGAAGACCAGCGTGCCAAATCTCGTAAAACTCCTTCGAGATTTCAGTGATGGCCATTAACTTATCAGTGGTAGAACTGCCAAAATGGTAGCCATATTATTTGTCAGAAAGTAGATCGTGAGAGGTAAGATGCTTAACCACTACAGGATTGATTAAAGCCTAGAATACTTTGCCGAGTATAAGACAAATAGGGAGATGGAGGGGTCAGAAGCTTCTCCATTCTTAAAAACAGGAACTAAAGAGGACATCCAAGAAGCAGGAAGCGACGAGGCAATAGTTGCAGAGTTTGGAGAGAACTGAAGCCAGCTGGGGAACACATATCCTTAGGAAAATGGATGGGATCCCGTCACATCCGCTAACCTTGTGGGAGTCTAATTTAGAAATTATGTCCGAGACCAGTTATGCGCATACCCCTCAGTAGAGTGTCTGTTCTAGTGGGGAAGTTAGGGGTGGGTAATCCAAATGAGTCGACATCGAATTGATTGAATAGAAGAGGGATCGAGGATTTCCTGTTGTTAAGCCCACTCTCACAGAGCTGCCAATAATTTCTTAAAAAAACGAACTTGCGAGATGCTATACGTTGTTTTATTCTATCAGTAACTTCCATTCTTTGAGGGCACGCTTGTTCTCGTTATGAGCAGAGAGGAAAAGACAGCTGTTGTAAACAGACTTGTCGCTCTGGTAGAGCCGGAAGAAGTGGTTCCTATGGGCTATTGTGGCCGAGCACTCAGGTGAGAACCAAGGGGATGAACGCGGTTTAACTTGGTATTGCCTTGCTGGAATGAAAACATCGATGACGGCTTTCACTCAGGAGGAGGTGGGGATTTCTCTCAAACTTTGTTCTTTACTACACCAGCAAAAAAAAAAAGAAATTCATTGATGTTATGTAAACATGGTGGTCATTCGATGCATCCCCTTCTTCTGAACGAAGATTTGATTAACGTAGACCCTTACTGCCAAGGCATAATGCGGAAGTGTTCCATCTTACTGAAAGAACAAGTTCAGCAAAGTTGTTTCTAAAACCCGAAAGAAATAGCGAAACAATTGTAAGACTACTATACATATGACTTTAAACCTTATTTTTAGTAAATACCTATATTTGATTAGACTCTCCGTTTATTTATAAAAAACAGTATATTTATTTATTTTCGCCTACCGGCCTGAATAAACGAAAAAAAAATTTTCTCTAATATTCAGGTCAGACGAATATAAATAAGTATACTGTTTAAAAAGTAAACTTATCTTTAGGCCAAAAATCGAGTTTAGGCTACCATGTCTGTAGCTATTCAATGTACACTTTTCAGCCTCGAGTTCATTTACGCAAAAGCATGAATGCATTCCCTTTGTGAGGGCATGACATGTTTTCCACACTGCAGCTTCTTTCTCGCCGAAAAAAACGTCGCAAACCTTAATAATCTCTATCCATTCTTTAATTCCATCAGTCCAGACAATTACCGCGAAAATACGCCATACTAACTACACGGAGTTGAATCAAACTAATTACAATCGTATTCCAACTGTGTAAAGGAAATTCAACTCCCTGGTTTTTGTAACAGACAAATCCGTTGATGCATTCTCTAACAAGCTCTCATCATTTCGCAGTTGAAATGGCTAGATGTAACCGTAAGTTCTATGCTAACAGTTTCTTCCGTCTCTCTTCTCGCTTGTAGAAGCCATCTTGCTTTCCAGTCAAGTCTGATCTTTTTAAACATCAATCGTTACTTTCTCTCTCTTTAATGTATGTTCTTTTGTTATCCTCGCCCCTTAATAATGTTTTTTTCCTTCTCTGTTATTCTTTCCCACTCAGTAACCTTCCCTGTCTTAGTGACTTTGTTGCCTTGCTTGGGGTGACATGAATTTTTTTTTAAATTGTCCCCTCTTGTGGCGAGTCTGCATTAGAAAAATTCTTCCAGCTGCCGCCAGCACCGACAACAGATATGCAATCAACATCACCCTTCAAAATTGGCTAGCAACTGACAATATTGGCGAGTATTTGTACTCGCTAAATTTCCTTATTAAAATTCCTTGAAAGACTGGCAAAACCAGAGGATACCAAGCGTCACAGAACGGAATTGTTTGGACTTCGTCCAGAATGAGAGGTTCGAAGCGATAACAGAACTGCTATTAATTTGGCAATGCATTCGGTCGTAATACACAAGGATCATGGCTTGTCCGCTGCTGTTTAGGAAACCTCTTGGTGGAATTGAAGCCAACATCCACGTAGAAAACTTCCAGATGAATTCCTTCTTTTGAACCTGTCGGATATCATGCATTTCCAAATGTCTGAATAAGAGAAATTGGGTTGACGTTCCCAAAGCTTCTATTTTTACTAAATTCCACCCATTACAAGGCCAGGGAGCCAGATAAGGTAGAGCATTACAATTGAAACGGTACTCATGAATAAAGTGTGGGATATAAACGTAATAGATAGAAGTGGCAATTATGATGATAAGACGGATGGACAACACTTGACGCTTAAGTGGAGAGGATAAAAGGCTAGTCTTCAAGAAAGCACCCACGCACCTAGAGAAAGTGGCTGTTGTAAGGAAAAAATGCTGCCGTCCTTCTTACGGTTTGAAGAGTGATGCGCCTCTGTGGAAATAGCCTGACGTGTCCTAACAACAAATATATGAAATAATGGAACAAAATAATACCGTGTCAAATGTTGCCATGAGAATAATGATAGAGTAGAAATAGGTTTGCAAATTTGCTCCTGTAGGGAAAGAGGCTGTAGGGTGGAAAACAATATCCGCCCATAAGAACGCATAAACGATTTTGAATTCTATCAAGGCTGTAAAGTGAGGCTTATAGTAGCTACAGTATAGAAATAAAAATACTCGATTTTCTTGTGCGGGGGTTGGGGGCTAATCTGAGTTTTGTATGGCTAGAACATGGTAGAAAGAGTCAGGTATTTTCTGCAGTGATATAGTGAGCCAACTATATTTCAACATCTTAAGAGATAGATTATACAGTGGATTCTCATTCCAGAAAGTCGCCCAAAAAGTAAAATGCGAGAAAACCAAGGTAATATGTTCATAAGAATTCCAATTAATCCGTTTCACGCAACTCAAAATATTAACAAAAATATACTTTATGCAGAATGACTATAGTTTTACATGGCGTGTGCCAGGTATCTTGTCAATACACAAATTGTAATTCTTCATTAAATTATAAATTTTCATAACGCTTATAAGGCTTTTATAGATCACCGGAATGAAATTCCAATGTTACGATTTTGAACCTAAACTTAATCTTTAAACTTGTTTCCTCAAAAAAGTGTAAAGATTTGAAAAAATATTTTGAATCATTATTTATCCTGTCAAACGACAACTTTTAAACT